>CALZFC010000280.1:412500-430000 GCA_945643635.1 Allodiplogaster sudhausi | reverse complement strand
TATATACGTTCATTAACACAGACAGAGACATAGAGACCCTCCGAGAGTGAGAGGACTATGGAAGGCCCTAGGTTTGGCGCGAGTGGTTTGGAGGGAGGTCTGTTATATGAAAGAAATATGGGCACACCCATGTCCACAAAATAAAAATAAAAATCAATAAAAGAAGAAACAAAGTTGAATGTCTTGAAGACATATCAGGAAAGAAAAGCGTATAGTTAGAGGGGGAATTTACGTGCCAATAAAATCACTCGGTAGTTGCTGTTTAAGGGGATAGTGAACGGAGTATGCATCAAGGAAGAAAATAAATGGAATAAAATGAGTGGTAGAGGGATAGAGAGGGAGGAGGAGACGAGGATAAAGGCAGTCTTCACAAGCAGAGCTTCGGAGCTTCTAAAAAGAAAAGAAAATTTGAATATTTTTTCTATTCGATATATCATTCCTCAATACTACTACTAAATCACTTCGCAATCATTTGATTTCATCATGCTTCAAGTTCACTGTATACTGTAAAAAGTACAGAGAACAAAGGCAAGGTAAGTGGTCTTAACGATACTTATTATGTTAGAGTAGCCTGCGAAGTTTCGAAAAAAGTGGGGTACTGTAAAAAAAAAACTTGATTTCCTAAAACCCGGCCCACCTCGAATTCCCAAATGAATAAATACCTGATTTCGCGTTATGCCTGAACATCGGCAAGCTCGGCAGGAAGCGGATTCTTCGGGTGCTTCGACTCGAAGTGCTGGCGGTACGTCTTCGGATCCGGCATCATTGCCTGAGAAAGAGAGAGAGAGAAAAGAGAGAGAAATATAAGAGAGAGATAAAGTGTGCGTGTGAGAGAAAAGAGAGAGAGTGTGAGAGAAACGAGAGGAGAGTGAGAGAGTGAGTGAGAGAGAAAAGAGAGTGTGAGAGAGGGAGAAGGGAGTGAGAGAGTGAAAGATAGAAGAGAGAGAGAGAGGAGTGTTGATGAGAAAGAGAGGACAGAGAGAATAGGAGAGAAAAAGTGTATTTTACTGGAATGGATACTCAGCCAAACGTGGTAAGTGTGACTTTTCCACTACCACATCCAGAACATTCACAGAACACCTTCATTCATCCAATCTATCCCTCTCTACAGGATATATTCATTTCTCCGAGAGAAGCTTCCCTTTTTTCAGCAACGAGAGAGGGGAGGGAATATTAGAAAACGACAGGGAACAAAAATGGGTTCCATGTTGGAAGTTCTAGAAGAAAATCTAGAAGAAGGTTGGGAAGGCCAAAATCGAAATATTCTTTCTTGGCTGCTTATTAATTATTGCGCGGGAAGTTTGTTTATCAACAACGACAAAACGCGGGTCCTAAAACAGGGTTAAAAAGGTCCTGTTTTCTATTTCACAGACATAACCAGATTCCGAGCCTCACCATAACCAAGCCCCTGGATGGACTCTACAAGGTTGGGAAAACTAAAAAAAGTATTTGTGATTGTTGCGCACGACTTTTTCGAAAGGAAAACGTTGCGCGCTTGAACCGTTAGGGGCCTAAACCGTTGGGGGCCAAACAGGGTATAAAAGGATTCTGAGAATTAGGATGGGGAAGTAGGTATTGGGCCTGGAAACCAGGGTGGGTTTGCTGTTTCTGTCTCAATTTTACTCAAAAAAAAAAACATGGTGGGGTAGGGCTTCCGGGAGGCCCAAAATCAGGATGGGTCTGTCAAATCGACCGCACCTTTTTCCCCTGGGGCCAAAACCGTTGGTGGCCAAAAACCATTGAGTACAAAACCCGCACCATGCACACGGTGCACTTGTGATGGAGCGCCGCGCTGGCGGCAGACTTCTGGTCGGAGCCGGCCTTCTTGAGCTTCTCCTGACGCGCCGCGTTCTTCTGCTGCACAAGGGGAAAGAGAACAGTTAATTAGTAGTAACCTTTTTAATTAGCGCTACTTTCCTAAGTAGTAATTAGCTACTTTCCTAAGTAGTAATTAGCTAATTTCCTAAGTAGTAATTAGCTACTTTCCTAAGTAGTAATTAGCTACTTTCCTAAGTAGTAATTAGCTACTTTCCTAAGTAGTAACCTTTAAGTTTTAATGTTTCATTAATGTAATTCATTATCATCATTACTCCGTTTTAATGCGTAAGATTCTAAAGGTAAAGTACCCGAACAACTGCTTACAACTAGATAAAAATCACAATCAACTTTGAAATCTACACGACTCATTCGCGGATAAATCAATAAATCAAACGAACCAAGCGAAAAGGATTCAATTTGAAGATATGATTCATACTTCAAAAAGACTTTTCATTCAATTGAGAATAGATTTCTGATGAATCGACCACTAATGAAGATAAAGAAGCATATAAGAGCCGCGAGTTTATTTCCTTTCAAAATGTGTTGGAAAAAAAGTTCGTCAACAACCTGAGAGACAGCCTTCTGATGTCCACGAGCCATGATGCTTCTTTGAAGAAGAGAAGAGAAAGAGAGAGTCGGAGGGAGTTCCGGACTGCAAGAGAGAAAGGATTTGAGCTATTGAAGTAGGCGCAAAGCAGCATTATATCTTGCGAGCACGGAGAAAAGGACTCATGAAACAACAACAACAAAGTTATATCTGAATGTATTAAGAATTGAAATGAAAAATATAATCGCTTTAAAAATATATTTAGATTTAAAAGAACCATATCATTCAATCACGAATCTCATGCAAAGCCTCCGTTGATTGCGAAAAGTTCCAAAACAAACAAGAATCCTCACAATTTAAAGGAAGTTTAGTTAAAGAAGAAAGAGAATAGTTACAAAAAAGAACGTTCTTTTCTGCAATTCAGCAAATAAAGAGGAAAGAGTAGTGACTGCGTGACTAAGTTGGCCACACTCAACAGCAAAAGTCATCAATAAGCGCGGCGCAAGTATGACGGGGGGCTCAACGTTGTGCAATGTTATCAGATTTTTCAGTTTTCCACGGCCTCTTCCCATCGTCACGCGTCGAATACATTCATATCAGCCTGTTCCATTACTAGCTTACATAACAAATGACCATTAGAAACAACTAAACTTATGCAAGAAACAGCCGAATGCGCAAAAATAAGAGAGCAAAAGGATTCCCAAGCGTGGGTAAGCGGCAAAATTTATATTAGTGCGACTATCGTACATTTGGGATTCGTCGGAGTGTTAGTACGTTAAGTACACTTGGCAAGATATAAAAAGTTTGCACTATTTTGATTACTTTTTAGTTTGTAAGAAGTAAAATAAAGCTAAAAACAATAGTAGAAGTCTTCTAGATCCTCTGGAAACCCTTTAATTCCTTACCGAACACACAGACACCGCGTTTGGTTGGGGCCATTGATTCTTTTCATACAACGCATGGCGGCCAGGAGAATACAGCGTGCGACCAAAGCAAGTTTTCACTCGCTGCCCCTTACTGTCTCTCCCTTTTTTCTCTCTTTCTCTCTCTCTCTCTCTCTTCCCTCCTTTCACTCTCATCTCTCTCTTCCCTCTTCTTCTCACTCTCTCTCTCTCTCTTACTCTCTCTCTCTCTCTCTCTCTCTCTCTCTCTCTCTCTCTTCCCTTCCCTTCCCTTCTCTCTCTCTCTCTCTCTCTCTGATTCTCCACCCCTATACTTCCCCTGTCCTGTTGTTCGCCGGCCGCACGCTATGTTACTGCATAATATCCTGTGCAAACTCCATTTTCCCCAATCAGTGTGCCAACTTTCTACCCATTCGGGCATCTACGTCACGGCTTTTTTTTCATCTCCTAACATTGTAAGAGGCCCATATTAAGATATTTTCTCCTTCCAACATACTCAGTAATAAACATGTTGAGCACCTAAAACCCCCTCCAAATGTACTCACCCTTCCAAGCGACAGTACTGCCTACCGTATCCCAAGCTCAAGGATACGGTGCTTTCCCAGATCTCATTCTTCACTTTTCAGCTGGTCGTATTCCAATCGTGTCTTAAACTCCTCATGTATTCGAAATCACTTTAGACAAATGAAGCAAGAGGGAACAGTACGACATTTAACAGAGCAGTTGCGTCTTTCATTTCTGGGGGAAGAAAAAGAAGAAAAAAAACAAGAAAACTTCCGTGCGTAAAATAGTTCGGTGATCATTTAAATCATTTAAACAATGCAAAAAGAGACTTCTACAAGGTCAAGGAGAAGCTTTTTTCCGCTCGTATGAAATTAAAGTTAGTCGAATGTCTAGACACAGAAACGAAAATATCATCATAGCCTTGAGGAATAAATCCTTGGTGTTGGGTTCTCGTGGTGGAGTGGTGATGATAGGCAGAGCAGCAAGAGGAATATATACCTTAAGGAAAACAACTAGCAAAACGCAGAGGGAGGGAGAGAGAGAGAAAGAGAGAGAAAGAGAGAGAGAAAGAGAGAGAGAGAAAGAGAGAGAAAGAGAGAGATAAACAATTTCAGCTGCTTTAAAGGCGCGCGAATACGGTTGGCAGCTAGAAAATTCGGAAGAATTATTTCGACATCATAGAAATTTAATGATTATCGTTTGCTTTAGCGAAGGGAATCAGAATAAGAGGAAATGGGCTTATTTTTAGTACTAAAAATAGTACTTTAAAAAAAGTCCCAAAAATCGGTGGAAAAAAGGGAAATCTCCTCTCGGATGCTTTTCTTCGCAAAAAAGAAGAAGAAGAAGAAGAAGACCAAATAGCCGTATAAATATGTGTTGCTAGCCTCACAATTCTCATTAAAGAAAGGAACAATTATTCGTATATAATAATATATATTCGTCTTCCTAAAAATAGGATACAATTGAGAAGGCGGCGGAGAGTGTAGGCAAATGATAGAAGGGAGAGAAAAAAAAACTTTTTGAGAGAGCGAGAGAGATAGGGCGAATTGGAAGAAATAGAAGAGAGCGGGAGTAGAGAAACATACAGTTAGAGCGCAAGGTTCGAGAGAGAGAGAGAGAGAGAGAGAGAGAGAGAGAGAAGAGAGAGAGAGGTTGGAGAAGAAGACAAAAAGAGTGCTCAATTCTTCCTGCGCAGTACAACATAACGAGCAAACAATATAGGCATAATTACTTAGACCAATGGACTGTTCATTCTTATCCTTTAGCCTTAACCTTAACGTAAGCCTACCATCATATTAACTGAGAGATTTACAGTGTTTGGGATGGGCAAAAAAAAGACACCTGCAAGGGTCAACCTTCAAAGTTAAGGTTAGGCATAGGGCGATAAGGATAAGGTTAAGGCTAAGGATAAGTAAGGATAAGGATAAGGATAAGTAATCCACTTTAGAGCACGCTGCACTTGCTCTTCTTCTTCTTCTTTTGCTGAAGAGCCGCCTGTGTCGCCTTCTCGAACACTTCACGAATGCCCTAGAAAATGAGTGTAAATTATTCTTAAACGAAAAATGGTGGAAATGGAATAAAAACATAAAAAGAAATAAATAAACTTAAATATTGTCCAATTCCTGAGTAAAAAAACTTTTATTTTAACGAAAAAGATTTTGCATTGATTAGAAAAGCTTCTAGAAGGCTATTTATTCCCTCAGCTGTAATCACGAAACCACGATCCCTGTGAAATTCTTCTCTTGATTCTTCATTCTCTCACACTCTCTCGTACGTTTCTCTCTCTTTCTCACCCTCTCTCTCCCATCCTGTCTCTCTCCCTCTCCACTTCTTTCTCTCCATCTCCACTTCTCTATCTCCATCTTCACTTCTCTCTCTCTCTCTCTTTTATGTTTCTCTTTCTCGCACTCTCTGTCCCTCCCCCTCTCTTCCGTCTCTCTCTCTCTCTGTTTCTCCTTCTCAACTTCTCTCCCTATCTCTCTCTCTCTCTCCTTTCTCTCTCTGTCTCACTGACATCCTTGTTCTTGGCCGAGCACTCGAGATAAGCAAATGCTCCAATCTGCTCAGCGATCGCTCGTCCCTGCTCCGGCCGCACTGGCTCTTGCTTCATCTTCTGCAGTTCGCGAACCTAAATAGAAACAATAAAAGTCATTGCAAGCGGCGGGATTCGAACCCACACCTTCCTACTCATGTTTCTGATGCTTTACCACTGAGCTATGCCACCTACGAATAAATAAGTCTTTTTCTTCCTTTCTCTATAACTCTATCCTCTTAAATAAAAAAAGAATATTTTCGAAAATTGAAAATAAGAGTTTACAAAATGTGATTAAATAACTGAATAGGCGACTACGTTGCTTTCTATACACTCCCAAGAATGAAGAGTGAATGACAAAACGACATTGAAACCAATTCTTGTTCAAAAACAACAATCTAAAATACCGCTTTAGCATCATTTTTTCAAATATTGGGAATTAAACACATTGAATAGCAAAGTACAATTAAACTCCATGATAAATGCATCGAAATCATGGCAAAACGGACATCTTTTTACTGCTAATATGTTCAAAAACCTCAGATGAGATGTGAAATTGATTTATCTTGTCAGGACCGAGAACTTGTTGAACTTTGCACATTTTTGCCAATAATTTTTTAGTAGTGGCTATGACAGATAAGAAATTGTACTGCCGAGACAAATCAGACCCATCCTGATATTGGGCCGTAATGCCCTGGCACAATTTTACTGAGTTTAGGTTAAAATAGATTCAAATATTGCAGGTCCCACTCTATAGTATGGGGCCATTTACCACGAACTCCACCCTGGTTTTCCTTGTGGTTGATACAGACCTTTGTTCCCAGTTGGAGGAAGATAAGCCCTTCAATCACACACATTGGCTCAAAATCCGGAGCTTCTTCTGTGAAAATGTTATTCAAAAAGCATCGTATGGGGTGGTTTGCAAACAGGCTGGTATCTATGGTATAACCTTCTTTTTTCCCATGATCACGCCATCTCTAAGGCTCTAATCACCCGTGAATTACATAAAATTAAAATCTTTTTTAAATAATAATTTTAAAAAAGAGATCGACAATGTAAAATTACCGTATTCGCGTCATTGCGCAGATCCTTCTTGTTGCCAACCAGAATGATCGGGACGTTCGGGCAAAAGTGGCGAACCTTAAGATAATTTATTCATTTTTATGCAGATTTTTTCTTCTTAAAAAAATGTAACCTAAACAAGAGATTAACAGTGTATGAAACGCTTGGAAGCCACGACATTTAGTACCGGTGTTCATAATGCACAGTTTTTTTTTAAATACCGTAAATCATAAAAGCTGCCGTGCAAAAGCAATAACTGTATATTTTATCGATTTTGTTTTATCAAAAAGAAATTTTTATTCTACCTCCGGCGTCCATTTCTCGGGTATGTTCTCAAGCGAATCGGGCGAGTCAATGGAGAAGCACATGAGAATGACGTCCGTGTCCGGATAGGAGAGCGGCCGGAGGCGGTCGTAGTCCTCCTGGCCAGCCGTGTCCCACAGCGCCAGCTCAACCTGTGCAAGGGAGCGATGGGTTACGGTATCAGATCTAAAGCACGGGGTACGGTATACTCCAATGCTACAAACGATTGTGTCTATAAGGCAAAACAGTATACTTCCAGAGAAAAGTTCATACATTTACAACTTTACTTTGTAGTTGAAGCAGGATTGTTTCTATAAGGCGTTTCTATAAGGATTGTTTCTATAAGGCAAAACAGTATACAAAAAGTTCATAAATTCGTCACTTTATTTTGTAGCTGAAGCATAGGTATGGAATAATAATAATTTTTTTTTTGTAAAAACCCAAAAGGCGGCCCCGGCCCTTGCACCATACCTGCTTGCCATCGACTTCAATGTCAGCAACGTAGTTCTCAAAGACGGTCGGCACGTACACGTCCGGGAACTGGTCCTTGGAGAAGACAATCAGCAAGCACGTCTTACCGCAAGCGCCGTCGCCAACGATCACGAGCTACAAGTATATATATATATATATATATATATATATATATATATATTTAATTAGACCAATTAATGCCAAGAATGGATGGGGGAAGGAAAGAAAGGTTTTCTTAATAATTAAAAGAAATTGCTGAAAATACACGAGTTACTAAACTGATACCGTTTTCTTTTTATCTTCTAACATCTCTTCTAACAACTATCACTAAAGGCAAGGCCCAGAGCATAAATTTCATAATTTTCCGATTCATTTTACAATCTGACAAAGTAGATTTTGGACAGTAAAAATTCGAGTTTTTCTTCTATATCTTAAATCTTGGCTCCCATACGATCATCCATATCATCCATATCAATTCTCCCGAATCCCTGGCTTCTTTTCTTACTTGATCAAGCGGGTAATTTTAATCGATTAAGCTCAGTCAGGTTAATTAGGCCCGCATCCTTAAACTTCTTGCCTCCATCCAGGAGTAGTTGTAATTGCGAAACTGTGGGAAGAATACGGCTGTATCTGTCTTCTCTTGCCCACCGAGAGAGAGAGAGAGATAGAGAGAGAGAGAGAGAAAGAGAGAGAAAGAGAGAGAGAGAGAGAGAGAAAGAGAGAGAGAGAGGAGTGAGAGGGAGGGAGGGAGAGAGAGTGAGAGGGAAGAGTAAAAGCGAGAAGAGTCATCCTGTTTTGTCATCTTTCTCGAACCCCCCCCCCTCCTTGGTCCAGAATCGATCGAATTGAAGACGCCCATTCATTCCATGCTGCCCAGTCATCATCAGGTGGGCCCTTCTCCTACACTCTTCTCTTCTCTTCTCTCTTTCTCTTCTCTTTCTCTCCCTCTCGTTCTCTATCTCTCTTCCTCTCTCTTTCTTCTTGCCCTTGAAGAGAAAATGGCCACGGGAGATGGCCGATGACTAAGCGACCAGTTGATTTCTACGCATTCGGCCTAAACCCGGGTTTTTCGGCAGCTTAACAAAGCCTAATCATTGCCGCCAAATTGCAATTCAAATATCTGAGGCAGTTATGCAAATTTCAATCGCCTCTATTTCAGTCGCTCAAACTTGTTTGCAAGGCACAGGACATGGGACTTGCAAGGAGATGGAGAGGGCCACAAAACAATTCCAATTCCCTACACACATCGATTGCCTCGCTCTCATCGGAAAGATTCTAGGAGAGAAACGAAATATTTAACTTTCGTGCCGGCATGATAACTGGTGGTAACAAGGAGAAATTTTGATAAATAAATGTAAATATAAAAAAACCGGTAGAAATGGGCTGAAAATGTGCATACAAGGCATCACAAATCGGAATTAGATTAATCTCCTGAAACCTTGTTGAGCCGCTAAAAGGTTAAACTTCCATAATCTTTTCCCTGAGGGGTAAAAGGTCAAAGAAAGAACAAAAGAAAAAATTTTCGGCTTCTTGAATGGGGAAAAAACGTGCTAGGGCCCCATAACTCACAAGCGGAATTCTATGGAATCCAAGAAGGCTGAGGGGGGGGGGGGGTGACAAATGTGGAAGGCTTAACAACGCTGCTTTCTTACAGCTAGCCAAGGTCTAAAGAATGTCATTCAATCATGTTGAAAAAAAACTTTCGAAAGATTCCCCGAGATCATACAAAGTGCCAAGGCAATCAACTAGGCTTTTCCTTTAAGTAGAGCAATTTACCAGCTGGGGGCAGCTACGATCAGTCTAAAAATAAATAAGTGGAAAGAGAATTTTTGCAAATTAATTATGTCATTGGGGTGATTTGAAGAATGCCACCACTCATCGCAGGGAAAAAGGGAGGTCCGAGGACCCTCCAAAAGTGGGTGAGTAGGTTATCTTTTGTGCGCCGTAGAGGAGGTAGAGTAATTTAGAAACGAATTTTTTTATTATCATAAACTGTATGGGGAAGTGCCTGATTAAGGCCCTAAAACAAGGTGGTTGCTCAGTTTTATATCCGCCCTTTTCACCACTGATATAACCTCCTGTCAGGGGAAAAAGGGTGGCCCGAGGGTCCAACAAAAGTGGGTGGGTAAAACCATCCAAGGCCTCGAAAGTAGGGTGAGTAAGCCAAAAATTTAAATTTACGGGTCTCTAAAATTGCGTGGGTAGTCCGGTTCGGAACACCCTTTTTTCCCTGGCCTGACCTTTTCAACCCTGATAACACCCTGAATAATTTGTATCATCAAAAACAAACCTTCTTCCTAATCGCAGCCATCTCTCTTCTTCAGCTCTTCGAATCTGCTGTCGCTGAGCTTCTCTTCAACTTCTCTCCTCAAGTCGGGCTTTGTTGCTACTGGAAAAATGGAAAAGTTTTTAAAATTAATTACGCAATAAATGTATTCATTTCGGTTAATTTTTTCAATACAAAACATATAAGCGGAGAATCATAGCACGAAAAAGAATGATAATGACGATCATCATAGTAAGAATAAAAGGGTTGCCAGATGGTCTTCTAGAACAGGGTAGGAAGGTGAAAAAAGGGGTCAAAAAATGGGTAAAAGGGCCAATTTTTTCCTTCTTCCTTCCGTTTGCTCAAAAAAGTAGCCGTATTCATGTAAGAAAACATATCTTCAATAGCAGAGTAGGGTAATTCAGGGGACGCCAAAACAGGATGCGGTGCCCGAACCCAGAAACTACTTTATCCCCTGACCCTAGTGATAAGAAAAAGGTTGTGCAACTGAATGATGCAATTGTGGGCAACTCTTGCGATTCCGGGCAATATTGATTGATCCACCAAACTTCACACGCATTCCAAGATGAGACTTCTAGAAAAGTCCTAGAAAGTCACGCAACTTGATGGTCCAAAAAGTCTCTAGTTCAGTCAATTATAAAGAGTCCAGCTTCAGCTGAATAGGTGTTAAAATGCGCATTGTGCTAACACAATGTAGCAGGGGGTGAAAATGGCAGAGTACAGAGAGAGAGAAAGAGAGAGAGAGAGAGAGAAAGCGAGAGAGAGAAACAATGCAAAGTGGAGAGCATAGAGAACTATGGCAGATGGAAGAACAAAAAAGGGCTAGCAAAAATGAGAGATCGCGGTGACTACGAGGACGGATCCGCTGCAGCATTCGAGCAAGCAGGAGGGGCCGAGCTGTGGTCGGCCTGGAGCGAGAGAGAGAGAGAGAGAGAGAGAGAGAGAGAGAGAGCGCGAGAGAAGCAGAGAGAGAGAGAGATAAGTAGAGAGGGAGAGAGAGAACAAGCAGGGATTTAAAAAATAGGGAAGTCTCTCTCTCTCTCTCCACCTCGCTTTCTGTGTGCTCTAACTGCTGCATTTGAACGTCGGACAGGAGGGGAGGGCCCGGCCAGAGATGGAGAGAGGGTGGGTGAGAGAGAGAGAGCATGACTAAAGAGGAGAGTGGTCAGAGACATGAAGAAGGAGTACAGAGTACGAGAGAGAGAGAAACGGCGACACACAACGATCGATGAAATAGGCGTTGGGGTGAGTGAGAGAGAGAAGGGTGAGAGAGAGAGAGAGGAGGGGAGGGGAGAGAGTGTGTGAGAGAGAGTAGGGAGAGAAAGAGAGGAATGCACCCTTCCGAGGCAGCAGAGGCCCGGGCGGCCTGGGGAGAGCGGAGAGAATTCACGGGAAGATAACGGGCAAAGGCGAAAGGGAGACGACGAGAGAGTGTGGAATAGAGAGAGGATGGTAGAGAAGCAGAGAAAGGGTTGAGACACATCAGAAGAGGGATAGTCGAATAGGATGAGCAGAGGCAGTGGAGTCAAGAAAGAAGATGAGAAAGGGTGAAAAAAGAGACAAATAGGCTGGAGAGAGTCAGAGAGAGCTAGCGGGGGAGAGACATGGCCAGAGAGAGAGAGTGAGAGAGAGAGAGAGAGAGAGAGAGAGGCTGGGTTTAGACTTAAGATGGCGATGGAGAACCCCGAAAGATATCGGGAGAGGACGGCGCAGTGACGAGGTCGGGCCATACAGCCATACTAACCCCTTTGGACGGCGTGATGACACTGTGGAGATAAGAGCGGTAGAGAGAAGACGAGAGAAAGAGAGGGAGCGAGAGAGAGAGAGAGGGAGCGAGCGAGAGCGATAGAAAGAGAGAAGGAGGTATCAAGAGAGAGAGAGAGAGAGAGAGAGAGAGAGAGAGAGAGTGAGAGAGAGGGAGCGAGAGAGTGAGAGAGAGAGAGAGTGAGAGAGAGGAAGCGAGAGCAAGAAAGAAAGAGAAAACATGAGCAAGGCTACAAATGTGTTCTCTGCCTACACAATCATCGCCTGTAATGTCCTGAATATGATGGAGCTGCTACGTACAATAACACCCTGTAGTTAAGAGTACTTAAAAGTGAACCGTCCAACGCCATGAGATAAGATGGAAATGAGAGGACATAATGGAGCTTACGCTAAAAACAATGAGAGTGAGAGGAAAATAAAATTATAGAATATTTTTGTATATTCACAAAAAAAGTACGACGGACAATCATCATTCCATGGAGGCAAAAACCTTGTCAGCGGGAGCGGCTACAAAACAATTTGAGCACTTTCTGTCAGGGTCCGTAGAAGAGAGAGAGAGAGAGAGAAGCATATTGTGAGAGGGATAAAGGAGGAAAAGTAAGAGAGAGAGAGAGAGAGTGAATGAGAGAGTGAGAGAGACAGGAAGCAAGGGGGCAGAAATGCGAAAGTTCCGAGGCTGTTTTCACGTAGTGGCGTGTGCCCCCGATGCAACACAATCAGGGCGGAGGGGTGCATGAAGAATGATGAGAGGGAGGGCTGAGAAAGAAGAGAGAGAGAGAGAGAGAGAGAGAGAGAGAGAGAAGCTAGCCAAAAATGAAGAGAAAAAGAGAAAGGAAGGTTCAGGGACCCATAAACAAGATGTCAACATGCATCTCGCGCAGGAACCGAAGAAGAATTGGAAGCAATTTAGATGTAGCACAGGAAAATTGGGCGAAGCCTCTTGACATTTGGGAAAATAAATATAAAAAAAAGATCCTCAACAGTTTGAACCGGGCGTGGAACACTGTGCCACATCGTTGAAGCGGCGAATTGAACTTCTATGGCTCGGGTGAAACCCGCGAAAGTTTCTCTGGCTAGCAAAGAAGATAAAGGGCTTGTGTGCAAAGAAGAGAGAGAGAGAATTGTTTGAACAACATCATCTCCGTCTTGCCATTCCTCGAGAGCTCATTTGCCTGAAAGGAGACGGGCGAATTTCGGACGTAGACGACGCAAGGAGCCGGACTAAGAAGGAGAGAGAGAGACAGAGAGACAGAGACAGAGACAGAGAGAGAGAGAGGGAGAGGGAGAGAGAGAGGGAGAGGGAGAGAGAGAGGGAGAGAGAGGGAGAGAGAGAGAGAGAGGGAGGGAGAGAGAGATAAGGCTTCTCTTCTCCTCCCCTCGAGCTCTTCCCCGTAACGAGTCTACGCAAGCGGCACGCATCCATTGCCATTGCGAGAGAAGAGCAACGCACACGCACGATTAGATTTGTTGATAGAGATTTGATGATCATGACGATACGTTCTCGCATACATCACTGATCAGTAGAAGGAAAAGGTCGCAAACACAAATTTCTAGACTCACAAACAAACACGTTGGCGAAGCCTTCTTCCTTTCTCCTTTCCTTCATTAGGAATCGGTAAAAAAAAGAGCGAGACGATAACTCAAGGAATATAAATCTTCCTTGTTTAAACAGCAAAATAAAAACAAAAAGGTCTAGGAAAGCCCCTATAAAAAAAGCATTAAAAAAGCTAAACCACCTCGCAAATTTCTAGAAAGGACACTCAAAAGGATTCCTTTTCCGAGTGATCAAGCGCAGCGACTTGGCCAAGCAAACAAACATATCTATTTTTAGAAACAATAAAGTCAAACAATAAAAAGTCAAATAGAAACACGCCGCAACCCAATTTCAAAAGAGCGGAAAATTCAGGAGCGAATTAAATGATGAGAGCAGTACGCGTGTTCAAATTCGTGAACGCGCGCGCAAAACAATTCATATTTCACACGAGGCATACAAGTTATTTCGTCACAACACACTGATACGGTCACACTTCAAATGTTATTTTACCTTTGATAAAACAGGCTTCTCCTTCTTATCCATACCAATACGTTCTTGCTTGGTTAGCATTCCCCAGTCACACTTTGTATTTTAATCGAGGGGCGAGAGAGAAGAGAAAATGAGAGTTAAATATATTAAGATGGAGAGAGAGACAGAGAGAGAGAGAGAGAGAGAGAGAGAGAGAGAGAGATGCAGTCTCCCGTAAAGGAAGGCATCTACGCATAATAAGTAGCTCAATGAAGCCCCATCTTAAGAAGACTCGCAGGCAAAAAAAATATCCTTATTTGTTAGACTAGTGCTATCTTGAGCGTGCCAGGAAGAAGGGAGAAAAACGATTGTAGTACGGAGAGGATTACGTAAAGCGCCTGAGGCCCGGTTTACGTAAGAGACATGGGCTTTCAGTGGGGAGAGTTCAGAGAGGGAATCTTTCTTCTTCCTCCTCTTCTTTCCTTCTCGAAGAAGAAGAAGAAGGAAAAGATGAACACCATTGAATGCTGCTTGCATCATCACATCTGTATTGCAGACCCCCGACTCTGGATTTATTTACTTCTACATTGGAAAGAGGCTTTGGGGACCGAAGATTAGAGGGAGAAGGAGAGAGAGAGAGAGAGAGAGAGAGAGAGGGAGGGGATAAAAAGAAAGAGAGAGAGAAAGAGGAGGAAAGAAAGAGAGAGAGAGAGAGAGAGAGAGAGAGAGAGAGAGCGAGGAGAAAAAGAAAGAGAGAGAGAGAGAAAGGAGGAAAGAAAGAAAGAGAGAGAGAGATGGAGAGAAAGAAAGAAAGAGAGAGAAAGAAAGAGAGAAAGAGAGTCAGAGAAGAGTGGATCCGTCTGGAGCACGCTGAAATTGAAGACGCTCAAGCGTATTAAAAGGCATCAACCTAGACGCGGAAAAGAAAAAGCGAAAAAAAAAAGGAGAAGAAGAGGAAAAAAAGGAATAAAAAAAAATTGAGTTAATTAATGATAATAAAAAGTGAGAAAGATAATCAACGAGAATAAAAAAAAGAAAATATTTTCTTCGATTAAATTTTTTTGTCCATGATTGTGCAAGAATAATGACGCCGATCTGCTTGACGTAGAGGGAAAAGATGATAAAATGACTAATGGCTAGAGATAGAAAAACACTCCCAGTGATAACAATCACAATCACAATAATGCGTCATATCAAGCGGACCTTCCATGCTCTTTCACTCTCACTCTCACTCTCACTCTCTCTCTCTCTTTGTCTCTTTCTCTCTCTATCTCTGTCTCTTTCTCTCTTTCTCTCTTTCTCTCTCTCTCTCTCTTTCTCTCTCTCTCTCTTTCTCTTTCTATCAGTCAATCTCTTTCTCTGTTTCCCTCTCATTCTCCCTCTTTCTCTATCTCACGATCTCTCTCCTTCTCTCTATCTCTTGATCTCTCTCGTTCTTTCCCACTCTCCATTGTCTCTCTTTTCTTTCTCTGGGAGCAAAAGAGGAATGAGATGAACAGCATAGGCTTGCAACGCCGTCCTGAATGAAAAATGGAAACATTTATGAGGCTGTTTTAGGAGAGAGCGAGAGCAGACTCTAAATGCGTGTAGTAGAGTGGAGGGAGTAAAGAGAAAAAAAAGCGTGACAGGAAGAGATTGCGCAAGAAGCAGAGAAAGAGAGAGCATTAGGCATAGATAAGTATGGAGAGAGAGAGAGAGAGCGAGAGAGAGAGAGAGAGGCATAGTAGTGAGAATACATGAATCTGGAAGAAAGACTCGGGAGAGACATCGGAATCAGGAGAGACAATGTGAAAGGTGGAGAGAGTGAAGGGAAAGAGAGAACGAGAGAGAGAGAAATAGAGAAAAAGAGAAAAAGGGAGAGAGAAATAGAGAAAAAGAGAGACCGGCCAGCGGGGCTTCAATGAATTATTCACTCCATTGCATGCAGAATGGCAATAAAGCTGCTGGCTGAAAAAGGCCAGAAAGCGAGCGAAGGAACAGGAAGGAAGAGGAGACGAGTGAGTGAAAGAAAGTGAAAGAGAAAGAGAGAGAGAGCGAGAGAGAAAGGGAGAGAGAAAGAGAGAGAGAAAGAGAGAGACAGTGAGAGACAGAGAGAGACAGAGAGGAGAGAAAGAGAGAAAGCGAGAGAGAGAGAGAGAGCGAAAGAGACAGAGATGAGCAGAGAAAGTATGAATTACTAGAAAGTGAGAGAGAGAGAGCTGAAGAGATGGCGAGATCATGGTCCAAAGGTAAAAGAATAAAAGAGCGGGCGAGAAGGAAAGTGAAATTGATACAAAGTGATACTGCTCAAGGTGTAGTTGCTCAATGATATGGACATAGTGAAAGAATATATATAACAATAATTACAGAGTATTCTGTCTCTCGGAAAGGCAGAAAAGTGCTAACAGCCGAAATAATACGCGCATTTATCTGCTCCTTTCTCTATTTCCCCCTCTGTTTTTTCTCCCATCTCTCTTTCTCTCTCTCTCTATCTCCCTCTTCTCACTTCCCCTTTCCTATGCCCGATACTACGCCACAGCCTTCCAAGCTTCATTATCTCCCATTGGAAAGGAAATTCCTTGTTGAAAAGCCGGCCTGACGTAACGTGCGAGTATAAATATAAAGTACATATGCTTTATTGACGCCATGACTCCAGTCATTATTTTGTCGCCTTTCTATACATTGTTTTTTTTCTTTGTGTGGCCTTCCTGCTCCATGACGCAGATGAGAAAGTGAACATTCTTATTGTTAGATAGATGTCAAAGCATAAAATGAGAAGAACACCAAAAAAACAAGCATCAAGAAAGGTAGAATAGTTTTCTTTTCTTCCAATAAAGAAAAAAAACTTTTGTATTCGATGAAAATGACAAAATAATATGCTTTGACACGTTTCATATTCTTTACTGGCTCAAGTCGCGTCAATGTTGATGAATTAATTCATTAATTAATGAGTTAATTGAGTAATTAATAAGTACTAATGCGGATATACATAACTATGTATGAAATAAATAAAGAACGATCGAAATAGATATTTAAAAGCAACATTTTAAGCCAGTTAAAGAACGAAATGTTGTTGGTGTTGCAGCAGAATTTTTTTTTCTAGATCTGTGAAAGATCTCAAGCCGTTAGAGATTGAGAAAAAGCGAGAAAGAAAGACAGAGACGGAGAGAGAGAGGGAAGGAAAGAGAGAGAGAGAGCGAGAGAGAGAGAGAGAGAGAGAGAGAGAGAGAGAGAGAGAGAGAGAGAGAGAGAGAGAGGGAGAGGGAAGGAAGGAGAGAGGGAAGGAAAGAGAGAGAGAGAGAGAGAGAGAGAGGGAGAGGGAAGGAAGGAGAGAGGGAAGGAAAGAGAGAGAGAAAAGAGAGAAACATGTGTTTCTAGTGGCTTTTCATAACATCCTTTGCGAATGAGTCAGGGAAGAATTTCGGCTAGGGCAAAAGTGAAGACGTAAGATTTTTGTTTTCTCACATATACCTCTTTTTCTCCCTCGTTATTATCTCTCTTTCTCTCTCCTTCTCTCTCTCTCTCTTTTTCTCCGTCTCTCTCTCTCTTCCCCATCTCTCTCTCTCTCTCTCTCTCACTCTTCCCCCAGGCGCTGCCAGCTAAACAACATCTGTTTCAGCGCCGAATTATGCGGCCGTTTCCAAAAAAACCTTGTTTGCACCCGAAACTACAAAATATTCGGTATCGGAGAAGGAGAAGAAGAAGCCAAATGTTAAACGTGGTATCAAGGAAACTCCATATTGATCTCACTTTCCCTAACAATAAGAGAGAATGTTTGGAGATCTTCTCCCAACGCTAGCACAACAGGATGAATGGTCTAGAAAGATCG
>CALZFC010000280.1:77500-407500 GCA_945643635.1 Allodiplogaster sudhausi | reverse complement strand
CGGAAGAAGTTTTTCTTCTCTCGACTTTTCTCTCCTTCAAATCTTTCCGTAATTGCACTTCTAACCATGAGAGTGAAAAAGCTTCTTATTATTATTCCGAAGTCACTCTCACCAACATAATTTGAGCTCTATAATCGCTCTCAGAGTCTTCTTAATCTTCTCGATGAACATTTTTCTCAATCTCTCAAAGTCACACAAAAATGTCAAAAGATTAAATGTTCAATAGACACCTTCCATATCTGTGAGAAAATGTGAACGAAGCTCAATTTTTGCTTCCCAGGAGAATCAAATTGAATATCATACATACAGAAGTAATCATTATAGTCATTTGGAGAAAAGACGGTCAAGGAAGAGGGAGAGAGAGAGCAGAGAGAGCAGATAAAGTTAGAGAGAAAGAGAACAGAGAGAAGGAAGGGAGAGAGAGAGAGCAGAGAGAGAGAGAGCGAGAGAGCGAGAGGGGGGAGAGAGTGACAGGGAGAGAGAGAGAATACAGATTGCCGTGAAGGCGACACGACTAGGCTGAGAAGGGCTTGTTGCGATCGGTTGTCATTACCCACTGATTACCCACTGGCGCCCCCCCCCCACCCCAGAGGGTCCCTCCGTGGACCACCGTTACGAAGTACATACACTCTAATCAGTCTAATCGATCTCTCTCTCTATCACCATCTCTCTCTATCTTTCTCTTTCTATCTCTATCTCTCTCTAACTCTCTATCTCTATCTCTATCTCTCTCTCTCTCTCTCTTGTTTGACATGCCTGGTCCCGTCACGGCAATAATGTTGTTAGATTGGCCTCATTAAGCGAGGTTGGAAGCTGAAGGGAAAATGGGGGAAAACAAAGACGAGACGAAGGCAGGAGTAAAGAGGATTCAGTCTTGGCCGTGCGAGGATATAAAATTCATGGCCTTTCTGCTTGACTTTATCTCTCTTTCGTTTTCTCTCCCGCAATCTTGCTCTTTCTTTTTCTCTCTCGCTCTATCTATCTCCTCTCTTTCTCACTCTCTACCTCTCTCTCTCTCTCTCTCTCTCCAAGAGACAAAGTAAAATAAGCAAATAGCTCATTTGAAGGGATGCGCAAAGAGTGCACGCAAACATATTGCATTTGAAAAAAGAAAGGAGTTACAGCTTGAAAGATACAAAAGCGAGCGGAAGGAACGTTCTCTTAGAATCTTCGAGAAAAGCTTCCGAAATATCCACCTTTCAAAGTGGCATCACTTTGTCTAACCTTACTGTCGTTCGTTTTCTCTACTTTCCTTCTTACTATCTCTGATTCTCCATCTCTCTCTCTCTATCTCACTCTCTCACTCTCTCTCTCTCACTCTCTCTCTCTATCTCTCTCCGCCTCTCTCGCTCCCTCTTTCTCACCAGCACACACTTTTCCCAGTGGCCTCTGTCATCCTGGCTTTTCGGGAGACACACGGCATTATGAGTGTAAGCAGTTCAGCAGGTTAGCATTGACCTAACGCTAAGCAAAGAAAACACATATGAGAAGCGGAGAGAGAGAAAGAGAGAGAGAGAGAGAAAGAGAGAAAGAGAGAGAGAGAGAGAGAAAGAGAGAGAGAGAGAGAGAGAGAGAAAGAGAGAGAGTGATGCTGATAGAGAACTTAGCGAGATGAACTGAGAAAGAGAGTGATAATGAAAGAGAATTAGTGAAAAAAGGAGAGAGCGAGGGAGACGGAGAGAGAGAGAGAGAGAGAGCGAGAGAGAGAGAGAGAGAAACACAATAGCGGAAAAAAACAGCAGAAACAATGACGATTTTAAATAGTTAGAACTGTCGTAGGCTCCCCTACGACCTACGAACAGACTCCCCTTTCCTCTCTTTACCTCTCAGGGTTTCCCTTTCTCTCTCTCACTCTCTTTCTCACTCCCTCGCTCCCTCTCTCATTCTCCATCACTTTTTCTCACATTCTCCGTCTCTCGATCTCTCTCACACAGTCCCTATAAAACAAAAAAAAACTTTTTCAGAAACTTAGCATCTTAATGGTTTATATGTACATGACAAACTGTTTCGAAAGATCATGTGAATCTTCGTGGACGATTCGACTACCGCTCAACGTTGTTTATGACAAGTTTATTCGCGAAGACTTAACAGATTAAAAGTTTGGTGACGTTGTATATGCAAGTGTTAAGATTTATACAATCAATAAAAAAAAAGCAAATTTCGAGGACGGAAAAAAACGAGAACAAAATAAGATGTTACCCGGGAGAGCAAAGCGAAGGAGCAAGACATTCACATATATGTATGTTAAAAGGAGACATTCTACGTATGTTAAAAGGCAACATATCGGAAAGCAGTTTTTTTAAACTTAAAAAAACTGCTTGCTAAGATGACTGCCGAAAAATTCAGAGGGTTGAGGAAAGTGAGAGTCGAAAATGTCTCAAGAGTTGAAAATGTTGCGCCGAATTAGCAAATAGTTATCGAGTCGAGAAAAAAATGATTTTTTAGGGCTAATTGAAAATATATTGCAAAATTCCTTTACAGTCCATTCGTTCACTCATACGGCTGTTGCGGTATGAACCCGGCGATTGTAGGTTGCGGCGGCGGCTGCAGTTGCTGCTGCTGCTGAAGAACGAGCTGCTGATGCTGAAAGGCAGCCCTCATCTGGTCGCATTCGAAGCGAAGGCGCGCTAATTGCGCGCGCAGTGCTTGGTTCTCCTGTTGTAGTGCCTACTTTTATTATATTATATTTCGATTGTATATACATAAATATTCTGCATAAATATTTGGCCATGATTCTTTATTCAAATTAAATAAGTTATTATACGATGATGTTTTCATTTTCTAATTTCTTATTTACAAGGGAAGAATGAGTACGAGAGATAGATGGTCAGAGAGAGAGAGAGTGAGAGAGAGCGACAGGAAAAGTGAAGAAGATGGAATGTAAGTAGTTGCAAGCGAGAAAAGAGATGAGTGAGACAGAGGTTGTGAGAAATCAAGAGACACACAGAGAGAAAGATGAGTGAGATAGAGGTTGAAAGAGATCAAGAGACAGAGAGAGAGAGAGAGAGACAGAGAGAGAGAGAGAGAGAGAGCGCTTACCTGCATGACTCTGTCCTCCTTGGCTCGTCTCTGCTCTCTCGACCTCTTCGCGCTCTCATTGTTACGGCGACGTCGCTCGAAGTATTGCTAAAAGTTTTAATTTAATTCATCTAATTTAATCTCTTTTATTTTATTACTTACATCAAAATCGCAATTTTCTTTACTTCTTTTAAAATAAAAATTAAATAAAAGTTAAAGAAGTAATTTTATAATAAATAAATAAATAAAGCATTTTCAAGAACGAGACAACACTTCGTTGTCTGCATTAAAGGAGCATGAACACCCAAAACTCCTACACGGAAAGACCTGTAAGTTTCTGATACAGTAATCACAATATTTGTACTGGATCGCGAGCATGCGGACACATAAAATCGTTTCGAAAAGTTTTGGAAGTGAAACCTTGCCAGTTTATTTTATTGTTTGTTGTTGTTCTATAATGTGTTATGATTGTACTTTGTTGTCTGGAATGAGTCGGGAGCAAGAGAGCTGAGCATTGCGAAATATCCCGAACATTCGCGAACACTGCTTCTTCTCGCGAGGCTGTGGTGGAGTATGCGTGATTTACGTCATCATTTTCCATTTTTTATCCCGGTCTTGCGATTTCTAGAGGCTTTTCTTTTTGAGTTTGCAATGGGAATGAACGTTTAGATATCTAAAAAAACAGCTTTAAAGTTAAGTGGTGTCATTTGGTTTCGTCTTGTTGTTTCCTTTCCGCGTTTCATGGGTGGCAGTCTCTTTCTAAAATCGTCAGTGCTTGTGACTGATATCTTTTTGATGGAAGCCTAGTCGAGTTATTGCGACTGAATTATAATCTTGGCAAATCATATGGCTTCTTTTAGGATTGCCATGATGAAATGCAGAAGTTGCGTCTTTTTCTCTCATGTTGTAGTGTACGCGTGAAGAAATATCTAGAAATATATATATCGCACCAAAATTCCCTTATACAGGAATTTGAAATGGCATTTTTGAATGCAAAAATTTCCCGTTTATCTTTTACTTTTGAAACTTTTTAGTTTGCCGGAGTATTCATATTAATGACGTAGACTGAGTAGTGTAATCGGTTAAGTCATGAAAAAATTGAGTTTCATGCTCCTTTAATTTAGAAATTATCACTGTGCTCCACTGTGGTGCATAATATTAGAAAAAAAATAAAATAAAATCATAAAATAAGTTTAAAAAATGCTATTGGTGAATTTCCTTGAAAACAAAAGTTATTTCGTCAATCATTCTTCATTTTCTTTTTCCTTTTGTCATTTATGTCGTTTTCACTGTTGCAAGGGAGGAACAATATTATTTCGTAGCGTTTTTTTTCGAACAATATGTTCCCATTGTAATTGTGACAACATCGGTAACTTTCTTCTCTCTCTTTCCATCTCTCTCTCTCTCTACTGTCTCTCTCTCTCTCTCCTTCTCTCTTCTCTCTCTCCCCTCTCTCTCACTCTCTCTCTCTCTCCTCTCTCTCGCTCTCTCATCTCCCTCTCTCTCTCTCATCTCTCTCATCTCTCTCTCTCTCTCTCTACCTCATCCTTTTGGTGCACTGGCACGGGTGTTGGCTTCTTCTTGGACGGAAGGCACGGCGTTGAGGAGGAGACGGCGCCGGCAGACATCGAAGACGCCGCGAGGTAGATCGACATTTGGTGGGCCAGCTGGCCGTATTGGGGCATCTGGCATGAGAAGGAGAGGAGAGAGAGAGAAGGAGCGAGAGATAGAGAGAGATCGAGAGAGAGAGGAGAGAGAGAGGTTAGAGAGAGAAAGAGAAATAGAAAGACAGAGAGAAGAGAGAGAGAGTTGGGAGAGAGGGAGAGAAAGAGAGGAGGAGAGAGAGGAGAGATAGAGAGACAGGGTAGAAAGAGAAAGAGAAATAGAAAGATAGAGAGAAGAGAGAGTGAGAGAGGAGAGAGAGAGAGAAGAGAAAGAGAGAGCGAGTGAGAACTCAAGAGAGAGAGAGGGGGGGAACGACAAAGACATGCCAAACTCCTACCGCATCCGCGCCAAACGGCGTGTACGGTGCAGCGGCGGCCGCGGCGGCTGCCGTCGGATTCAGCGAGTACTGGTCGATCGGCCAAAAGGGACCCGGCCGGAGACTGCCTGGAAGGAGAGAGAGAGAGAGAGAGAGAGAGAGAGAGAGAAAGATAGAGAGAAAGAGAGAGAGAGAAAGATAGAAAGAAAGAGAGAGAGAAAGAGAGAGATAGAGAAAGAGAGAGAGAGAAAGAGACAAGAGAAAGAGAGGAAGACAGAGAGAAAGATAGAGAGAAAGAGAGAGAGAGAGAAAGATAGAGAGAAAGAAAGAGAGAGAGAGAAAGAGACAGAAAGAGAGAAAGAGAGAGAGAGAAAGACAGAGAGAGAGAGATAGAGAGAGAGAGAGAGAGAGAGAGAGAGAGTTGAGAGGGAGAACTGTTTAAAAAATTACTTCTTTTTTAAATCTTCCCATATGACCTAGTTTACCCTAAAAGACTAACATAAAAAATATTACAGAGTCTCTTTCTGTAGAATTCCCTTCATGTTAGAACAATTCAGCACTTGCAATAAAGAGGCTCTCCATGGACACTTCAAATCAAGCCAAATCAAGCGTATAAGCACATTTTAAGGTAAGTATACGTTTAATGTCTGCGTCTCTCGTCCTTTTGGGGATTACGGTAGTTTTTAAGGTCAACTGACAGCCTTTTTAACTTAACATACGATAATTCCGTTCTATAAAGATATAATATGATATAAAATTGCAGAAAATTCGGGAGTTCTACATATTAAATCATACAAACATAATTGGATGATCTAAAAAGAGAGCGAAAGACACTGAGAAACAGCAAGAGAGAGAGAGAGAGAGAGAGAGAGAGAGAGAGTGTGTAAGGAGATCGAGAAAAGTGGGAGAAAGTAAGAGAGTGAGAGCGAGCAAGGACATAAACTGAGGGAGAGAGAGAAAGAGGAGACAGGGAGGGAGGGATAGAGGGAGAGAAGGAGGGGGAGAGGGAGGGAGAGAAATAGAGAGATCGATAGAGAGAGAGGGAGAGAGAGAGAAAGAGAGAAAGAGAGAGAGAAAGAGAGAGCGAAAGAAAGAGAGAGAGAGGAAAGAATAGCCTCAAAGCCAAACCCGGCTGCATCATCTGCTGTTGCTGTCCGTAGTAGGAGGGAGAAGTGGAGTCGACGATGCCCTCTTCGTCCGATGTCTCACGTAGCCCGTCGTGCTTGGAGGACTCGTCCGATGACATTTGAGAGACGCCCCGGGTCCCGCACGGAAGATTTGCGGGCTACTGTAGGAGAGCAAAGCATGCAGTATTTATACTTAAAAAAGGTATTATTTTTTATCTAGCTATTAATTTTTACAACAATTGAGGAAGACATACAAATATGCATAAAACCGATCATCAAACCCTGAAAGGAAATTAAAAGAAGCGTCCAAATAATTTATATTTTTATTTCTACAAAAAAAACATCTTGCTCTGAAATGATGTCTATCGAAAAATTCTATTATTACTCATAAAACTAAATTTTTTTTAAATCAAACTTGTACAAATAATAATCATTTCAAGACAATCAAAAAGGAGTAGTAGCCGTTCTGATTGCCTCTTTATAATGCTTATCATGTAACAAAGTCAACGCGTTTGGTTTACAAAAATTAAATGAGTGATAATAAAATGAATTTTTGATATTGATTTCCCAGCAATCAATTTCAAAGACAATCAGAAGGGAGAGAGGGAGGGGGGGGGAGAGAGGCCTATCACTCCGCGTCATCATCGCTCTGTCTCTCGTTATCATTAGGGCATGGACACAAGTGGTTTCCACCCCTCCCAACCCCCCCCCCCCTCTCCCGGATATACGGTCCTCCAGTGGGCGGGAGCAGCCGGAAGGAAGCGAAGACACACATATTCAATCTTCATTTGGCACGCTCCTAGTCCTTCTCCCTCTTTTTCTCTCTGTCTCCCTCTTTGTCTCTCTCTCTCTCCTCTACCACTCTTCTTCTTTCTCTCTCTCTCTCTCCCTCTCTCTGTCTCTCTCCCTCTCTGCTTCTGTCTCTCTCTGAGTCTCTCTTTCCCTCTCTACCTCTCTCTCCCTCTATTTCTCTCGCACTCTCTCTTTGGCACTCAATCTTTCTTCCAGACCTCCTCTTTCTATGCATCTCTCTGTATCCCTCTTTTCTCTCCCTCTCTCTCCCTCTTCTCTCTCCCTCCTCTCTCTCTCTCTCTCTCACGGTGACCTGAGATTCATGATGCTCGACTCGCGCCGCTTATGTCTTTTGGCAGTGCGCGCGCGCGCCCCGACGCAACAGCCGGCGGCAGCCCTTTGCCCATGGAGGGTGGCGCAATCGGGGGAGTGAGAGGAGGAGGAGGAGGAAGGAGACCGAGAATGAGGACACCGTTCGAGTCTCGGGATAAAAGGTGGAAGAATGTTTCAGATCTGTGTATTTCTCTGCGTCTCTTCCTCTCTCTCTCTCTCTCTCTCGCCCTCTTTCTCCTCGTCTTCCTCTCTTTTCTGCACCGTAACTTGTCTCGAATATAGATAGCACACTGCTAGAGCCTTATCATTGCTCTAGCCCCACTCTGTGGTTCTCACCTTCGGTACGCTCTTGGCAATCTGCCAAGCTTCGATCTTGGCAATTTGCCAAGCTTTAAATCATTCCGAGCTCTCTGCGGCTCTCTGCCGCGCGATAGATCAATCGCCGCCACTGCGGCAACGAGAGCTTTTCTGGTCTGGGCTTTCCTTCTGGGCGTATGTAGAGAGGAGGAATGTAGACAGAGAGTGAGATATAAGAGAGAGAGAGAGGAGAGAGAATGAGAGAGAGAGGAGAGAGAGAACGAGAGAGAGAGAGAGAGAGAGAGATCTAGGAAGAGAGAGAGAGAGAGAGAGAGTGAGTGAGGAGAGAGCGAGAGAGAGATCTATTAAGAGAGAGAGAGAGAGAGAGAGAGAGAAGAGAGTGAGAGATAGGGAGAGGTTTGTAAAAAGTAACCGATAACCTTTTACGACTGTGGCATATGCTAGCAAGTGTCTGCTGAACAGATCAATTGGGGCATGTTTCCTGTGACAACAGTCGCTGTCTTAATGGAATATTTCTCTTTTTTGTTTTATTAACTCGTTTCCATTTTACACCTTATTGCCATATAGCATTTTGTGGCATTAATCATGCGTCTTCAGATAGTGGGCAGTCATGTTCTTTGAATCGTTATTACGCAAAACTACAAATATATGCATATAAGAGCTAAATGAACCGCAAATTCCGTTTTGAATTCGCGCCATTTTACCATGCGTTTTGGAAAAAGGCGAGAAAACGTTCAATTTAATGAAGATAAGTAGTTTACCAGAAAATCTTATAAAGCAAAAGTCTAAAAAGTTCGTTCATAAACCACTTTTATTAGGAGCACAAAGGCGTTGTTACCTCGTTAAACACTCTTTTACTCTTCTCCTATTAGCATCCGGTGGAAGGCGGGCAGGTGGTGGAGAACTGCTGCTACGTGCCCTAGACCTTACAGGATCTTTCCGTCTCTTACTATCTCTCTCTCCCTATCTCTGTCTCTCCCCTTCTCTCTGTCTCTCTCCCTCTCTCCCTATCTCTTTCACTAACTCGCTCTTTATACATATCTAGCTTGTTCTCTTCCTATATCTCTTCTCGATTCTCTCTCAGACTGTTGTACTCTATCCCCTGAAATATTTTCTTTCGCTCGCTCTCTCTCTCTATCTCTCTCTCTCGCTCTCTCTCTCCTTCTCTCTCTCCTTCTCTCTCTCTCTCTCTATCTCTCTCTCTCTCTCCTTCTCTCTCTCTCTCTCTCTCTCCTTTGATACCCGCCGCTTCCTTTCTCAAAAGTGCTTGCGCAACCGCTGCCGCCGTCAGGCCGTGCTTATTTACGAAGATCTCGCTTTTGCGCACTTCCCATATCAAGACTTATGGCTACTCGAAGTGGCCGATAATATGAGATATCCTTAGCAGAGAACCAAGTATCAAATTTCAATCAAAATAAATAAATAAATAAATAAATATATATATATATATATATATATATATATAAATATACATAAGATAAAATTTATTTTTTACATATCGAGCTTCTAAAAAAGAGTATTGAGAGTTCAATACGATTGCATGATGAGAGCGGGCGGCGTTATGGACTTTAGCTTTCTGCACTACAGAATTTGTTTCGGTACAGTCTTGTATGTCCCGCTCCTTCCTCTCTTCCTAACAATAAATATTTAAGAAATCACGCAAAACTCCTCCTCCACGGAGAGATCAGGACGCTGCCAAGATTTCTGGGTACTCGAGGGAACGAATGTACTTAGATGAATGAGGGGGTGTACATACAGTAGGGGATGGGAATGTGATGAGTGCTAGAACCTTTTCTTCCTTCCCCTTTTCAGACCTTTTCAAATGTGTACTCCATCTCAATCTCTTTTTATCTCACGGCATGTGCAAATGGTTGAAATCAAAGCAAAATTGCAGCACTGCATCGCACAAAAACAATATCAATAACCACCTTTTTTTTTCTAACCTGAAGCACGGTTACAGAATGTGTTGATGGCAATGTAATTTTGTTTAGTCGATGAGTCAATACTGCGTATGAAATGGGATCAACAACAAAAAAGAACAACACCAACTAATGTAAAAATAAAGAAGGTAATGCAGGGGAAAACTAAACGAGGTAAAATGAATTCTAGCGCTTCTTCCGTCAAGACAAGTGGACCTAAATGGCGGCCAAATTAGCCAAGGGTTTTTTCACCAACATTTTCAATAATCTACTGGCTTCGATCATGTTAATTCGTGGGCGAAAAATTCAAGAACAAAAAAGAAGAGCAAAGTGAATAGGGAAATACGTATGAAGCAGAGAACTTGAACTAATAATTACACCCATCATCCAGTCTGGGCTTCTTTGAAGTACGAATAAGCAAGAAAATAGGAGAAAACGGGATGTTTAATCTCGTCTAAGAATTCTTGAGAACTTGTATACATTAGGAGGCGTTCATTTGAACGATTAAAAAAAAGAGTCGTAATAACATTGCACTGCTAAATTGAATCACGAGTAGTTTAGAGGAGGGGGGGTTGGTTGGTAAAAAAAGTTCCTTCTGATTCTTCAGAAACCTCGAGCTCGTTCAGGCATAGTCGTTCGTCGGAGTCTGCACAGAAACACTGATTATTAATCTGCATTTCGCAACTGATGGTGAGTTCTAGGTCACAATTTAGTATTCTTAGACCAGAAAGAAGACTTACACGTTTTTGAAAACCTAACAAGGGGGAAATCAGCCCCAACGTCAGGTTCCGCCGGGCAACTTTTTGGCCACCAATCCAGGGAATAAATTAACTGGGTGGCGTAGGGGGGGGGGGGTCTTGAGCCCCCGGAAAGCAAGGTAGGGAGAGTTGACGCAGAATGTGTACGTGCCAAACTTTGGGTGGCTCACCTCCTTCTCTCGCCAGATAGCAAGAGATCGCGGATCGATGGGCTTCTCTACAAAGTCGCAGTTCGCGAGCTGACGGAATTGCACGGGAAAGCAACGCTGCGCCCACTCCAGCCACGCGCTCTCCAGCTTCTTATTTCTGTGATAATAACATTTATTTCGTATTCCTTTATTCTACTTTGGTAAACTCTCTATTAAGCTTTTTCTTTTCACTGCAAACCACGTTGTCAGCGAATGATTATGTTAATGAAAAAATAAATAAATATATGCCTTCTTTGAAAAGGCATTAATAAAGCTTAGACAGAAAAGAATAAAGAAGTTGTCCTCTTTTAAAATCTACCGTATTTTACGGCCTGTGTCTTTCATCTTGTTCTTTCGTGAGGATTACGGTGGTTTTAAGGTAATTGGTCAGCCTCCTTTAAAGGATCGCTACGTGCATATTAGAATAAATTTTGTGCCCTCTTTTTTCTCTCTTCTACACGCACTATTTCCATGCGCGCTCTCGCGCACTCTATTAAGCATTGAGAGAGGGTCGAGAGATCATGGAAAGAAAAGAGAGCACGATGGTGGAAAATTTCTTCAAATATGCACGTACATTCACCGGGAGCTGCTATTCTTTAAGACGGGTGCATGGGGGGCGCCTACGTGAGATCGATGGGTCTCTCCTTGACTCCGTGGTGGTTGACTTGGTGCTGGTAGACTGCTGAGGAGGCGTTGCATTCGTAGCTGCACGCGACGCAGCGGAACTGCTTCTGGTGGTGATGGCGTTTGGCGTGCGAGATCATCGGCCACTTTGGCGAGTGGCCCAGACGGAAGGCCTTGATGGCCTTGGGACACAGCTAAATGGCAAACGAAATTAGAACGAGGGAGAAAGAAAGAAAGAAAGTAAAGGAATAAAAAGAAGAGAAAAGTAAAGAAGAGAAAAGAAAATAAAAGAAATAGAGAAAGAAAATAAGAGAAAAAGAAAGAAAAAAAGAAGAGAATAAAGAAGAGATTGGGAGAGAGAAAGAGAGAGCGAGAGAGAAAGAAAGATGGAGAGACAAAAATGCAAGACAAAGAGAGTTAAAGAGATAAAGAAAGGGGGAACAATACATTATGAAACTGATTCGTGAAAATTGTATGTAGAGCGTTGCACTTCAAGGACAGGGATATTGATTAGATGGCATACTTTAAGGCGTTAGATTTCATACTTTAAGACCTTAAATGTCATACTTTAAGGCCTTAGATTTCTTACTTTAAGACTTTAGATTACATACTTTGAAACTGTCTAACCATGCACGGGACAGTCCTCGCTTCTTCCTCTTGTCCTGCCATCTCCTCATCGTTTCCTTGAGCAATAACTTCGTAGTCATGCTAAACATGGGAAAGGTCAGAGTGGTAGCTGGCTGGCTAAGAAGACCTCCGAGGGCCTCGAAAAATAGGGTGGGTAAGTCAAAAATTAAAATTTTCGAGTCCAAAAATTCCTTGGGTAGTCTGGTTCGGAAGCAGAGGTGCTAACGGGCCCAAAAATTTTGGGCCGGCCCGGCCCGTCGGGCCCAAGGACTCGGCCAGCCCGGTCCGATCCATTTCCGGGCCCGGCCCGGCCCGTGGGCCCGTTTGAGCCCGAGTTTCAAAAAATTCTGCGGAAAAAAGTCCGATTACTTTTGAAATTCAGAATTTTTCATGCTCGTGCTATGAACATCCATTTTAATGTATAGAAGAAAGAGTTTTAGGGGGAAAAATGAACAAATGAAGGAAGATTTGCACTTTACAATGCCACCAATCGTCCTGACTGCACGGCTTTGTGTGCTTATCGGGCCTGCGGGCCGGCCCAACTTATTATGGGCCCGGCCCGGCCCGGCCCCGGGCCCTGGAAATTTGGGCCGGCCACTTTACACCTCTGTTCGGAAGTGATGGAAAACAAAACCCAGCTCGGATATATTTGGCACTTCGGAAAAAAAGAGAAATTCGATTTTGCTACAGAGAGAGGACTTTTACAATTTGTACTCATGTTTCAGAATTACAAAAAAATAAAACCTGACTTCAAAAAATTCATCAAAAAAGCAACTTCAAAAAGAAGTAATAATAAAAAAAAAACTAACGTCCAAAAGTCCGTCGAACCAACGAAACGCGGAGGACCTCCCATCGAACTTGATACGTGTTCTGAAGTGGTATTCATTGATTCGAGGAATCAGCGCAGGGAAGCATAGCTTCATTGTCTCGCGCCATTCCATCTGCATGTTTGCGTCGCTAAAAAAAAAGTACTTAATTTTTTTTGTTGTTGTATTTTTTATTTTATTTTTTTATTAGGAGGCTAAGGAGCGTATAAAATAAATTACTATTATATAAATAAATAATAAAAAAAATCCGCCCTTATTTTTCCTTAAATAAAAATACTGCGTAAGAAATGAAGCAGTCTCGGTAAAAAAAGAGATTTAAAATATAAAAAAATATATTTAAAAAAGTAGTCTACGTAAAATAAAGATTTAAAATATAAAAAAGTAGTCTATGTAAAAAAGATTAAAAAGATAAAAAACTACCACATATCGATCGGGTTGTCAAAGATGGCATGCATGACTGCTTGATGATGTCGTGCATCAGTGATGAAGTGGCTACCGTAGCCACAGGAATAGCATGCACACCGAAAACGTTTGACACCATGGCGCAGCTTCGCATGCTTCAGAATCGTTGCGAGGCCATCATCCCGCAGCGTACAGACGGCGGAGCACAGCTTGAAATATATTTCTATTAATTAATCATTACTAATTAGCACATTTCCGATTAATAATCACTACTAATTAGTACATTTATATTATATTAATTTAATTAATGCACCTGCATATTACATACGTGGTATTATTAATCTCAATGTTGTCACATCTATACACTGATGTACGAATAAATAAATAAATAAATTAATTAATTAATTAATAGTCAATACATTTTTATTAATTTATCAATACTAATAAGTACATTTTATTACTAATCGCTACTAATCAGAGAATTTTTATTAATAATCACTAACATTCACTACTACTAATTATATCAAAATAGTCATAGATCATCAGGTTTTGCCCTGCCGTTAAATATAGATAAATACATAAACTTGGCAATCCTTAGAATTGCCTCATGGAATAGCAACAGTTAGATAAATAGTGTAAATTGGAGGGAACATACCGCACATTCATATGCTTCTTCTTCAGGATTTTCGCGAGTCACGAGCTCAAGAGATGATGATTCATCCCAGGCGGAAGAAGAGACCTAAAAAAATTAAAAGAAAAAAAACAACCAACTGCCACAAACTACTATTCCTATAATGATATGCTAATGATATTCAGTTATTTTATTTTATTTCACACTAATGCTAAATTATTGGACTAGTAAGTTTCCAAAAGAAGCGAGAAAAGAACATTTTTCAAAAAAAATCCTCAAACCTCCTCAACATTTGACATGCCATTTCCTCCATCGTTCTTTCTCTTTCTCGATTCCTTGACTGCCTGTAAGAAGTAAAATTCGCTGTTAAAAGCTTGGCGATACGAGTGAAATATTTATTTATTTATTTAAAAATAAGCACTCTTCAGACACACAATAGAAAAAGAAGGCGATGATATTCATGAAACAATTTAAATAATAATTAAAATAAATAGAGTAATAATACCTTATCGTCCTCATCCAAGTCCACTTTGACGTCCTCTATCGAGGGAGGAGGAGGAGGAAGATGGAGAAGGGGAGTGCAGAGCAGAGGAGGCCAATCCTTTACATCTTCGTCGATAACCAAAGGCTCTCCTCGCGTCTAAAGAGCAGGGAAATGAAAGCCTATGCCAGACATTTTATAAGCATCATATTTTGTTCGACCTAGAAATATTCATACTTCATTTTGAGAAACATTATTTCATTTAAAGACGTCAACGGAAATAATAATAATAATAATAATAATAAAACCCATTCACAAACGAGTGAAAGGAACACAAGATAAGTCATATTTTACTAATTTAGCATTGATGAAGCACACCCAACAAAAAAAACGTATTAGTTTCATTTTGATGGCCCAAAAACAGGGTAGGTCGCCGGTATCCGGCAACCCTTTTATTCCCTGGTCATGACCTCCTTCTTTTGCCAGATGGCAATTGATCGTGGATCGATGGGCTTCTCGGGAAAGTTGTAGCTCGCGTAGGGGCGGAAATGCACAGGGAAGCAACGCTGCGCCCACTCCAGCCACGCCTTCTCCATCGCCTTATTTCTGAGATTACATTTATTTTTTATTCCATTAATATACTTTGGACAGTCTGTTTCTTTCTTCTTTTTTTTTTTAAACATAATTCCCTTACAAACCAAAATTCGGAAAATATGAATAGGTTGATAAAAGAAATATGCCATGTTTAAAAAGGTATTCATAGAGGCAGAGAGGGTGTGAAATAGGAGGGTGGCTAACAGCTATAGTAGAAAAAAAAAGAATATATTAACTTTGTAATAAGCATAAAAAATGGTCTAGACTCTCTGAAAGTACGTTTTTAGATGGATGCAAATATGTAGATCCATTTTCATAAAACCAAAAGTCGGCGGCCAGCCTACATACTTTATACTTAATACTTTATTTACGCACACCGTAGTGATACGTGGATTAAAATAATTTAAAATCTAGCAAGTGAAACAAATGCAATTAAAGAATATTCATACGTCATTTCAATCGGCCTCTCGTTGACCCCGTGCCTCGTGACTTGGTGATGGAAGAGAGCGTTCAATCCATTGCGCTCGTAGCCGCAGACGACGCAACGGAATTGCTTCTGAGGGTGGTGGTGCTTGGCGTGGAAGATCATCGCCCATTTTGGCGCGCGTCCCAGACGGATGCGCGACGGACACAACTTAATGTGAAGGTGTATGAGACGGAGAAAAAAGAGGTAAAAAGAAAAGAGAAGTAAAGAAAGAAAAAAAAGTTGAAAATTAGAAGATAAAATGAAAGAAAGAAAGAAAGAAAGCTTGATTCGACTGCATATTTTAAGAGAATGTCTAACCGCGCATTGGGCATTCCCTTCGTCCTCAGCCCTTGCAATCTCATCGTTACCTCCTTGAGCAGCAACTTCACCGTCATCCGACACGTTCGCCTGATGATCAGACAACAGAAAAAGAAGGTAAATATTCATGGAGTAATTTTAATAAATTCTTTAAAAAAATTTTAATTGCCTCAAACCTCATCAACATTTGACATGCCATTTCCTCCATCGTTCTTTCTCTTTCTCGATTCCTTGACTGCCTGCAAGAAGTAAAATTCGTTGTTAAAAGCTTGACACAACGAGTGAAATATTTAAAAGGTTCAAAGAAATATAAGCACTCTTCAGACACACAATAGAAAAAGAAGGCGATGATATTCATGAAACAATTTAAATAATAATTAAAATAAATGGAGTAATAATACCTTATCGACCTCATCCAAGTCCGCCTTGACGTCCTCTGTAGAGGGAGGAGGAGGAAGCTGGAGAAGGGGAGTGCAGAGCGTCGGAGGCGAATCCTTCACATCTTCATCGATAACCGAAGGCTCTCCTCGAGTCTAAAGAGCAGGGAAATGAAAACCTCTGCCAGGCATGTTATAAGCATCATATTTTCAGCAACCTAGAAATATCACACCTCATTTTGGGAAACATTATTTTTTGATTAAAACAACGGTAATAATAATAATAATAATAATAAGAAAATCAACATGTAGAAAGGAAGAGGGAAAGTAACACAAGAAAAGTCATATTTTAGCAAGAAATAAATCATCACGCTTTCTTCGGCGTTTCTTTTGAGACTTTAGCCGTATTAGGAAAAATTGATCTTCTAAAGTCAGCATAACGAAGAAGACAGAGTTGAAAAGCTAAGTGAGCCGCGAATCCAACCTCTTCGTCATTTTCTGTCATGTCCTTATTATCGCCTTCGGGCCACATTTCTCCAGCATTAAAGTCGCTATCCTAAAACAGTAATTTTTGTAGTAATAATAAATAAGCAAGTATAAAATAAATCAAGATCCCATTGATTAAAAAATGTCCTTCTTCTACCAAATGTGAACTTCATAGAGTATGTAATCGAGTGAAAAATAAACATAAAAAATAATACTACGCTGTAATTTATAAAAGAAATATTAAATACGAGATCCTCACAGGAGTTGTTTCTTTTACATTCAGTGGAGTTCCAGTGTTCATTTCTGCTGCTCCGAGCTGAAACATTAGTATTTAGTTATATAGACTACTAAAATATTACAAAAAAAACGGAAGAAAAAAACCTTGATGAAATACCCAGTTAGTCTGATTGGATACTAATCATGACGAAATGAGTGGCGTGCATCGAAATTCATTAATTAATTTGTTGGCATGAAGAGGCAGAGAGAAATGTATAGTAGAAGGAAAACTTTGGCAAAATCACATTTTCAGACCCCAATAAACAACCTTTTTAAAATCCTAAAATCACAAATTCATATAATACGAACGAAAGCAGGATTGACGTGCATTTTGGTGAGATCCTAAAAGTACTGAATGCAACTTCTCAAAAAAGGTCACTCCAGAAAAGAACTATCACGAAACCCAAAAAAATACTTCACGACCAAAAAAAAACAAAAAAATCTTATTAACGTAGATGAAATACCCAGTTAGTTTTTTGTAATATTTCAGTAATTGTTTTATTGTTTTTTTTTGCGTTTTTCAGGGAATATGACCAAGAGGTGTGTACTTGACTGGTAGATGCCTTCTTGTTGTCATCCTGAGGGGATTCATTGTCAGCAGAATGAAGGAGGGCATTTTGGTGGGAAGAAGACAGGCCGAGCAAGCTCGCTGCCTGAGCATCGTCGATCAGAGTAACGTGCTTCGCGATGCCTCCTTCAATCTAAACAAAACTCGGTCAATGATCACTGGTCAATGATCATTGATCAGTGCTTAAATAGGCTTAGCTTTTCCGAGTTCAACGCCAAACCGCCGTATTCTTATAATAGTTATAAATTATTACATAAAAAGTGACATAAACATCATTAAAACAAAACATCTTAAATATAACATTCATATACGACTACTATAACATTTCTTTTTTGGTCTGACCAGAAACGTGGAGCAGTAGTCAATGTCCGCGTCATCTTCCAAGTGTACAAGCGCGTAAATCGGCTTCTTCGGTGCGGTCTGCAAAAGTATGAAGAAAGTTAACTGAGAGCGATGACAAAATTACAAAAGTTTTGACATGAAAGGCAAATGCATGCAAAAGTATTTAGTAACTTAACTGAGAGCGATGACGAAATCGAAAAAAACTTGACATGAATAGAGTATAAAAACTTGGCATGAGAACCGTATTGGAAGACGTGGTCTCTCCGGGAGTTGACAGCGACGTGAGATGTCGAGTGGGAAGGCCGAGGACAGCGGCGCCCTTGACTGCATCCACCACCGACACGCTCTTCGCGAGTCCTTTTCGCTTCTGAATGATGAGTCATGGGGTTCATATGGGTTTCAGATGAGCAAACTGCACTTTATAATTGTAAGACCATTGAGGATTCATAAAATACCACCATATTTATCATGTACTTTTAGAATATGAGATCCCCGAAAAACGGAATCAACAATGTCTTAAATGAATAAAGCATTTAAAAAACTAACCAGCAGAAACAACAACGACCGACTGTCCGCGTCTTCCGATAGCAGAACGACAACGTAGCAGTGCTCCTCCATCTGGCGGCTATCGAGACAACTCAAAGAGCCATTATTAAGTTGTTAAATACAAGTCGAGTCATCAGCTTTTACAAGAAAAATAATAATTAAATATTAAGTGTGAATATTCGCTGAAGCAAGCCATTTTTGGTATATTGTTTCAGCTACCGTAACCGACATTCAAACAGGCGCACTAGATATGTGTCACTAATCAAACGTATCATTTACTCATTATCTTTCTTCTAAAAGTTGATGACTCGGCTTATATTATTTAACACCTGAATAACTTATCTTGAGAGTTGTCGATAGCGCCAGATGGATCACTGCTACGCTGTTGTTCTTCTATCGGAAGACACGGACAGTCGCTCCTTATTATTTCTGCTGGTTCGTTTTTAAATGGTTTATTCATTTAAGACATTGTTGATTCTGTTTTTCCGGGGATCTCATATTCTTAAAGCACATGATAAATATGGTGGTATTTTATGTGAATCGTCTATGGTCTTACAATTATACGTGCCGCTCGCTTAAAACCCATATAAACCCCATTACTCATTCCGAAGCGAAAAGAACTCGCCAAGAGCGTGTCGGTGGTGGATGGCGTCAAGGGCGCCGCTGTGCTCGGCCTTCCCACTCAGAATCTCACGTCACTGCGTGCCTCCGGAGAGACCCCGTCTTCCAATTCGGTTCTCATGCCAAGTTTTTATACTCTATTCATGTCAAGTTTGTATGATTTCGTCACTGCTCTCAGTTAACTTGTTGAATACTTTTGCATGCATTTGCCTTTCATGTCAAAACTTTTGTAATTTCGTCATCGACCTCAGTAACTTGCTTCATACTTTTTGCAGACCGCACCGAAGAAGCCGATTTACGCGCTTGTACACTTGGAAGATGACGCGGACATTGACTACTGTTCCACGTTTCTGGTCCGACCAAAGAAAGAAATGTTATAGTAGTCGTATATGATTTTTATATTTAAGATGTTTTGTTTTATTGATGTTAATATCACTTTTTATGATTTATAACTATTATAAGAATTCGGCAGTTTGGGGTTGAACTCGGTAAAGCTAAGCCTATTTAAGCACTGATCAATGATCATTGACCAGTGATCATTGACCGTGTTTTGTTTAGATTGAAGAAGGCATCGTCAAGCACGTTACTCTGATCGACGATGCTCAGGCAGCGAATTTCCTCGGCCTCTCATCTTCCCACCACAATGCCCTCCTTCATTCTGCTGCATCCCCTCAGGATGACAAAAAGAAGGCATCTACCAGTCAAGTACACACCTTTTGGTCATGTTCCATGAATAACAATAAAACAATAAAACCATTACTGCTTCATTAATCAGCTCTTGTTCTTTCGTCATGAAGTATTTTTTAGGTTTCGCGATAGTTCTTTTCTGGAGTGAGCTTTTGAGAAGTTGTATTCAGTATTTTTAGAATCAAGCCAAAATGCTCATTAATCCAGCTTTCGTTCATTTTATACGAATTTGTGATTTTTTGTCTAAAATTCATTTTGTTTAATTGGGGTCTGAACATATGATTTTGTCAAATTTTTCCTCCTACTATTTTGGCAATGACATTTCTTCTGCCTCTTTATGCCGACAAACTAATTAATGAATTTCGATGTGCGCCACTCATTTCGTCATTATTAGTATCCAATCAGACTAGCTGGATATTTCAATAAGCGTTTTTCTTCCATTTTTAAAAAAAATATTTTAGTAGTCTATATAACTAACTAATAATGTTTCAGCTGGGAGCAGAAATGAACGCTGGAGCTCTACAGAATGTGAAAGAGACGTCTCCTGTGAGGATCTCAATCATGCCAGCGAGGAGATGTTTGTTCTTTTCTTTTTTAATTGAATAAAAATTTGCTTTAAAAATGTTTAACTTTGAAATATGGTCGTAGGATTAAATATTGATTAATTCTCACTCGTCGGTTAAAATATTGATTAATTCTTACTCCAGCTTCGACTCTCAAACTGGATGTGAGCACTTCTGCAGCAAGTGATTCTTCTTCTGCACCCGATAATTTTAGCGTAAGTTTTTTTTAGATCCTAAAAGGTCATGTTTTTCTTGGAGCTATCTTGTATATCAGTCCTTGTTAATTCTTTCCCGAAGATTTAATTACCAAGTATTTGGAAGAAGCTACAAACTCTGCAGGTTTTTTTTGCAGTTGAGCATCAAGCGTTCTGTAGAGGAGCCAGAGAACAGGGCAGCAGTTCAGGTCGGTGAGAATTTCTTGCTTTGTTTTAGTCCTCATGAAGGTGTTCTTTTTTGACAGAGGCAGACTTTCTCGGAGCCAAAAATCATTTTACATGAACGCATAAATCCCCTTTTTATTGAACCCAGAAACAATTTTTTAATGATTTTAAAGGTTTTCATTCCCATTTCCAAATAACTCATGGATTTTTTATACTTTTTTATTTATTATATTTATTCTACATGAGTCTGCCAACTAACAATGTAATTGTTTTCGTTTACTACCATAAGAAAAGTAAAAAAAAAGTATATATGCAGAAATTGTTTGTAGGAGATCCCTTATCGGAGTGAAGCGTTTCGCGGTTGTGAAAAAGAAGAAGAAGAATCTACAGAAAGGCTGGACGAATCGATCACCCAAAGTGAAGTGAGATTTAAATTCCACTTATCACATTCATGAGCAGCAGAGTGTGGTATTTCAGTGGTGCTTATGAGTATTACAACCGATTGGAACATTATGTATCATTATTTTAAGTAGTATAACTCGTTTAACTACTCTTATTTTCACTCTTTCTCTGCCTCTCTCTCTCTCTCACATGCGAGAATTTATGGAAGTTGAAGTCAACTAGGTCAAACCCCTAATTGTAAGTCAAGCATGTTATTTATTACCTTGCTCAAACCCCTCAACGCACCCTATTGTTTCAAGAGGTCGAACTTTTAGAATTTATTTCCTTCCTCAAATGTTAATTCTTGAAGGAAATATTGTAACAGCGTATTATTATTTTTTATATTTGTTTTTCACTCATCTACAAACTCTATCAAGTTCATATTTGGTAGAATAAGGTCGGTTTTTTATCAATAGGTTCTATACTTATTTAATACTTGCTTCTTTACTTTTACTACAACAAACTCAAAAAAAGCTGCTTTAGGATAGCGACTTTAATGCCCGTGAATTCTTGCTAAATCAGTAAATATGACTTTTCTAGTGTTCCTTTCACTCGTTTCTGAATGGGTTTTATTATTATTACTATTATTATTATTATTATTATTGTTATTATTATTATTATTGTTGTTGTTGTTGTTGTTGTTGTTGTTGTTGTTATTATTATTATTATTATTATTATTATTATTATTATTATTGTTATTATTTTTATTATTATATCCATTGACGTCTTTCAATGAAATAATGTTTCTCAAAATGACGAATGAATATTTCTATGTCGAACAAAATGTGATGCTTATAAAGTGCCTGGTAGAGGCTTTCATTTCCCTGCTCTTTAGACGCGAGGAGAGCCTTTGGTTATCGATGAAAATGTGAAGGATTCGCCTCCTCTGCTCTGCACTCCCCTTCTCCATCTTCCTCCTCCTCCTCCCTCGAAAGAAGACGTCAAGGCGGACTTGGATGAGGTCGATAAGGTATTATTACTCTATTTATTTTAATTATTATTTAAATTGTTTCATGAATATCATCGCCTTCTTTTTCAATTGTGTGTCTGAAGAGTGCTTATATTTCTTTGAACCTGTTAAATATTTCACTAGTTTCGCCAAGCTTTTAACAGCGAATTTTACTTCTTGCAGGCAGTCAAGGAATCGAGAAAAAGAAAGAACGAAGGAGGAAATGGCATGTCAAATGTTGATGAGGTTTGAGGCATTAAATTTTTTTAAAGAATTTATTAAAATTATTCCATGAATATTGACGTTCTTTTTCTCTTGTCTGATCATCAGGCGAACGTGTCGGATGATGGTGAAGTTGCTGCTCAAGTCGATAACGATGAAATTGCAAGGGCTGAGGACGAAGGGATTGTCCAGTGCGCGGTTAGACATTCTCTTAAAATATGCAGTCTAATCCATCCTTCTTTCTTTCCTTTTATCTTTTATTTGTCAACTTTTTTTTTCTTTCTTTTCTTTTTTTCTTTTTACCCTGTGCTGAAATAGCACCTGCCTCTTGACTTAGGCCGGGGGGTTACAAAGGGCCAAATGGCCTGTCCGCTGGTTACAAAGTGAAAGATGCACGGTAAAGAGAGGATTCCGGGCCTTCGGCCCGGGGGGGGGGGGGGGGGTTACAACCCTATCATGAGTCAGACCTCTTTCAGCAGTGTTTTTACATCTTTTTTTTTCTCTTTCTCATATACCTTCACATTAAGCTGTGTCCGTCGCGAATCCGTCTGGGAGGCGTTCCAAAATGGGCGATGATCACGCACGCCAAGCACCATCACCCTCAGAAGCAATTCCGTTGCGTCGTCTGCAGCGTTGAGCGCAATGGATCGACGTCTCTCTTCAGGCACCAAGTCACGATGCACGGCGTCAACAAGAAACCGATTAATCTCACGTATGTAGGCTGGCGGCCGAGTTTTATTTTATTATTATATTTCAAAATGAAAGTGGATCTATAAGCATCTATCTTTAAAAAAATGTGTATGTACTTCCCGAATGTTTGAACCATTTTTTCTGCTTGTTACAAAGTTAAAAGTCCGCAAAATATGGCACGGCCAATTCTTTTTTTACTATAGCTCCTAGCCACCCTCCTATTTCACACCCTCTCTGCCTCTATGAATACCTTTTCAAACATGGCATATTTCTTTTATCAACCTATTCATATTTTCCGAATTTTGGTTTGTAAGGGAATTATGTTTTAAAAAAAAAAGAAGAAAGAAACAGACTGTCCAAAGTATATTAATGGAATACAAAATAAATGTAATCTCAGAAATAAGGCGATGGAGAAGGCGTGGCTGGAGTGGGCGCAGCGTTGCTTCCCTGTGCATTTCCGCCCCTACGCGAGCTACAACTTTCCCGAGAAGCCCATCGATCGACGATCAATTGCCATCTGGCAAGAGAAGGAGGTGGGCAAGCATGTTGAGTCATCAGAGCTTAAAATGGCCCGCCCAAAACACCGAGGAAGGATGAGTGAGTGGACGGTGAAAATTGTTAATTGATGTTAAAGTATTGCTATTAATTATATTCGACTTTATGTCGCCTATGTGCGAACTATCGTTTCTTATAACCAGTAAGGATGACTGACAATTTGTCTAGGCTGTCGGTTTTTATGCTATGTTGATGACCAAAAAGTTGCCGCCCATTTTCGCCGGACCTTGGCATATATGTAGGCTTATTGTTTTTATCTCTCCTGGTTTCGACATCAAGAATTTGTAAGATTTCTTATTTGAAGAATACTAATTTTACCTAGAATGATCAGTATTCAGGTTCTGTAGAATGCTTTCTCGGTGATTTTAGAGAATGACAACTCAACCTGCGACGAATGACACTGCCTGAGTTTCAGAAGAAGTGGAAGGCCATTTCAAACGATGGAATTATCCCCCTCCCCTCCCTCTTTAAGCTTCTCGTGAATCAACTTAGCAGTGTTATTATGCCCGTTTTAAAAAGGTCATATGAACCCTCTCTTCCTCTACATGCTCTCAAGACTTCTCACCAACAGATGAGATTACACACCATCTTTTTTGTTCTCTTCCTTACTTATTTATGTTTCAAAGATGTCCGACTCGCTGATGTGTCTTATTGTGTTAGTTCAAGTCTTTAATAAGTATGGCTCATTCGGTTTGCTGTTGTTTTGTTGCACTTTGAAAACTTGGTACATACATACATACCGTATTTTCTCTATTAGTGCCCCTCCCTCTATTAGAACCCCCCTCTAATAGTGCCCCCCTCTCGCAAGGGTATTGAAAAATAGTACCCCTCCCTCTAATAGAACCCCCCCCCCCCCTAATTGTAATAGAGACGTACCTGGAATCTATGCTTGAGGTATGGGATGCTCTTCCCAATGAACTGATTGCAAATTCATTCACAATCTACGGTAAAACTGATATTCCAGTGATGATTCCATTGAAGTAGAGCTATAATCTTCGATTTTGTGAATAAAATGTTGTTATCAAACTTTTAGTCAATCACATTGAAAAATAGTACCCCTCCCTCTAATAGAACCCCCCCCCCTCTAATAGTGCCCCCCTCTCGCAAGGGGATTGAAAAATAGTACCCCCATGGGCACTAATAGAGAAAATACGGTATTAGTCCCGCGAACTGCAATGATTGAAGCAAGTAGACATATTGATAATTTTGGCAAACTTCACATTCATTGTTAATTTGGCCGAAGTTAACGTCAATTTGTCTTCGTCGGAGGAAGCGCTAGAATGCAGGGCACTGCCTCTTTTATTTTGTTTTTGTCATTGTTGTTTCTTGTTGCTCAAATATGAATAAACTAAATTTCATTGCCTTCGAAACATTCTCCACTCAAGTAAAAAAAAGTGTCTGTTGGTGTTCTTTTTTTTTGTTGCGACTTGTTCTTCTTGATGTGGAAATCCTCCTCGATTCGATCAGCTAGCATCGGGAAGCATCTCTTCGTCGTCTCCTGCCACTCCTTCTGCATGTTACTGTCACTGAAAATCTTCTTTTTTTTATTGTTGCTAATTTGATCAAGGATATTTAGATCAAGGATTTCGGTTTGTCATGCATTGACTATATTTTATTTATACATTTTTCCAACTCGGTCTTAAAATGCTTCATTCGTTATAATAATGCAAGTGTGGTCGCATAAAATTATTTTTTTTGGACTAATAAATTATTATTAGGGGCATATATCGATTACCACATATCGATCGGCTTGTCCTGGATGCCATGATGCACCATTGATTGGTGCCTGCGAACATTGGCGACGAAGTTGCTACGGTAGTCACAGCCTGGCCCAGCACACCGAAATTGTTTGACGCCATGGCGCTGCTTCGCATGCTGCAGAAGAGGCTCGAGACGGCGGGGAGATTTCAACGTACAAACGCACTTGCACAGCTGAACAAAGTACCAAAAGGAATTATCTTTCTTGTCATTTATGATAATAATAATCACAAACCTCATCAGACCATTCCTTCTGCGTTAAATATAAGTAGAAAGGCAAAAGCAAAAAAAAATAGGAAAAATATTTTAAAAAAAGGCAATTTACTTTATGGAAGGACAACAGCTAGAGAAATGTAAATTGGAGGGGATCTAACTGCGCATTCGATGGCTTCCTCGTGGAAATGGTCTCCAACCACGCAAGTTGCTTCATCACAAGCAGACGAGACCTGCTGAAAAATGAAAAAAAAAACTGCCTCAAACTTACGTGGTGCTAATGATATTCAATACTTACATATATTATATTTCACACTAATGCCATAAGTAAAAAAAAGCGAAAGAAGAAAGTACATTTAAAGAAAAATCATAAATGCGTAAAAAAAAGACCTCATAAACGTTTGGCATGTCATTCCCTATATCGTTCTTTCTCTTTCTAGAGACGTTGGCTATCTGCAAGAACACCACACCGATAAAATACGTTGTTCAAAGCTTGTTGAATGGTAATGTTTTGCTTAAATCGATTGAAAAATGTCTCAATTTTCTTTTAAAAAAAAAAAGCACTCTTCAGGTAGACAACAAAAAAGAATAAGATATTCACGAATGAATTTAGAAAATAATAATAAATACATAAATATGAGAAGTAAAACAACAGCAAACCTTATGGACGTTCGGCTTGACGTCCTCTACCGATTGAAGAGGAGGCTGAAGGGGAGTGCAGCGTAGCGGCGTATCCTTAAAGTTTGCAGAGCCATTGAAGAATAAACAATAGAAAAAGGCTATTGTTTATGGTAAGAAAATTTTACGAGTCGTTGTTTCTTTGGTAAACAGAAGAGGGAAATTATCTGTTCATTAAAAAGGATTCTTACCTACGAGAACGTCAGCCACTTTCCCAAAAAAAACCAGTACAAGAAATTCATACACACCGACCTGAACCGCTGCTCGGGTCTCTTGCTCTCTTACAGAATGCTTGATGTCCAACTGAAAACAAATATACTCCCGAGTTTGAAGCATCTTACAAATAATTGGGAGTATAAAAATTTAGTATTAATACCCAATATTACTAGATAGAATATCTTGATATTAATAGCTTAAAAACTTACGCTAATAATATCGGGAGCAGAAGGAGAATCCCCTGCAGCAGAGCTGCTCGCATCCAATTGAAGAGTCGAAGCTAAAATGGGAATTAATCAATATTTGATCTAAATTAATTTCCACGCCCTAATCTTTGTAATTGGCAAGTGAAATAACAAAAAGAATGAATACACATCTCCTTGCTGGCATGATTGAGATTCTCGTAGAAGTCGCCTCTTTCCCATTCACTGGAGTTCCAGAATACGTTTCTGCTCCCAGCTGAAACAATATTAGTTAGTCACATATAGTAATAGAAATATTTCAAAAAAAAAGATGGATGAAAATACCTTGTTCACATACCCGGTAAGTCTGTTTGGAGACTTATCATGTCTAAATGATAGGAAAACATCGACATTTTTGTTCGCATGACGAGGGAGAGAGATTTTTCATGGCCAACATAATCATTGACAAATCATATTTTCAGATCCCAATAAAAAAAATGAATGTGAGCTGGATTGACGACTATTTTGATGTGACTCTGAAAATACTGAACACAACTCTCAGAAGCTCACTGCAGGAAACGAACTATGACGAAACGGAGATAGTTCTTTTATGGAGTGAACTTTCACGATGAGCTTTCATAACTTGTTAACGATGTAACAATTGTTTTTTGTTTGTTGCTTTTCATGGAACATGACCAAAAAGATGCCTGATTGCCAGAGGTCGTCAGGAGCGCCTGAGGGGATACAGTAGCAGAAGGAAGAGGACGATTCGGAGTCGTCGGAGGCATGCCGAGCAAGCTCGCAGCCTGCACGTCGTCAATCAGTGAAACGTGCTTCGCGACGCCTTCTTGAATCTAAAGCATCCAAAAAAAGTTACCCATCAATGATCAGTGTTAAAATAGGCCTAAGCGAGATCTACAATGGTCATGAACCTCCCACTCCCCCTTCCTCCGGATAGCCAAGTTCTTGCCCCTATTGTAACCCCCCCCCCCTCGAGGTCAATAAAAGGGTTCTATTGAGGGGATGCAGCAGAATGAAGACGATTTCAATGACGCCGAAAATGTACCCTTCCAATGCACGATTTAAAAAAAAGAAGGTTCGGTCGTCTATTTCACTTACCAATACTGATTTTGAGCCTCCCCACACATACCCTTCTCCCAGCAGTTATTCCCTGTTCAGAGGACACAAGCTCTAGACATTCTTGACTTCTATTACAAATTAATAATAAGATTTTCTCTTGTCTGACCAGGAACGTGCAGGAGTCATCAATGTCCGCGTCCTCCTCCAAAAGGACGAGCGCATAAATCGGCTTCTTCGGTACACACAGAAAACGATGTGACACGGGATGTCACAATTTGATGTCACAATAATGTACCGATTTTACTTCGGTACATATGTGTTCCACCCCATGTCACAATTTATGTTCCAAAAAATTGTGACCTCCAGTGAAACAGAAATGTGACGCGCCATGTCACAATTTTCGAGCGGTGGAGGGCAGCGTATCCCAGCAAAAATGTGACATTGCATGTCACAATTAGGCGGCAGCACATAAATTGTGACATGCTCCCACCGTTAGCTCCGCCCCTTTTGCTCTCCCTCCCCCTTCATCCATTCTTCGAATTAGTGATTCATTTACTATTATGCATGCCACTGGCATTTAATAACAAGAAGAATTATTCATTAAGTTAGTGAGACCTTCAAAAGATTACAGTAACAACTCAACACATTCACAAGGAAACAGTAACAACTAACACACTTACAAGATAACCGCGCCGAGTTAAATGAATTTGGGCTACTTAATCATGATAAAATTGAGTTACTGGTCATAAAACGACAAGAATTAATACATTCTGTAAAGACTGTTTTTCTTAGAAGGATATGTCTATGTTACCAGTTACTTTCTGAATGAATCTTGGAAATAAAAATTCGATAGTTCTAAAATGAAAGAAACGTATAGCATGAAAGCAAGTTAAAAAATGAAACAATCTTTTACTAAGATGAAAGAATGTTCTCAAGTGAAATAAACTCAAGTAAAAGAAAATTTTCAGATGTAAGAGTCAACAAAAAAATGTGATCTAATGAGATCAGACTGGCCTCTATTCGGCCATAATGGCCTCCAACTTGCGGTAGATGAGCCCTGCATCTCTTGACATGGGCTCCGGAATGCCGAGCAGATTCGCAAGAAGGGACAGCTCTTGTTTCACTTCGTGTGGGTACTCGAGGTCGAACAACCAGAAGCAAGCGAGGTAGGAGAGAAGCGCATGGGCAAGGTCTCCAGAAACCTGCAGCAAGCGTATTATAAAGCAGGTAAAAAATAAATAAAAAAGCTATGAGTATAAGAATTTTTTTTAATTTGTTAAAATTACATTTTTTTAATTTGTTAAAATTACATTTCAACTTTTTTTTTTTAACAAAACATGACTGACGGTTACATCGACTCCCTCAAGAGCGATGATGAACTTGGCAGAGACATCACCGTATGCGACTATCACCGGCTGCCGGATGCCCTCATTCTTGAGTTGATCAAGAGCCGACGACGCAGAATGATGTGCCTAAGCAGCATAGTTTACACTCCTCTCGCTGTATCGTCTCTCTTTCTCGCTCCTTTTCACTCACAAGATAAGAAAAAGGCAACAGGAAACTAATGTCACTTAACTTATAAGCAATAGGTAGATATTGATTGGGAGTTTGAATTGTAATAAATAACGGACCAGGAAGCGATTGTAGACGAACTTGACACGAGATGGCTTCTTCTTTTTGTCTGTATGCTCGAACAGTGCCAGCATGTTGAGTAAGAACTCGAATGTAGCGAAATCTGAGGCATACAATTATTCTCTTTTTAACAGTTCGATGAATAGTTTGGAAATACAATTGAACCTGGGTTACAAAGATAAATACTTAGTACACATGGATGCATTTTTTTCGATAACTCAAAACTTTATAAGGTTGAGAATACCGAACCATTTGTTCCAGGCGGGAAGGCGTTCGCTTCAACAAGAGATCTTCTCTTCGCTTCGGATATTACGCGCAGGGCACGCTGAGACATTGCCGGCGCAATCTTCTCTTGCAATCTCCGTGGAAAGTCTCCCGCGGAAGCGCACTTTGACGCGATGAAGTCATCGACAATCTGCAAGCAAATTCAAAAGTATATTTGTCTAATGTGAATTCCAAAAATTTTGTTCTAAACTCAAGCCATAGAGCAAGAAATAACTCATGTAAGTATAGACAAATTATTTAAATGTAAAACAAAATCCGATAAATAAAAAATCACATACGTAACGGGACTGCGCGTAGAAGGAGTAACGTGTCGTTGTTGCTCGCGGAGGCTTGTTCTGGCAAAAGCGTATACGACAGTTTCTAAAAAAAATTATATATCGCCATTTGTGAGAGAGCTGCTACTAGTAGTAGAATTTTACATTTTAATCTAAAGACTCTCTTATATATGACAAAATGAAATATCTGTATAACTTTAAAGACTCGAGAGACAAAAACCTCTTCTGCTTAAGGAGTTCGAGGTGCTCGACAGAGCCGTGTATCAAGTTGTTAATTCGCTTAAACAAAAGGTTTTGTAATGCCTTTAATTTTCAAAATATAACAGTATCTTGTAGAGCTTTAACTGACATTTAAATGATCGTCAGTTTCTCTCTCCTCCTCGTTATCCGAAGAAGCAAGCCACTCTCGGCTGCCTGCTTTCTTCTTGTACTCTCTGATGGGCTGTGATAGCAAGCTTCTTTTTCCAAGAAGAGATCTGACCCGCCTAACGCGGCATTCGACAAGTCCCTTGTGGCTATCGATGAAGGCATCCTGAAATGCTTTCTGTAGTTACATCAGAGAAAATTCAGGTAACTAGCAATGCGTTATCGAGTCTTTCAAATTTCATAATGATCTTCATTCAGTTAAAAACTGTTGTGTAGAAAAAAAGGTTGCTAACTATAGAACAGTTGGGGTATCCTGCGAATAGATGCGTAACGAAGCTCCGCGTCTCTTTCGGGGATGGTTTTTCTCTGCTAAAAAAGTGCGGTAAAATATCAGTTGTTCAAGAGTTGAAAACTAGCGTGTCAGCGTATGTCAGCAGAAAGTCGGCGATCCTTCTCGTAAGCAGGCAGCGGCCAACCCTGTCGTCCGAAATGTCATACGACGGGTCATCTTGTAGCCTCTTGAGGAATGGAGCTCCTTGCTTGCCAACCAATAACTTCTCAAAGCTGCATTTCAAAAGGCGCTGGTTCAGACGATGGTAGAAGGGGTCTTAAACGCATACGTTTACTTGTTAAAAGGAAAATTAATTAGAAATCTGCTTGCGCCGAGTTTTGCTTGCATACTAAAGGATACAACAGACAAAAGTGCAGTTTACTAAACAGAAATTTAAAGGCCTGCCTGTGTACATCGTCCGATCTGGAACTGCCGAGGGAGTTCTGACCAACGGTGACTCCGAGCGAACTTGAGGTGTCGAGGGATGAGAAATCGCTAAGTAAATTAAATGAATTACTATCGTAGAGCTTACAATCTGAGTATGATTTACCTCCAAGCTCTTCAAGATCGCGATCTTTGTCGACTTCTCTCTCACAAGGGTTAGCATCTTCAACATCAACTGAAAATTCATGAATCTAAGATATGACCATTCATTTTAGTATAACCTTGCTCCGCTCGAGTATCATCAGGAAAAACTGCGTTTTTCTCCCACGAGAGCGCAGTCGGATTGGTTGGCGAAAGGGACTCATTTTTTACCAGGAATGTGGAAGAAATCGAGAGGGATAGCTCCTGGCTGTTCATCGTAGTCGAAGTTGCCGGACTCTGAGAAGATCCACGTAAAAATATACTCATTTAGAGAGATAGGCAATCGGTAAACCTCGAGTAAGCTTCCTGTTGCTATGTAATGTGCGTGTGGCGCCGCAACAACTTGAGAGGGGTGAACGTCTATCATACGCTGAGGAGTGTTGAGCTGCAGCCTGACATTTGTCAGAGGGGAGCCAGTCCGTGTACTCACATATTGCTTGACTTGTGCAATGGTCTCGAAGTAGCAGTCCTCTTCGCCCAAACACTCGGGCTCAGGAGCACCCGCTTCCAACAGAATGGTTAGACGCATTGGGTCTAACGCTAAAGATCACACTAACTAGGAAATAAATCATGCAAATGATCACATATTCGTGAGCCGTCGTAAATAACGGGATAAATTGAAATATTGATCTTCAGATCAAAGTATTTGTTTATTGCTAAGAGAAAATAACGAAAATATTCTAGCAGTGGCAGAGGGCGTGTCTTGGCATGAAAGCGGTCTCATTTCCCTCGGGGTAGCCGTCAAGAGGCAGTGGATCAAAAAGTTCCTTGAAAAAGACAGTTGTGATCGCTCCAGATGCGGTGAAGAAGCAACATTGTCTGCTGTCATCAAGTCGAGCGGGATGTCCGATCTTTGCAACGATCTTCCATGTTTGTTCCGTGAATGCGAAGCAATCGATCTGGGCAGGAACAAAGCTGCTACTCTTGTTCAGCAAAACGATGTCTCCCGACTTGTAGAGTGTCCCGTGATGCTGGAGTAGGAGAGTGCACTTCACCCGTCGTTCCTTCAGAACTGCCCGTGCGAGCGCTGACACTTGATGTTGCTCGATTCCTTTTCCGGGAACGAATTCCGCCTCCTTCTGAAGACGTAGTGCCCAAAGAGTGCGCTGGATGTGAGTTGCGAACGTGCACGGCAGACACGTGAAGTTCCTTGTAATGTAGGACCGTCGCTTGACGTACGCATTCAGTTGCTCGAATTGCAGAGTACTCAGTTGTCCAACTGGCCCTAGAGAACGAATCGCAGCTGCATAGTGCAGCAACGCGTGCGTCTTGTAGATGGGCCTGGACGAATGGGCTGCAGCTGCGCGAGAGGGCGGAATGTCCAGAGGGACAACTCGCCAAGCAAGAGACACGTATTCCTCGGCCGTAGAACGTACCAAATCAATGTCGCCAGATGTCAACTCGAATGAGCAGAGAAGGCGACTCAACTCGGAAAAGCGCTGGAACAGAAGCCGGATCTCAGGTTCCGCAACCATTACGTCCAACGGGAAGAGAAATGGGACGAGCCGAATGAGAAATGCTGTGTCGGCTGCCTTTTGCCCGGACACAGGGTCACCTTGCGAAACATCGGCCGGGATTGGGTTGATTGTGCAGCTGCTGTCGACTCGCCCAGTAGCAAAGGCACATAACTTATCGTTGATATCCTTGAGCGGAAGTCCATTCCGAATGATGGCCCGAATGACCACTCCTAGAAGACGGCAGCTCTCGCCCTCGTACAAGTCGTGGGCGATATCACAGTAGGCATCCTCCGACACGTGGTATCCCGTAATGCCGTTGAGTGGCGAATCCCCCATCACGCCAAAAGCAGGAGGGCCGTTCGCTTGATACCTTAAGTTATCGCTTAAATTCATCCAATCTCCGATCAACGACAAAGGAACCGACCACGCCAAAGTCCGTAATTGGCAGTCCTTCTCTAGGTGAACGGCTCCAAAGTCGCGGTAGTTGGTCAAGCAGTGACGGCAAGGGAAACCTCCGGAAAAGCACGTCTGCATCTGGCGGACTTGGTTTAGTGCCAGGTTATCACCAAGAACCGAGTGCAGCCAAGGGTAGACGACAACGCTTCGCCCTCTCCACGACACCATGATTCCGTTTTCGTAGAGTACGTTCAACTCTACCTAAGAAGTTAAACTAATTGATGATCTTTATTTACAACTTTCACGCTTTTTAAAAATTTTACTTCAAATATATTACGGCACCTTGAAGCTTTCTAGAAGAGGCTTGTAGCCATAAGCCTTGTGATCAGACCCGTACGATGTCGCGTAGAGAAACCTAAAGCATTTACTTGAAGAACTGCTTTTTTTTATTTTAGCATTTTGACACTTACTTCCATTTATGTAGACACGAAGCATGCCGTCTCAGTCCGGAAAAAGTGAAGAACATCATGGTTTGAGAGTGGTTAGACGACGCCTTTCGTAGACCACTTCCAGGGCAAACGTCATCGAGGTATACCACAATCGGAAGTAGTGGTTTCTTCGTTCTGGAGGTAGCGTCACGAAACCGTTGCCCGTCCAGTGGAGACAGGAAATTCCCCCTTCCGAATGGCTCCATTTCTAACACCTGAAAAGCATACAGATTCTATATACTTCAATGTAACACAAAATAGCGATAAACCTGTTGAAATTCCACGTTCCGAAAGGCCGCTTCTATCGAATCCTTCAGTGGGACAATGTAGAACTTGCACGGTCGATCGACACGACTCTGCTTCCCATCCAAGTCGCGTACGGGGACAGTCATCGTCCCCATTTGTCGAGGCAAAGGTTCAATGTAGTCCTGTTCTTGTCGAAGCGCAGCCTTCCTTCTGTATGATGTAGCAACGGTGTTCAGTGTAGCCATAAACTGATCGAAATGGGAGTCGTTCATGGCTCGAACGTTCTTAGCGATACGGCGAATCAGATCCACCATTTTATCCGTTTCCGACTCTGTTATTCCAATTCGGCTTGTGGAGGTGAGGATCTCGGCTCTAATCGTTTCGCAGAAGTTGGTCGAATCATCAGCTTCGAGCGCTTCCGAGTCGTCATTCTCATCGTCCTCCTCCTCCAGCTCAGTTGCAGATATGTCGCCGTCCAACTCCTCAACATCCTCTTGAAGAGACGAGGCATCCATGTTGCCATTGTCATCAACATCCACATCCATTGCACCATCGCTATCGCTGCTGTCGGAATAAAGACCCCTCATCAGAGCAGGATCTGAAGAGAAGACTTGCGATGTTCAATAGTGAGGTACTGTTATTACTTGTTTAAATTACTACTCACGTTGTTGGCTCAAGTGAACCCGCCATGCTTGAAATCGTCCGAACTCAGATGAGCAAAAGCGGCAGTGATATTGATTTTCTCCAAGGTGTGACTGTTGACAATGCCGTTTTAAGTGGGCCAATGTAGGAAGCTCCTCCTCGCAGACGTCCGCTGGACAACGCATCGTTAAGATTCTAAACTGTAATTTGTTGTTTTCCTTTTTCATTAGATATTAACATTCAATGTTATCTTTCTATGTGCTCTTTCTTTCTATAGTTCTTGCAGCCTTGTATTCCTTTTTTCGTCTAAAACTTTCTTCCATAACTATATTGTTTTGTCTTAATAATGAATTTTTTTTCTGTATGAATATTCTTAAGCATATAACATGCTTAACAAATATTGGATATCGTAACGTAATTAAAAACCAACTTTGTAACAGAAAAATACAAATCACACGTTTGCATTTGTGCAATTCGTTAATTCTCAATTCGTTGTAACCAGTGGGTTGTGTTACAGTAGTTCATAGTAAACAAAAGAGTTGCCCAGAAAAAAATACTTTGTAAAAACTTTCAAATAACACTCTTACAATGGAGCGATTCGCTTATTTTCAATCAGTTGTTACTACTGGTTGGGTTACGGTAGTTTATAGTAAACATAAAGGTGCCCAGAAAAATCCACTCAAAAAACTTACTCTTTTGAATAGGAACGCAATCGCTTATTCTCAATTACTTCAAGGAATTTACTTGCACAGACACATACAGAACAGATTGGGATACGGTACCTTTAAGAAATTAAACTTGTCCAGAAATTTATCACTTTCCATTTAAAATAAATCATTGGTACGGATTCGCGAATTAATTCGCTCAAATTTCGTAAGGTTACGGTTCTGGGCAACTCTCCTGAAAATCAAGAACAGTTTCCCAGAAATGGGAGAAAATAAATACCTTTGAATATAATTTAAAAGTCAAAAGATATAAGCTTACATTCTCTAAACTTAGCGTAACTTCGCTAATCAATAGCAACTACAGCTTCGATAATTGTAATTGTAAGTCACATAAAGCACTTACAAAAGCATCTCAAGGTTTCAAGTAACTTTTCACTTGCACCAACAGTATTCCAATACTCGATAAGTTTAAGGACGAGAGTACGGTATGTTAAATATTTAAAAAAAAATAAGTTAAATCACATCCCACCTTGCTGCAAATGTCGCACCGGAACGGCTTCCGATCAGTGTGGTTGACGGCGTGTTGTTGGAGACCTGGAAAAAACTTACATTTGGAAATATTTCAGTTCAGAATATACAATGGTAATCCTGTATAAAATGTTGAGCAAAAAAGAAGCATTAATTATTCGTCGTACCAAAATTTATTTTCTTTTTTTAAAATATACACATCGAGTTGGGTTACGGTACTTCTTAGAAAAGAAAAGAAAGAAACAAGAAAAGAACAGTTTCGCTTATTTTAAATAAGTTATACAGAGCTGGTTTGATTACGGTTTTTTTTCTGGAAAACAAAAGAAACTTGCCCAGAAATTGAATTAACTACATAACCGATAGGGTATAAAAAGGTATTGTCGATTTCACAGAATAATTCCTAATTTTGGGCATCATCCTGAGGGACAGATGGGCAGAAACAGCTAACAAACCTTGCTAATATTTAGGATCATCGACAGTGGCTTCTATTCCCTGATAATAACAACTACAAATTTCTAACCACGTTACCCTAGAATTGAAGACTAGACAATGTATATAAACATAACGAACCTTCGCAAGTCTGCGGCAGCTTCAGATGGCAGAAGCGCGGTCTGCGCGGAGATGCGATGTCTTCCAGCTCCGGTAGGAAGTCAGGGGAAGAGTGCGTACCGATTTTCTAAACAACGCATTATTTATATTTAAAATCTTTTGAATTGTATTATCCTGCTTTCAAAGTTAAGAAAAATAATAAACGTGGAATAGGTAATAACAAATGAACAAGGAAAAAAAATGTTCGGAACAAACTTTTCAATGTGTGGGAAAATGAGTTTTTTGTACTCTTAAAGAACAATAAACGAACGAAACTTATTTAAAAGTCAAAGTTGTTAGACGAGTCTGAAAAGTTATCGTACCTGGACAAAAATGCAGCAGCTTAAGCGTTGAAGCTGCGCGGTGCGCGGTTGTTGGGTGGATTGGGCAAGAGAAATACTGAAAATATAAAATTGCTGAAATAAGTATACGAATTTCAACATGAAATATAAACGATAGTTAATGTACCAATAAAGAGAAAACACATTAAATATTTAAATTCGTTGGGAAGAATGGCAGCATCAATTAACAGATGTATCAACTTATGAAGAAAAGAATTAAAAGCAAACCACGCTCGGATGTCGAAAGAATTTGATCTTGCTGCGCGCGCCGACACGCTGTCTAGTTCCAGCAATCGCAGACAAGAAGGGCTAGCCTGATAAGAAAAGAACAACGTTGCATATTCAGCATATTTAATAATGCTAATTTTATCACTCATTCGTGAGAAAAGAATGACAAAAGTGCTGACAATAAGGGAATAAAAACTGCAATAGAAACTTGCAAGAATAAACATTAACAAATCAGCTTTTTCATATCAATAGCGGGATGAATGAGTTAAACTTTTCAATTACTTACTATTAGAAGTTGAGTCTCCAGTTGTTGATCGAGAGCACAAAGAGCAGCTTGGCTAACTACGCGGCCCGGGGACTCTCGCTTTCTAACTGACACAAAAGAGCAGAATCGCTACGCTTACACGTTATAAATGTCATATCAAAAAGCGATTCAATATTACAAACATGAAATAAAAAAAGGATAAGTTTTAAGTGTTTGTTAACCCGAGATTTTCTTCCGAAAATTAAACGTTCCGTTCAAATGATGATTCCGAATATTTTTTTAAACATGGTCGAAAGTGGTACAATGTCACATTTTCTGTTCTCGCATCGCCTCGTCCCCCCTTGCCACCAAAATGTGACATCCGTTGTCACAATTCTCTTCGGCGGCCGCTTGCGTGTCACATTTTTGGTCACAATTTTGGATGGAACATTAATTGTGCGTCACATTTTTTTCTGTGTGTACCGTCTGCAAAAGCCGGATTCAGCACGTTATGTTAGGGCGATGACGAAATTAAACAGCGCGACTCATCTTTTTGTGATTTTTCTTATTTTATCATTTTTTTAACTCTTTAATTAAAAAAATGGAATGCAACGAGTAACACAAATGCTCTAGTAACGAACGTCCTCCATTTCTGTGCAACCATCGTTTACAGTGGTGTTCACGTGTGACTTATTCGTTGCTTGCGGATTTAAAAAGACAGAATAAAAGAAAAGATAAAATAAAATATTATCAAAAAAGATGAATCGACGAGGAATCGAATTCGTGACCAAAAAATTTCAGTCCCACGCTTTATCCGCTGCACTACAACTTGTACATTGTATATTGTCAACGATCCTGGCTGATTTATTCATAGATACGTTGTTGTCTGATGGTGAAAATTTGTGTTCAAACTATCAAATTTTAAAACGTTTTAAAAATTTCATTTATATATATATATATATATATATATATTTATTTATATATGCATTGTAGTAGCATAATTTTTTTTAATATTCTGAAACATAAATTTCAAGTGCTTTCGATAGAGCCATAAATAATATTTCTGACCATTCCTTGTGAGAGCGATGACGAAATTGAACATAAGATTGAGAGTAAGAACCGTATTGGAAGAGGGAGTTTGGCCGGTGGCAGGCAGCAGTGGTGACGCGATGAGATTCTGATTCTGATTCTGATTATGAGTGGGAAGGCCGAGCAACGCGGCGCCCTTGACGGCGTCGATCACGGACACGCTCTTGGCGATTCGTTTTCGCTTCTGAATTACGGGGGAGTTTCATGTGGGTTCAGGGAAGAGAAAAGGGTTGCGTCACCCACATTGGGTTTTTTTTAAACCATAATGGGTTCATGTTAATAAGGGCACCTTATGCAGCATATAAGTTCTATTGGGTGTGCTTTAAGTAAATAAGAGTAAATAAGGAAAGCGGAGTAAACAATGTGTTGTAATTCTTTTCTTTCTAAAACCAAACCAGCAGAAAGAACAAGGAGCGAGTGTCCGAATCCTCTGACAGAAGAACGACAGCGTAGCAGTGCTCCATATCTTACGCTGTCGAGGCAACTCTCAAGAGACGTTTATTTATTTATTTATTTATTTATTTATTCATACATCAAAATGATGTGACATATATAATATTTGATAAGAAATGAATCAGTGCAGTTTATTTATGTATAAGGGATTAGGGAGTGGGGAGAGAAGGAGAGGCAGACGTTCTACCATGGATTTATATATTTATTTAATGCCGAAAAAATAAATTAACAACGAATTAAATATATATTGGAGGATACAAAATCAAATGTACACAACGAAAGCCAGCAAAGTGACTAGGAAGATGAGTGAGACTATTCTTGACGAAGACTTTTTAGATATTTCGACTCTAATTAAAGGATGCAAATTGTGCAAAGTAGGCGCAAGTCATCACATCATTAAATAGCTATATGAAATACAGAAGATTTGACTAACTGCCTCACCACATGATTATCTGCAGGCCTAATTGTTCGGCGGCAACAGAATTCTCACCCTCTCTCTCCCTTTCTCTGTCTCTTTCTCCCTTTCTCTCTCCCTTTCTCTGTCTCTTTCTCCCTTTCTCTCTCCCTTTCTCTGTCTCTGTCTCCCCCCTTTCTCTGTCTCTGTCTCCCTCTCCATTGACCCGTCCCCTTCTCAACGGTTCCTCTGTCAGAAGAGAACAACGTCTTATACAATTGCACTGCCTGCATCGATATGGAAAGAAGAGAGAGCGAGAGAGAGAGAGAGAGAGAGAAAAGAGAGTGAGAGAGAGAAAGAAATAGAGAGAGAAGATAGAGATAGGAGAGAGAGATAGCTTCCTAGAAAGGATCGATGTTGTGATGGCGATCAGAGGATATGAATACCCATCTGTTTTATGCAGAATATCAAAGAGTACGTGATTCGAATCTCTTTTGGTTTATAATTCGGCTGTTTCCTGAAATCTTTCTCTCATATTTCGGCCTTTCCAATGGGTTAATATTCGCCATATGATTTCTTTCTCGTGCATATTTCAATCATTGTTCTTCTTCTATTCCTCTTTCCAAGTACATTCTTTGTTTTCGTTGCTATTTTATTTCCTTCATCATTTTCTTCATTATTTTCTTCATCATGCTTCAAGGTCAAACCAGTCAATAAACAATTCGACTTTTATTGATCATTAAAAGGTGGCTGGCGGGAGGGGAGGAAGTTCAGTGCTGATGCTCTGTTAGCTTCTCAAAGGTGTAGGTGATTGGGCCGCCTTTGAAGGGCTCGTAACGCGTCATTTTGTACTCGTCGACGTCATTCGGCGAGACGCCGCAGTCAACGTTCTTCGACCTGAACAGAAGGACACATGTAGGCTCCGCCCACCCGTCCACAAAAGGACGCGTTAGAGACACGAGAGATAGTTATGTAGTTTTTGCAATAGATTCGGACAGACGCTCCCCGGTGAGGGAAGCTGCTCCGCGACTTCTCCCCCCAAAGAAGCGACACTTTACTACGGCGGCAGAAAAATGTCTTGTCGCTTGTCGCAGAGCACCGTGTCCGTGACATCAACATTGTAGATGAAATTATGTCCATTCACAAGCTGCTTCTTCGCGCTGTTAATCTACAAAATAAGATTTATTTTTAAATCTTTTCACTTCCTTGCACTTTAATATTGAACTACCCAAACTATTTTGCATTTTCCTTGCTCCTTTCTTTTGTCCCAAACTGAACCTGGATGACATGGTAGGCCTTTACGAGCTCTTCGTTCAGCCGATCCACGCCTTCCTTGACATGGCGCTGTAAGAATGCTGATTGCACAAAAAATGTGAGAGAAATCGGAGAAACGAAGAGGGGACGAATGGAGATAGTTAATTAAGAGAGAAAAAATTTTAAATGAATTAATTATAAGATGGAAGAAATTGTTATTACAAAAAATTAAATTCCTAGGGACAGGATGGGCTTACAGGAGATGAAACTGACTTTTGCTGTCTCATCGATCAATATATCCTCGGGTTCTCCGTCGCCAAGACTGGGAGCTGCGGCAGCCAGAGAGAAGAGGACGAAGAGAGGGAGGAGGAAGAGGAGGCGAGACATCTTTCCTGGAGAGAGAGGATGAGAGAGTCAGAGAGTATTTGGAATATGGAGGGGCGGGGGAGATTGACAAGAGAGTGAGAGAGAGAGATAGAAGGGCAGAGAAAGAGAGGAGAGGATCAGGGAAAATGGGAGGGGAACGAGAAAGAGGTATCAATATAGACAGCGAACCAAGGAGACGACCAGAGGAGAGGAGAGCGCACCAGAAGAATGAGGTTGCAGGGAAATCCTTGCCTTTTATTGTGGACGATTCCAGAAATATGCTAATTATGTTAACATAAATATTGCGAAATTGAGATCTTTACGGTCATTTTACGGACGTGGAAGGGCAGGCAAATGAGGCAATATGATTTCATGAATTTAATTTTTGAATAATGTAGTTAAAACGTTATTATACTTTGTCGATGTCATAAATTTTACTATAGTACATAAATATTTTTGCATGTTTTCCTATCGAAATTATCTAAAGAGAATAGTAAATTTTATGCTAGATTTTACATATACGGAGCTTGTATTTGTATCATTTCGACTAAAGTGATTCGGGTTCAGTTGGGCTCCTAAGCACTCTTCGTCCTCGCGTAAGATTTGCTCTAGATCTTAATTCAGATCGACGAGAGCTGCGCCAAATTGTAAACTGCCAGCTTTAAAGAATATGGCGAGACTCACGAAATACCCTCACATCAGAAGACCAAATCTTTTAAAAAAATTATATAAATTATAAAAACTCTCGCTCAGGCCAACAGAGCAGTGGATCATCATTAAAAAAATTTGGTTTCGCAATACACTAATTTCGTGTATTACAAAATATTCATTTAAACTAATTAAGAGAAATGTTTTTCCTTGAATGAATCGAAAACGTGAGAGATGTCGAAACCTGTCGATTTGATGTAGATCATTCAAAGAGTATATGGTTCGAATTTATTTTAAATTGGTTTATAATTTGTAGTTTACAGAATTCTTTCTCTCATATTTCAGCCTTTCGAATGCAATAATATCCAAACACACAATAGTTGTATTTCTCACGCATATTTCAACCATTGTTATTCTTACATTTCTGAGTCAATGTTTTGTCTTCGATTCCCTTTCGTTACTCATTCCAAAATGCCTCAAGGTAATCAACAAATAGACTTTTATTGAGCATTAAAAGGTGGCCGGAGGGAAGCTTCAGCGATGCTAGTTTGTAAGGATGTGCGGGATCTTCTTGAAGGAGTAGGTGCTCTTTTGCGAGCTCGCGAAACGGAGTCGCACCGAGATTTCGTACTCGTCGATGTCGTTCTTGTTGCTGCAGTCACCTCTGTTGAACCTGAACGAAGGAGGAATATTTAGACTCCGCCAACCCCTGCCTACAAAAGGATTCCTGACTTTTTCACCAATTCGGATGTGGAACATCGAAGTGATGGTAAACGATAAATATTTATTGAAATAGAGGAATATATGCCCATGTACCTGTTGCAGAGATAGACGTTGTAGATGAGACCCACACTCTTCAACTGGGCGCTGTTGATCTAAAAATAACATGTTGCTTTTAATCTTCACATGTACTTTACCCTTTCATTTTCAACCACCCAAACCATTTTTACGTTTCTAGTGCTCTTTTTTGTACCAAAAATGTACCTGAATGACTTCATAGGCTTTTCCGAGATCACAGTTCAGCTTCTTCACAGCATCCTGGACAACACTCTGTAATTTTGCTGATGTTTCTTTAAGTCTCTGCATCGGGGGGGGGGGGGTGGCTGGTTTTACAGCAGATGAAACTGACTTCTGTTTTCGCATCGATAGGCCAGTCAACAACGACGCGAGGTGTGGGAGCAGTGGCAGCCAGAGCGAAGAGGACGAGGAGAGGGAGGTGGAAGATGAAGCGAGACATCTTTCCTGGAGAGAGAGGGTGAGAGGGCTAGACAGTATTAGGAAATGGGGGTGGGGGGAGATTGACAAGGGAGAGAGAGAGAAAAGCACAGAAAGAGAGGAAATGATTAGAGAAAATTGGAGGGGAACGTGAAAGAGGGGTAAAGTAGACAGCAAACCAGGGAGACGAACAAAGGAGAGGAGAGCGCACCCGAAGAATGAGGTTACAGGAAATACACGCCCTTTTTATTGTGAATCCGTGGACGTTTCCAGAAATATGCAAATTATATTAACATAAATATTGTGAAATTGAGCTCTTTACTAGGATTTCGCGGGCGAGTATGATAATCAGATAATATGAATTTAATGAATTTTCAATAGCGATTATACCACTTCTCATATTCTCATTGTCATTCATTGTACAATACAATCCAAAAATTGAATACGTTTATCTTCGCCTTTTCGTGATCAGCTTCAATCGACTTTTTATTAAAGTACATATATCATCTAATTTCTAAACATTTTATTGTTTACTTCTAAACCTCAGAACTAAATGGCGTATGTTAAAACTTAAATAGCGTCATTTGCCCTCTACACTCGCACAAACGCCAAAAGAGCAGCGGAGGATCGTGTCTAAATAAAATTGGTTTCTCAATATAGTAATCACGGGCATTACAAAACATTCGTAAAATTCACCGTTTGATTTTCGTTTTTATTTTGCAGTATCCAGACATCTTTCACTCATATTTCAGCCTTTCCAATACGATAATAATCAGACTTTTCGAATGCATTTTTCAACCATCGTTCTTCTTCCATTTCTGAGTCGATGCATTTTTTGTTGTTGTTATGTGTTCATTTCCAATTAGTCAAATAAATACACGTTCATTGAGCATTAAAGGAGGCAAAAACTCAATTTTTTTGCTATAAGGATGATTCTGTGAATATGTCCGGATTGAGCTTGCGAAAGCATCAGCAAAAATTAAATTTACTAAACTAAAAGTTAGAGGAGTAATTTGCATCTGAAAAGAGTCGCCTGATCATGAGGGAAATATTAGTGATTTATACAGAACTTTAGATTTAACATTAGTCCCCCGACCAAATTACGGCCAAATAGGATTGACGAGCATATCATGACCGAAAAGCGTGAAATTTCGTCGTTCGGCCGTAAAAATGACCGAAAAGCGTGAAATTTCGTCGTTCGGCCGTAAAATATATGCCGGCGTATTCATGATACACCAAACGGACGCAAACCACCAATTTGAAATCGCTCAATCAAACGCATGTTTAAATAGAAAAGGTTTCGAAACAAGAATCTTGGCAAATTGCCAAGAACGCGCGGCTCACGACTACGGTACTTGAATGAGTCGGCATTTCGTGTTAGGAGTTAACGACTTTCAAGCTCCTTTAAAAGGTGGAGAGGAGAGGAGTTCATCCTCCCTTTTTGCGTCTCCAATCTTCGTGAAGGTGTAGGTGATTGGGAAGCCTTTGAGGAAGGGTTCGTGACGCTTGATCTCGTACACGTGCCGGTCAATCTTGACGAAAGGGCAGGGCCTGCCCGACCTGAACGAAATGACATTTAGACTCCGCCCTCCCGTCAACAAAAGGTTTCCCTCAGAGGTGAGTCATCGAATTGACGGTGTAAATTTTTAGATATTCATTGATGTGAAATGAGGAAGAAATGTGCCTACTTGTCGCAGAGAGGACGTTGCACGAGAACAACGTTGTAGATGTAATTATTTCCCTGTTGTTTCTGCGCGCTGTTGATCTAAAAGTGAGTTCTTTTTAAATAATTCTTTAAATATATTTTACACTGTCATTTACAATTACATAAACTGTTAAAATTTTTCCCTCTCTCTTTTGATACCAAAGAACTGGACCTTGAGGACTTCATAGGTCTGACCGAGCTGATTGTTCAGCTCCTCCACACTTTCCTGGACTTTGCGCTGTAATAAAGCTGATTGCCATAAAGTGTTACAGAAAGGGAATAACATTAATTGTGGTTTCTTGGTTATAGCGTCAGCTTTGCTAACAGCATTTAAAGCTTACTTCTGTTTCCTTATCGAAACCATAGAATGAAGGCGCGGCAAGATCTCCGAAGCCAAGACTGGGAGCAGCGGCGGCCAGAGTGAAGAAGACGAAGAGAGGAAGGAAGAAGAGGAAGCGAGACATCTTTCCTGAAGAGAGAGGGTGAGAGTGTCAGACAGAATTTGGAAAATGGGGAGAGGGGAGATTGACAAGAGAGAGAGAGATAAAAGCAGAGAAAAAGATGAAAGGATTAGTGAAAATTGGAAGGGAACTAGAAAGAGGGATAAAAGTAGACAGCGAACCAAGGAAACGACCAGAGGAGAGGAGAGCGCACCCGAAGAATGAGGTTACAGGAAATACACCCCTTTTTATTGTGAATCCGAAGACGTTTCCAGAAATATTCAAATTACATTAACATAAATAATGCGAAATTAAGATCATTAAGGGGATTTCGCAGGCGAATGTGATAATCAGACGTACGACGATCAGCAAATGAGGCAATATGAATTTCAATAGCGATTATACCACTTCTCATATTCTCATTGTCATTCATTATTCTATATTTCATAAATATTTTTGAATGTTTATATTTTAAAAATTGTTTGTTTGACCTGCAGAACCAGTTAATTGTATTATTGGAATTAGAATGAGAGAGTCTCAGCTGGGTTTTGCGGATGCGGATCGTGTATTTCTATTATTCCGACAAATGATTCGAGCTCATCAGTTCTGCTTAGGCCTTGTTTCATTCAATACCAGAAATCTTTTCGTCCTCTCTCTCTCTCTCTCTCTCTCTCTCTTTCCCTCCTTCTCTTCTGCCTGTTTTCTCTATCCATTCTTTCCTCTGCTTCTATAATCTATATCTGCTCACTTAGCCTTCTCTTCAGAGAGATTCGTCAATCGACTTTTCAACTGTTAACACATGTCACGCTATGACCGGGAGTTACGATTTGGTATTTCTTTGTTTGTAGATCAGATATAGAAATAAACAGCAATACAAAAATTGAATACTTTTTTTTCTCCTTAAATGGCGTAAGTAAAACTTAAGTTGACCTCTACGCTTGCACAAACGCCAAAAGAGCAGAGGAGGATCGTGCCGAAATAAAACTGGCTTCGCAATATAGTAATTTCGGGTATTACAAAACATTTATTAAAATCACCGTTTGATTTTTTTTCGCTGTCTCCAGAAATCTTTCTCTCATATTTCAGCCTTTCCAATGCGATAATAATCCGAATTTTCTAATGCATATTTGAACCCTCATTTTTTGTTGTTGTTATGTTTCATTTGCATTTCCATTTCTTGACGTCGAGCGCTTTTTTTCGGTTCTCCAAATTCCAAATAATTTTAAAGCTAATTTTTGCTAGTTCAGTTTTTTTATGCTAATGTCAATAATCACATTTTCGTTACGGTCGTTTCACGGACCTGGGAGGGCATTCAAATGAGGCAATATGATTTTATGAATTTCATTTTTGAATAATGTCGTTAAAAGCGTTATTACACTTTGTACATACTCGTTGTCATACATTTTACTATATTACATAAATATTTTTGCATGTTTTCCCTTTCGAAATTATCTAAGCTGAAAGAGTAAATTTTATGCTGGATTTTACATATACGGAGCTTGTATCTGTATCATTTCGACTAAAGTGCTTCGAGTTCGGTTGGGCTCCTAAGCACTCTTCGCCCGCGCGTAAGATTTTCTCCAGATCTTCATTCAGATCGACGAGAGCTGCGTCATATCGTAAACTGCCAGCTTCAAAGAATATGGCGAGACTCACGAAATACCCTCACATCAGTAGACCAAATCTTTAAAAAAAATTATATAAATTATAAAAACTCTCACTCAGGCCAACAGAGCAGTGGATCATCATAAAAAAAAAATTGGTTTCGCAATACACTAATTTCGTGTATTACAAAATATTCATTTAAACTAATTAAGAGAAATGTTTTTCCTTGAATGAATCGAAAACGTGAGAGATGTCGAAACCTGTCGATTTGATGTAGATCATTCAAAGAGTATATGGTTCGAATTTATTTTAAATCCTTGACATGGCGCTGTAAGAATGCTGATTGCACAAAAAATGTGAGAGAAATCGGAGAAACGAAGAGGGGACGAATGGAGATAGTTAATTAAGAGAGAAAAAATTTTAAATGAATTAATTATAAGATGGAAGAAATTGTTATTACAAAAAATTAAATTCCTAGGGACAGGATGGGCTTACAGGAGATGAAACTGACTTTTGCTGTCTCATCGATCAATATATCCTCGGGTTCTCCGTCGCCAAGACTGGGAGCTGCGGCAGCCAGAGAGAAGAGGACGAAGAGAGGGAGGAGGAAGAGGAGGCGAGACATCTTTCCTGGAGAGAGAGGATGAGAGAGTCAGAGAGTATTTGGAATATGGAGGGGCGGGGGAGATTGACAAGAGAGTGAGAGAGAGAGATAGAAAGGCAGAGAAAGAGAGGAGAGGATCAGGGAAAATGGGAGGGGAACGAGAAAGAGGTATCAATATAGACAGCGAACCAAGGAGACGACCAGAGGAGAGGAGAGCGCACCAGAAGAATGAGGTTGCAGGGAAATCCTTGCCTTTTATTGTGGACGATTCCAGAAATATGCTAATTATGTTAACATAAATATTGCGAAATTGAGATCTTTACGGTCATTTTACGGACGTGGAAGGGCAGGCAAATGAGGCAATATGATTTCATGAATTTAATTTTTGAATAATGTAGTTAAAACGTTATTATACTTTGTCGATGTCATAAATTTTACTATAGTACATAAATATTTTTGCATGTTTTCCTATCGAAATTATCTAAAGAGAATAGTAAATTTTATGCTAGATTTTACATATACGGAGCTTGTATTTGTATCATTTCGACTAAAGTGATTCGGGTTCAGTTGGGCTCCTAAGCACTCTTCGTCCTCGCGTAAGATTTGCTCTAGATCTTAATTCAGATCGACGAGAGCTGCGCCAAATTGTAAACTGCCAGCTTTAAAGAATATGGCGAGACTCACGAAATACCCTCACATCAGTAGACCAAATCTTTTTAAAAATTATATAAATTATAAAAACTCTCGCTCAGGCCAACAGAGCAGTGGATCATCATTAAAAAAAATTTGGTTTCGCAATACACTAATTTCGTGTATTACAAAATATTCATTTAAACTAATTAAGAGAAATGTTTTTCCTTGAATGAATCGAAAACGTGAGAGATGTCGAAACCTGTCGATTTGATGCAGATCATTCAAAGAGTATATGGTTCGAATTTATTTTAAATTGGTTTATAATTTGTAGTTTACAGAATTCTTTCTCTCATATTTCAGCCTTTCGAATGCAATAATATCCAAACACACAATAGTTGTATTTCTCACGCATATTTCAACCATTGTTATTCTTACATTTCTGAGTCAATGTTTTGTCTTCGATTCCCTTTCGTTACTCATTCCAAAATGCCTCAAGGTAATCAACAAATAGACTTTTATTGAGCATTAAAAGGTGGTCGGAGGGAAGCTTCAGCGATGCTAGTTTGTAAGGATGTGCGGGATCTTCTTGAAGGAGTAGGTGCTCTTTTGCGAGCTCGCGAAACGGAGTCGCACCGAGATTTCGTACTCGTCGATGTCGTTCTTGTTGCTGCAGTCACCTCTGTTGAACCTGAACGAAGGAGGAATATTTAGACTCCGCCAACCCCTGCCTACAAAAGGATTCCTGACTTTTTCACCAATTCGGATGTGGAACATCGAAGTGATGGTAAACGATAAATATTTATTGAAATAGAGGAATATATGCCCATGTACCTGTTGCAGAGATAGACGTTGTAGATGGGACCAACAACAAATCCACTTGTTGTGTCCTCACGTAGGGGACGATGGGTCCGTCACACAGAGGGACAGGGAATAGAATGCAGAAGACGAGGCGAGAGCGGGAAAGGGTTTATTGAGAGCAGAGGGAATGAGAGAGAGAAAGGAGGGTCGACCGCTTGAGAGAGGGAACGAGGAATGAAGTGACGTGGGAAAGGGAAGTGACTGACTGGACGAGTAACACGAAGTAACCGAGGTGACACGAAGTGACTCACTGCCATAAGTCCATTGGCTTAAATACCATTCTGAGATGGTGAGTTCACTTAGCCAAGTACTCAAGTACATATGTAGATATGCACTCTACATAACACCACTCTTCCAATAGGCGCGGTTGATCTAAAAATAAGACTGTACTTTACTTTTTTTTTTACTCACATGTACTTTACTTTCATTTTCAACTTTAGCGCTCTTTTTTTGTACCAAAAAATGCACCTGAATGACTTCATAGGCCTTTCCGAGATCACAGTTCAGCTTCTTCACAGCTTCCTGGACAGAGCTCTGTAATTTTGCTGATGTTTCTTTAGGTCACTGCATCGGGCCGCTGGTTTCACAGCAGATGAAACTGACTTCTACTTTCGCATCGATAGGCATGTCAACGATGCCAGGAGTGGGAGCTGCGGCAGCAAGAGCGAAGAGGACGAAGAGAGGGAGGAGGAAGAGGAAGCGAGACATCTTTCCTGGAGAGAGAGGGTGAGAAGGTTAGACAGTATTTGGAAAATGGGGGGGGGTCAGATTGACAAAAGAGAGAGAGAGAGAGAGAGGGAGAGAGAGAAGAGCAGAGAAAGAGAGGAAATGATTGGAGAAAATTGGAGGGGAACGTGAAAGAGGGGTAAAAGTAGACAGCGAACCAAGGAGACGACCAGAGGAGAGGAGAGCGCACCCGAAGAATAAGGTTACAGGATATCCACCCTTTTTATTATGCATACGTGGACGATTCCAGAAATACGTAAATTTAAGTTATAACAGACATTATGCGAAATTGAGATCTTTACGAATGTAATCAGGCGAATGTACATATGTAGGCAAATGTCACTTGGCAAATTTTATGAATTTTATGCGACGTGATTCTAAAGAAGTGAATAAAAAAACATCCAAAAAAAATTTCTTGACGCAGAAATGATATGGAAACGAGCAATTCAAATCACGACACATGCATTTCATAACGACCAATTTCGTAATATTTATGCTAAATTTATATTTTCTTATTTCTGGAAACGTCTACGGATTCACAACAAATACCACGGATATCGTTTTGCAACCTCATTCTTCGGTTGCGCTCTCCTCTCCTCTGGTCGTCTCCCTTGTTCGCTGTCTACATTAATCCCTCTTTCTCGTTCCCCTCCCATTTTCTCTAGTCCATCCCTCTCTTTCTCTGCTCTTCTCTCTCTCTCTTGTCAATCTCCCCCCCCCCTCTTTTCCTAATACTGCCAGACACCCTCACCTTCTCTCTCCAGGAAAGATGTCTCGCTTCCTCTTCCTCCTCCCTCTCTTCGTCCTCTTCTCTCTGGCTGCCGCAGCTCCCAGTCTTGACGTCGGAAAACCCGAGGACATCCCGATCGATGACATTGCAAAAGTCAGTATCATCTGCTGTCAAAAAAAACATTATAAGCTATTCTTAATTTTCATTATATATCTCACCATTCTTCCCTTCTTGTTTTGTTTCCTTTCTCTCACACTTTATGCAATTAACATTTTTACAGATCCAAGTCCACGAAGGTGTGCGTCGACTGAATAATCAGCAAGGAAAGGGGTTTAAAGTCCGCAAGGTGCAGTTTTGGGACTTCAAAAAGACGGGGGGAAATGCAATATGGAATTTGGGTAGTTCAAAATAAACGTGCAAAATACGTGTTGAATTTTTAGATCAACAGCGCGCAGAAGCAACTGGTGAATGCAAAGAACATCATCTACAACCTTTATCTCTGCAACACGTATGCTGGCTGCTACTTGAAGAATGACATCTACGAGTACGAAATCACGCGCACCCAGCCGTTCATTCACGGCCCGCACACCTACACCTTCAAGTACATCGGGCACAACCCGAAAGTTCAGCTCCGCTGAACTTCCCTCCAGCCACCTCTCAATGCTCAATAAAAGTCCATTATTGTTTAGTAACTATTTTAACCTTTTTAAGCATTGGACATGATGAAGGAAAGGGCAACGAAAGCAAAACATTTACTCAGAAATGGAATTACAGTAATGGTTGTGAAATATACATGAGAAATAAACGATACATGTAAAGTCTGAAAGATTACAGAAAGATTTCTGGAAACATCAAAGCTTACCCAAAATCAAAACCATCTAATCAGGTATTCTTTGGATGATCTGCATAAAACAGGTAGATTTATAAATTCTCCGATTGTTGAAACATAATAAATAATTCGTGTCAATTGATATCATATACAAAGTAGAAAGGAGAAAAAGTATAAAATCGGCTATTGAAGGATAGGATCATTAGCAGTATCAATTATTCTCCCTTAAAGGAGATCTAAGGCGAATTTAATAGTGTCTCGTTTTTTTCGACTTATTTGGTCGGCTTGAGCTAGAACTTTAGATTGCAAGTGTCCCGAAGTCACAAAATCTCTCTGCCCTGAGGAAATTAAGAGCATTATCTACTTTGAATTCGCGAATATTTATCTTCCCGCCACTTTCAAAAAAACTTTGATAGAACCAAGACTGGGAGCTGCGGCAGCCAGAGAGAAGAGGACGAAGAGAGGGAGGAGGAAGAGGAGGCGAGACATCTTTCCTGGAGAGAGAAGGTGAGACTGTCTGGCAGTATTAGGAATATGGTGGGATTGACAAGAGAAAGAGAAAGAGAGAGAAGCAGAAAACGAGAGGAAAGGCATAGAGAAAATGGGAGGGGAACGAGAAAGAGGGATTAATGTAGACAGCGAACAATGGAGACGACCAGAGGAGAGGAGAGCGCAACCGAAGAATGAGGTTGCAAAACGATATCCGTGGTATTTGTTGTGAATCCGTAGACGTTTCCAGAAATATTAAAATTATATTAACATAAATATTGCGAAATTGAGATCTTTACGAGGATTTCGCGGGTTACTATTTGAAATAAGGACCGTATGTTAGTAAATCTCACGTACGCATATTTACCTATCCACAGCTACACATGAAGTTATGCAAAAATCCTCCTCATCCGAGCCCTATAAAAGCCGACCCATCACGTGAAATGATTAGAAAATTCATTAGAAAATTCGGATTATTATCGCATAGGAGATGCTGAAATATGAAAGAAAGACTTTTATAAACGAAAATAAATAGCTGATTTTTATAAATGATTTGTAATGCACGAAATTACTACTACATATGAGAAACCAATGTTATTCTGGCACGATCCTCCTCTGCTCTTTTGGCGTTTGTGCAAGCGTAGAGGGCAACTTAAGTTTTACTTACGCCATTGAAGGAGAAGAAAAACGTGTTCAATTTTTGGATTGCTGTTTATTTTTATATCTGATCTACAAACAGAGAAATACCAAATCGTAACTCTCTCGGTTTTTGCGTGACACTTGTTAACAGTTGAAAAGTCGATTGACGAATCTCACTGAAGAGAAGGCTAAGTGAGCAGATATAGATTATAGAAGCAGAGGAAAGAATGGATAGAGAAAACAGCCAGAAGCGAAGGAGAGAAAGAGAGAGAGAGAGAGAGAGAGAGAGAGGACGAAAAGATTTCTGGTATTGAAGGAAACAAGGCCTAAGCAGAACTGATGAGCTCGAATCATTTGTCAGAATAATAGCATCCGCAAAACCCAGCTGAGACTCTCTTATTCAAATTCCAATAATACAATTAACTGGTTCTGCAGGTCAAACAAACAATTTTTAAAGGATAAACATTCAAAAATATTTATGAAACATTGAATAATGAATGACAATGAGAATATGAGAAGTGGTATAATCGCTATTGAAATTCATATTGCCTCATTTGCTGATCGTCCTACGTCTGATTATCACATTCGCCTGCGAAATCCCCATAATGATCTTAATTTCGCATTATTTATGTTAATGTAATTTGAATATTTCTGGAAACGTCTTCGGATTCACAATAAAAAGGGGTGTATTTCCTGTAACCTCATTCTTCGGGTGCGCTCTCCTCTCCTCTGGTCGTTTCCTTGGTTCGCTGTCTACTTTTATCCCTCTTTCTAGTTCCCTTCCAATTTTCACTAATCCTTTCATCTCTTTCTCTGCTTTCCTCTCTCTCTCTCTTGTCAATCTCCCCTCTCCCCATTTTCCAAATTCTGTCTGACACTCTCACCCTCTCTCTTCAGGAAAGATGTCTCGCTTCCTCTTCTTCCTTCCTCTCTTCGTCCTCTTCACTCTGGCCGCCGCAGCTCCCAGTCTTGGCTTCTTAGATCTTGCCGCGCTTTCATTCTATGGTTTCGATAAGGAAACAGAAGTAAGCTTTAGATGCTGTCAGCCAAGCTGACTCTGGGATCCAAAAAACCATAATTAATTTTATTCCCTTTCTCTAACACTTTATTCAATCAGCTTCCTTACAACGCAAAGTCCAGGAAAGAGTGGATGAGCTGAACAATCAGCTCGGTCAGACCTATGAAGTCCTCAAGGTCCAGTTCTTTGGTATCAAAAGAGAGAGGGAAAAATTTAAACAGTTTATGTAATTGTAAATGACATTGTAAAATATATTTAAAGAATTATTTAAAAAGAACTCACTTTTAGATCAACAGCGCGCAGAAACAACAGGGAAATAATTACATCTACAACGTTGTTCTCGTGCAACGTCCTCTCTGCGACAAGTAGGCACATTTCTTCCTCATTTCACATCAATGAATATCTAAAAATTTACCCCGTCAATTCGATGACTCACCTCTGAGGGAAACCTTTTGTTGACGGGAGGGCGGAGTCTAAATGTCATTTCGTTCAGGTCGGGCAGGCCCTGCCCCTTCGTCAAGATTGACCGGCACGTGTACGAGATCAAGCGTCACGAACCCTTCCTCAAAGGCTTCCCAATCACCTACACCTTCACGAAGATTGGAGACGCAAAAAGGGAGGAGCGATGAACTCCTCTCCTCTCCACCTTTTAATGCTCAATGAACGTGTATTTATTTGACTAATTGGAAATGAACACATAACAACAACAAAAAATGCATCGACTCAGAAATGGAAGAAGAACGATGGTTGAAAAATGCATTCGAAAAGTCTGATTATTATCGTATTGGAAAGGCTGAAATATGAGTGAAAGATTTCTGGATACTGCAAAATAAAAACGAAAATCAAACGGTGAATTTTACAAATGTTTTGTAATGCCCGTGATTACTATATTGAGAAACCAATTTTATTTAGACACGATCCTCCGCTGCTCTTTTGGCGTTTGTGCGAGTGTTGTCACGGCCGGGGATAGAGAAGAACTTCAAACCGGCTGGCGAGGGCGGACCCGCCCCCTCGGGGCGGTGCCGCTACCGCCAGCAAGACGTTCAGTGTTGGCTAGGCCCACCATGGCGGCTGCCCCGGCCCTGTCCTTCCCCTCTCCTCGTCTCTCTATAGATATCTTATATGTATAATGTTAGACAAGATAAAGGATATACACCCAAGTCCCACGCCTCCCGCATGCTAACCGCTCCTGCGCGACATGGAGGTCCCGGACGCACCGAACGACCGTCTGCAGGATCCGCACTCAGTCCTTTAGTCAGTACATAGCTGAGGGCTACCCAAATTGTTTTCCGTTTAAATGTATTTACCGCGCAGTGAGAAAGAAAAATAGCGGCATATTTAGTACTGGTTGCGAGGGATTCGCGTGCTGGCCCCTCAGAAGAAAGATTAATTCGCATTCTATGTAATAGCGGCTTTCGAACAGCGCGCGGAGCCAGCCAGTAGGGGGTGTGAAGAACAAAGAGAGAAATAAAGAGTGGAGCAATCAGTAGGATATGCTGCCACAAGCGATCGCAAATAGCTGATCTGGCCGTCCGGTCTAGTGTGAAGTGAGAGATTAATTTTATTTAGACTACCACATAATTGCACGCAACCTCCCCCCCCCCCCTTAGTACTCTCCTTCCCGAAGTAACAGACTATAAGTGTATGTCCCTTGCCTCAGCTTTGTTACTGTGATGCTGGCTAGATCCCTCTGGTTGAGGAGACGAATCCTGGAATCGAGAACAGGCAGTGTCATCAATATAATATGACGCGATTTGCAAGGGAATCAATTACGAATCAAGGCGGCCGTGGACATAAACACCCAATCTTTTTTTTTGTTCCCTGTAGCTTGAAGAGCATGTTACCTTCATAGCAAACGAAAAAGAAATTTTACGATTTCTAGACCAGTTCCAAGCATTTCCTCATATCAGAAAGCATCTATAAGGAACTTTTGAACAAAATCCAAGCTGGTCAATTTTGGTTATTTCCTCGGCTTTTTTGATTCTATCGTAAATAAATTCCAAAAAAATATTTAAAAAAGGCTCTATTCTAGTGCAGGCGTCCCATCATATTATAGAAGTCCCATGAAAAATGAAGGCGTCCCATAAATTAGAAAAAAATTCAAATAGACTTTTCTTCTATTTTTAAATTGTTACCAAACATCCACTGTGTCTTCTTTTATATTGTTTTATACTCTCTCCAGCTCTCTCTTTCTCCCTCACTTTCTCTCTCTCCCTCTCCAGCTCTCTCTCTCTCTCTCTCTCTCTCTCTCTCTCTCTTTCTCTTTCTCTCTCCCTCTCTCTCTCCAGCTCTCTCTCTCTTTCTCTCTCTCTCCCACTCTCTCTCCAGCTCTCTCTCTCTCTCTCCCCTCCTCTTTCTTCTCTGCGGCCTCGCCAAGCCTTCTGTCTTATAGAATTGTTCACATCTTGAATTAATTACTGAAATGCTCACTGTGTAGTTCTTTTAGATACTTTTCGCAATTACTCTAGTTCATCGTTTGTAAATTTTCTCTTTTCGTGTGCATGCTTGTATTTATTATTTTTGTTTTAGTCAACCACATAATTTCGTTCTCCTTCTCCCGTTTATTTTATTTTCTTCCTCTTATTTCCTGCGTAGTTACTGCCTCATTACTGAGTTTCCGAACTTTTGCTTTAGAATAGATCACAAATCGGGAACTATATGTATATCGATCTCATCGGAACGTGTTCTCGATATGATTCTTGGGCCTTTTGGAGCTTCGCGCAATTCGGATTGTCCTTTATTCATGATCCGATTGGTTTGAAAATAAGAGACGATTGAGAATACGCTTTGTCTTCTCTCAGATGAGGCGAGCGGCCACAATTTGCAGTTCCTGCCGGTCAACTTGGGCGCGTCTGAAAATTCGGTAAATGGCACAAGCATACAATGGTACTACATTCGTATCTCTGCTATAAGACAAATTTATTTTATACTTTTCACATTTAAAAAATCTTGCAGAAACTAATACAAGGTTATATATCAATGGTGGTGCTTTGATATATTCATCGCTCATTAAGTTGTGACAGTGAAATGGAATTGTGAACGCGCGATTCAATCGAATGAAGCCATCTCCTCTGACCGGACAGCGAACGACGCGAGCGTTGTGAGGCGCGACGGCTCTAGCGGATTCGCAAGAATGCGAAATTGCTCGTAGACGGGTGGAGTCGGCGGCGGATGCGAGCCCATCAGTCGAGCATGCGGAGACAGAGAGGAAGCCTTAAAGAGAGAGAAGGGAAAACCAGTGAGAGAGTGAGTGAGAGAGTGAGAGAGAAAGAGAGAGTGAGTGAGAGAGAAAGAGAGAGAGTGAGTGAGAGAGAAAGAGAGAGAGAGTGAGTGAGAGAGAAAGAGAGAGAGTGAGTGAGAGAGAAAGAGAGAGAGTGAGTGAGAGAGAAAGAGAGAGAGTGAGTGAGAGAGAAAGAGAGAGAGTGAGTGAGAGAGAAAGAGAGAGTGAGTGAGAGAGAAAGAGAGAGAGAGTGAGAGAATGACAGAGAAAGAACGAGAATTGGAATATATTTAAGCATAAATTAAATTTTTCTTGTTGTAAGAAGGCTTCCTCGAAAAACCGACCACATCATAGAGAAGAGTGTGTCCACTGGGGAAGGCGGCGACGCAAGTGGAATCCTCTGAAGTGGGCGTGGCCACGTCAGGCAACTCGCGCCACCGCAGCGAGCGCGTGCAGAGAACGCAGAGCGAGCGTGCAGGGCACGCGCGGCCGGTCGAATGAAGAGACGCATTGCCATCGTGTACAGCGGGTCGGCCAAGCTGTTTTTGGATGTGTCTTTCTTCTTTATTTACAGTGCACATTAAGTAGCACACGTGGGTAAATATATATGTAAGATGCGGAAGTATTCAAATGTTATAGGATGAAACAATCAAGGGGCGGATTATGTAACGGTTGAGAAAGTCGATGTAGAAAAATAACTATTTTAATGACGCGGATAGAGCGACAGATTAATGAATTTTTAGTCACTCTTTTAATTGCTGTGTAGAGCAAGCCAGATTTCTCGATTAATAATGAATTTTGGAGTTGTGGAAAAGACAGGATTCTTTGATGCTGACCGTGGCCAAGATGGAACAAGGGCGATGTAGCCCGCGATCAGCTTCCATCCAATGCTCATGGCGACTTCGGCCACGAATGTCTTCCAACGGGCTTGCCTCACCCTGCACGACAATGCCAGCGTCGCCTCAAGAAAGCAGCCACCTTTGAATGTTCTCCACTCCTTAACAATTTGCCGGCATTCATTTCACTTAGAAGAAATATAAAGGAAACATCCAAGTTTAACCAACGCGTATCTAATCTCAAACATCGGTGGGACAACAACCTTTTCCTCTTTTCATAGTACCTAGCTCCAGCTTCTTCTCTCTCTCTCTATCTTATCTCCACTCTCCTCGGAATTTGCATTGTCTTCTCAGCTTTTAGTTCTGGTAATCCTTCTCGATCAATATTTCTAAATGTTGTCACATCATATTGATGTATTGATTAAATAAATAAATAAGTAAACAACAAGAGCTTTCTTTCGACGGCAGGCGTAGAAACCTGTCGATTGCTGCCCTGGACAATATCATCGACACGGACGTCGCTGTCGATTAAGAAGTCGTTGACGCCGTCAACATTCTTCTTATCCAATCGGCCCGTGCTAAGATAATTTATTAAATTTAAAAAACGTTATTGGACTTAAATTTAAAATCAATACGTTAAACATTTTCAAATGCTCCTCGTAGGATGCAATTTAATGACTCTGAATCAATCCTGCCTTTTTTGCTGTTTGCCTGCTTATATAATTCATCGTACTTGCAAAAGGCCATTTGTTCAAGCAAATTGTTGTGTGAGAATGGAGAGGAATTAGATTCAGTCAATAAATGCTGTGCTCACTCAATGTTGAAGGCATACGCAGTGGTCAGATCTGTAAGCATAGATGATCGGCGGGCAGCGAAGAAGGCGATGATCGAATTGGAGAGGAAGAAGGGCGGAGCGTACGCTGCGACCTCGACTTCGTGTCCGGCCCGTCTACCGAGAGATGCCATTGACTGCAGACAGCATTTGAGGAGGACGGTGTGCGAGAGAGCAGTTGTTTTTGAGAGACAGAGAGAGAGAAAGATAGATAGAGGTAAAAGAAAGAAGAAATCCGAACGAACCCGTGCGAGCATATCCGAGACGTTCCGACACGGCGACGGATCCACAAGATCGCGTGGGTAGACGAAGACGGAAGTCGTCACGCTCCCATCTGTCAACATAAAATAGCTATGTATTCAGTTTTCTTTGGTATATTATTTTTAATCGTTAATAAATTTTTGTTGTTTAGAATTTATTTTTGGAGAAAAATAAACTCTGACTCTCAATGCGTTAGAGAGCGGTGCCACAATTCTGCTCGCAGAACACTGTGGACGACATGAAAAAGTTGTCCAAATTCATGTTCAACGCGTAGCAGCGATGGAAGGGCGACGAAGCCTTCATAGGAATTCAATCAATAAAACATGTATATAAAATAATATACTCTCTGACATCAAAATAGTAAGAGTACAAGGGGTCGGAAAAATTTGAAATTTCACATGTGGTTCGGTGATATTAATCCTTTTTTTTGCAATGCCAAAATATGTCAATGAATACTTTGCCAAGACGATGAGTGATGAGAATCAGACGCTGTCGTTGCGTGCGCTGCACTGGGTTGAGGTCGACCATGACGACTGCCGATTCGCTAATCGCGTAGAATCCAATCAAACTCCTGCATTCAACGTATGAAGGCTATTATTTGTTATCTTTCATCTTGGTGCTTTATATAAATTAGCATAAAAAAGAGCACACAAGAGGACAAGAAAAAAGTGAATAATAATTGTGTGTGCAGACCCAAAGTCATACAAGTCGCCGACGTTCTCGATGCGTACTCTTTTCGAGAGAAGCAGGTCGACGACGTCGACGGAGAATCAAATGTATTCGTGTTCCTGTTCCTCTTGATTCGCATTGAAATCCAACGACGACTGAGAAAAGATGGGCAAACTTATCAATCGTTCATATGCTTTCAATGCCCGTCTTACAATTAGAAAAAAAACATGTGTGCATAGGCATAATGATAAGACGTGGTTTACTGATGATATATCGTGGTTTACTCCGAGCTTAATATTTAAAAAGACTGGTTTGATCGTCACATCGTTCTACAGAAATGCTCGATCCTGCCTTAGAAACACAATCCAAAAAAGGGCTGGGCAATCCAGGAATGCAGATTTTAAATTTCTTTCTCACTAGCATGTCGCCGATTATGAACACGTAGCGGCCATAGCCGTAGGCTGCAATCCATGGCTCACTTAGGGGACGCAATCCGTCTCGGAAGCACGCGCGGTCCTATTTCAATCAAAATTACATCTTTTTTTCAGTCGTTCTTTTTTTCGCTGCTATCGATATTTCCCTTCTTAAGTGTAATGAACTAAAATCTAAACCATCTTTCTTGAACAGCAATCTATTCTAACCAGAATGAGTCTATTTTCTGGAACGGTAGACATGAGGAGGACTGCCAAGCAGAGAGAAAACGAAGAGGCAACCAGCAGTCGGAGCGGAGATAAGGTGAAGTGAGTGAAAAGGAAATAGTTTGTTACGTTTCATCATTTCTTCCTATATGCACTATATAAACTAGCAAGAATAAAGTTCATTTCAACTTAAAAGAAGTGCTGAACAAACGGTTCATTCTGTTATTTCCAATGAATGCTGAAATGGAGCACGATTATTATTAGCGCAAACTCAAAGGAAACTTCGATATAAAAAAATTATTTCCAGATGGAATTTTCGATTGTAAAAAAACAATTGTTAAAATGAGTTCATCGACATTTGTAGAGAGAAGATCGTCAGCGACGCCAGCTCGTCGAATCTCATGGTTGGCAGCAGCAAAAACGACGGCATCGGCCAGCTCGCTGAGTATGATCTTTAATATCAATGGCTTTGCTCTTTCTTTTTTATCTCTTCTTGCCTATTCTCTGCTTCTCCAATGATGAACTTTTTTATTCCAATATCTCGATATTAACTTCGGAAAACTGGTTAGGCTACATATACCTTATTTTCTCTATTAGTACCCCCCCCCTACCCTTAACAGTCTAGTTCGTCCCCTCGAGACGTACCTTGAATGGATTCTGGAGACATGGGAGGTTCTTCCCAATTAAAAGGTTGCAATGAATTCATAAAATAATAAAACGTATATTCCAGTCATGCTTTCACTGAATCAGAGCAATAAATCTCTCTTTTTAAGAATAAAATGTTGTTGTTAGCACAACTTTTTGTCAAACATATTCAAAAATAGTATAATATTTTTGAATATGTTTCCACTAATAGAGACCCCCTCTCGCGAGGGCATTGAAAAGTAGTCCTTCTTACCCTCTCTCTATCTATCTCTCTCTTTCTCACTCTCTCACTCACTTTTCTCTTTCACTTCCTCTCCTCTTTCTCTCTCTCTCTTACTTTTCCTCCAGCAACAAAACGTTTCAAGAATAACAGATCAAGGGCATTTTGAAGTAGTTGGCCCTTCTTCTGATTAGTGAGCGCGAGAAATTATGAAACTGCGAGCCTTGGTATCCAGAGTGCACTCATTGTCAGTTTTATTGTTTTTCTTGCTAGTTCATGTTTCAAAGAAACCCGACTGGCTGATTCGTCTTACTGCTAGTTCACGATTTCTGGGGGATCAGAAAGGGTCCTTTCATCGTGCTCGTCAGGCAGATAGAAATGCCGTCTATTTGTCTTCCGCCCAGAGGGCGAATAAAAGTAGAGACATAACAAGTAGGAGTAAGAATTCGCGAACAAAATCGACGACATAGAAGAGTTCTCGGTCCTAGGCGAAGAAAGAATCAATTCTGATATACCGGAAAATGTTGGGAAAAAAGTTTTGTTCAACTTCGATGTTTCCAGAAATATTTCTTTGATATGTCCTTCCATTGCGATAATACAATTTATTTCTCATGCAACCATTGTTTTATTGTTCCATTCCTGAGTTTTCTGTTTTTGTCATATTTTGTATCGTCAGGAGTGCATTTCCTTCATTATGACCAATGCTCAAGAGGTCAAGAGATTCTAAACAAAAATAGACTTTTATTGGGCATTGTGAGGTGGCTGGAGGAGGGCAGTTCAGCGTAGCCGAACTTTCGGGATGTGCCCGATGTGCTTGAAGGTGTACGTGATTTTAAAGCAGAACTTTAAGGAAAAATAGGGAAATTTCAAACAATTATCTTCATTAGTTTGAATAAATGGTTAGCAATACACGAAATGATTGTATTGTTTTAGAACTTGATCCTCTGCTGCTCTGTTGGCAAGTGTAGCACGCTATTCTATTTGGCAGATTTCGAAATCCTCTGATAGCCTCGCCATATCTTGCCTCGTCGCACTTGCAAATCCGTGAAGAGCAAAGTCTTTCTCTCCCTCTCTAGCTACATGTTCTAGCTACATGTTCCCTCAACACTTCTTGTTCCTCTGCACCCCCGCTGGAATGGTCCACCCCAGGTTCTTCCAGTATTGAATAGAAGTCGTTTAACATTGAAAAAGACAGGTTTTGTAACCAACTGTGGCTGCATTATTCAATCGGCATTTATCTCTTCTCGTTGAAAAAAAAACTGGTTAATAGAGTGCGAATTAAAAAAGAAATTTTATATTGTCGTGTAAAAATGTAATGTGCTGAACTTAAAATTCCGAATACTTACTGAAATTTTATACAAGATTCTTCTGATTGTGCCTGTGTCGGCAATTCGGAGTAGCCACGACTTTTCAAACCGCTCGGGATATTGTCTACCTCTTTCCCATTGATGTTATAAAAGCATCTTAAATAATAAACAATGAATACTAGAGTCAATATTTAATAAATAACTTGCATGAAATTGTCCTACGTATGCCTTTACTGTTCCGCCCTACGCATGTGTACATACATATGTAAATACATATATAACTGGCCAGATCAACAAATCAAAAGGAAAGCAAATGCCAAAGACAATCAAACATAATCAAGTTTCAAGTCACACTTAAAGGAAGTATCCGGCGAATAATTATACAGTAGCGCTAGAGAACCAGTTTGAATGCGCGTCATAAATTTGCCTGTCGCTCTGTCGAGAGAGCATGTGAAATAAGAGGGCGGCTATGACCTACCGTAACCAATTCTCTACCCGCCAGTTTTCACTTTACTATCACTCAGAAAGTAATGAAATAAAATCGCTCAAACTTTCTGGATATATGTTTTACGCCAATATGAACTTATCCATATAGAACAAAACATAGGTTAATTATTCCCCGGATACCTCCTTTAATCTCTTGCTCTTCTCATTTCTCTATTCTTTGGATATTTACATAAATATACATATGTCAAACATTACATTTCTATGTGGCTCTGATATTTCTTTTCTCAGCTGAGACTACGGCGCTTCTTTCTTTCTTTCGACTCTCTTTCTCATGCGCGCACGTCTGTTCCAGACGAGGGGCAACTGTGAAGTACATAATGTCTCACTTTCTCTGCGCGTTCACTCTCTCACATAACACAGCCACGCCGCGCTACAACTGCGAATGAAGAATCTTTCTTTCTTTCTTTCTTTCTTTCTTTCTTTCTTTCTTTCTTTCTTTCTTTCTTTCTTTCTTTCTTTCTTTCTTTCTTTCTTTCTTTCTTTCTTTCTTTCTTTCTTTCTTTCTTTCTTTCTTCGAGAACTCGCTCTCGAGGTGCCTCACATTGGATTAATGCCTGCACCACCAACATCCAACTTTGCATCTTTTGGGAGAGTTATGGAGAGCGTGACAACGAAAGAGAGAGAGTGAAGGAAATAAAGAGGAAACAGAAAGACAGCGAGATTGCTAGAGAAAGAGAAAGAGAGCGAGAGAGAGAGGGAGGAAGAAAGCGAGAGTGAGAAGTGTGTTGTCTATGAGCAATTATACCTGAAAATATTCATGTGGCGTGGCAGTCGAGTCTCTATGGTTCATATAGTACTTAATTCATGATCTGACGATTAACGCCTTGTTCAGCAAGTTGCATCCTTTAATTTGAGTCGATATCTAAAAGTCTTCTTCATGAACCGTCTCGTAGGCGCTTGATTGCTTTGGCTGTATATGTAAATTTCATTGTGTTTCCTCCAATACGTAATAAATTAGTTAGATATTTATTTATTTTTGCCAACTTAAAAAAACAAATGTACGTTTAGTATAACTTTGCTTGAGTTGTCTCGATATCCGCCAGATGGAGGAGCACTGCTACGCTGTCGTTCTTCTGTCGGATGGCGCGGACACTCGCTCCTTGTTCTTTTTGCTGGTTAATTTTTGAAAGAAAAAACGCTTTATATTTTTACGAGACATTGGTTATTCCCTTTTCCGGGGATCTCGTTGCACATAAGGTGGTAGTATTTGATGAACCCATTATATTAAAAAAAAAAAAACTCAATGTCTGTGACGCAACCCTTTTCTTTAGGGAACCCTCCACATAATTCAGAGGCGAAAACGAATCGCCAAGAGCGTGTCAGTGATCGACGCCGTCAAGGGCGCCGCGATGCTCGGCCTTCCCACTCAGAATCGGCCTGCTCTCTCGTCGTCGCTGCCTAACACCCCGGAGACCTCGTCTTCCAATACGGTTCTCTCGTGTATCATCTTTTACGATTCATGTCAAACTTATATTATGGAATTTCGTCATCGCTCTCACATCAGCAAATACGCTTAATAGTTGCCGGCACCAAAGAAGCCGATTTATGCGCTCGTCCTTTTGGAAGAAGACGCGGACATTGACGAATGCTGCACATTCTTGGTCAGATGAAGGAAATGATATGTACGAAGATTTTGTAATAGTAGCCTTATTTGACTATTATATTAAAAATAATTTTTTATAACAGCGTTTTGATAATTTTTTAATAAAAATTTAAAATTATAATAAGCCGCAGAATAAAGCCGTTTGGAGCTGGTATCCTTAATCAGAAAATGAAATAAACGGTACTTTTTTAACCCTAAATCGAAGAGGTACATTTGAGGAGATATTAACAGTGCTGAAATTGTACCTATTGCTCTCGAATCGGGGGGAGAGACGGGGGGGGGGGGGGGTGTTCAAGGGGCTGAAATGGGCTATCCCGAGGGGGGGTGTTCAAGTTCGAAAAAATCTCTTCGGACCGAGGGGGGGGGGGGTTTCAATGGCCTTGACACAACCTTCGAATGCTTCAGTAATATTTCTAATATGCGTAACTAACTAAATTATTTCAGCAGGGAGCAGAAATGAACGCTGGTGCTCCAGAGAATGGGAAAGAGAAGACTTCTCTGAGAATCTCAATCATGCCAGCGAGGAGATGTTTGTTCTTTCGTAATCATTTTATGTTTTCCCCATTGTAATATAGTGTAGAGATTAAGCACTGATTATTGCTTACTTTAGCTTCGACTGTTAAACAGGATGCGAGTACCTCTGCAGCAAGGGTTTCATCTTCTACGCTCGATATTCTTAGCATAAATTTTTTCGTTAAACAAAAAAGCACCTTCACCGGCCTTTTTATTCAGCACAATCTGTATTTCTCAGTTATTTTAATTATTACGCAAATTGTTTCATGACTATCTTGTTTTATTGTTGTTGTTAGGTAGAAGAGTGTTTATAATATTTTATATTCAACAAACTTTAAGAAACGCATTTTATCGCTTTTCCTGCAGGCAGCCAAAGAAGCTGGAAAGAGGAACAACGATGACACGCCCAACGTTAATGAGGTTTGCTCATCAAGATTTCGTCATCATCAAACATATGATTTTTTTTCCTTTTCTTTCTTCTATCTCTTTTTTTTGTCAATCTTGCCAAAATCCAATAATTTGGTATTAGTGTGAAATATAAAAAAAAGTATTGAATAGTAATACTTGCACCGTATACGAATAGTAGTTTGTGCCCGTTTTTTCTCTCTCCCTTTTTTAGGCGACATCCTCTGCGTGCGATGAAGCATCTCGCGTGCGCCGAGCAGATGATAAAGAGCAAACGTACAAATGCGCGGTAAGTTCCCTCCAATGTACACACTTCTCTTTCTGTTGCTATTCCATGAAGAAGTTTTATGGTTTTGCCTAATTTGTCTCCAGTTTATTTATTTGTACCCTATTTGAGCTCTGGAGAATGTCTTGTGATTATAAAGATATACACATGAAAAATATATATGTACTATCCGTTCAGCGTTGTCCCGCCGTCTGCACGGTCAATTATGGTCGTCATGAGCATCTTCTTCATCATGCGAAGAAGCACGATCGCTGCAAACAGTTTCGATGTGCCGCCTGTGCGTACGCGAGCAACTATGCTGGCAATGTTCGCAAGCACCAAGCAACCATGCATAACATCCATGACAAGCCGATCGATATGTGGTAATCGATACTATTTTTCCACTTCTTTTTTTTCTCACGTATCAAAATATAAAAAAAAAATATCGTGGAAAAATGGAACAAGAATGAAAAAGATGTGATCGGAATGTTTTATTTATTTATTTTTTATCTTATAGTTAATTATAAATTTCATACATTAATACACGACTCCTAATACATATTAAAATCCTTGATCAAAAATTTTAAATAATGAAAAAAAATCGTTGCAGTGATGAGAACATGCAGAACGAATGGCGGGAGACGATGAAGAGCTGCTTCCCGACGCTGGCTGATCGAATCGCGGAATTCCGCTTCAAGAAGAACACGTTCGATGTGAGGTCGACGCCTCTGAGGAAAGAGGCGGCAGCAGCAGCAGAGGTGAGTGTGCCTTTCTGCGATGATATATGTATGCATTTATTCATATGCATATATATATATATATATATATATATATATATATATATATATATATATATATATATATATATAATGTACATCAAGTATAATGATGTGATAAGGTACAAGTTGACATCCGAATAGTATTCACATTGACTTTAGAATCTGTGAATGTTTGGGTGACTTTTAGTTGGCCATGCTTGTTGAATCTCTGGAGGAGGAAGTTAGTAACTTGACAAGGTGAACTTAAAAAAGATAGAATTCTGCGTGTGTGTGAGTATTTTTATTCTCTCGTAGGAAAAATGTTTCATCGGCAGGCGAATGTTTCGGAAGACGACAACGGAGAAGTTACAGCTGAAGGAGACGACGATGAGGAGAGTTCTGGAGAAGGGAACGAATCGATTGTCCAGTGCGCGGTAAGGCAGTCTTAAAGTATGTAGTCTAATGTCATAAGTGGGGATCTAACTTCTTAAAGTATGAAGTCTAATGTCTTAAAGTGTTGTCTCTTCTTCTTTCTCTCTCTCTCTCGCTCTCAATCTCTAGCTTTCTTTCTGTTCTTCATTTTTAAAGATATATTTTTCTTGTCTTATCTTTTTTTCCTTTCCTTTCTCCTTTTCCCTTTTCTTCCTCTTCTTTCTTTTCTTGGCTTTTCTTTTTTTCTTTTCTTTCTCTTCATTCTTTCTTGCCTTTTTTTAAAAAAAACTTTTCTTGTCTTTTCTTTCCTTTCTTTTCTCTCTCGGTCTAACCTATAGCCTCCTTAATCCCTTCTGTCCAGTTTCGTACTCTTCCATGTTTGCACACACATTAAGTTGTGTCTCTCTGCCATCCGTCTGGGGCGCTCGCCAAAGTGGAATATGTTCTCGCACGCCAAGTCGCATCACCCTCAGAAGCAGTTCCACTGTGTCGTCTGCTGCTGCTACGAGTGCAATTTCATAGCCGCCGTCTTCAAGCACCAAGTCAAGAAGCATCGCATCAGGGAGAAGCCGATCGATCTCACGTATGTAGGCTGGCCTTCCTTCTTAATCCCTCACTGTCTAGTTTCTACTTATAATTTTTTTTTCTAGCAACATACCCATTTGCCGATCACGTGTTTTTTATGGTAAAAAATATATAAAAAAAAAAACATGAAAGAGAGTAAGAGATAGTGTCCAAAGTATAATAAAGGAAATGTTTTCTTAAAAAGAGCATGAAAGAAAGTAAGAGAGAGTCAACAACAAACGAAGACCAAATAAATGCTATCACAGAAATGAAGAGATGAAACTGGAGTGGCTGACATTGGCGAAGCCTTTTTTAATTTATTTTTTATAAATATATTCATTTGGCCACAACGGGTTGAAAAATATAATGAAACATGAAAAGTATAATAAAAGCAATAATATACAAAATATATGATGTTATCACAGAAATGAAGAGATGAAGAAGGCGTGGCTGGAATTGGCGAAGCGTTGCTTCCCCGTGCACTTTGGACGCTTCGTCGGCCGCTGCCACTTCTTTGCAGACAAGCCCATCGATCCGCGATCTCTTGCCATCTGGCAAAAGAAGGAGGTGAGCGAGCATATTTTTGATAAAGTAAACTAAATGGAAAGCAGCTGTTGTGAAATGCAGGTTAAGATCAGCTTCTGTATAGGATGTTTGTTTTCTTCGGTGTTTTCAGAGCAAGAAGACTCCAGCTCCGACGAAGCAGAAAGCCTGAGCGGCGGTTTCATAAAAAATGGGAAGGCCACTTCAAACAACAAAATTATCTCCTCTCCTCTAAGCTTCTTGTGATCCAATTTAGCAATGGCATTATGCTTTTCTTAATGGTTCAAATTAACTGGTTATCAAGACTTTTTAGTAGATTGAACATTTTTATTCTTTTCATTGCTAGTTCATGTTTCAAAAATGCCTGACTGGCTCATTCGCCTTACTGCTAGTTCAACTTCTCTAATATTTGTTTTGCATTTCTTTTTTTGCTTAGAATTGTTTTATTATTCTTCCACAAACTATAATGGTCGAAGCAAGTATTGATAATTTTGCAATTTATGTTCAAATTGTTTCCCGGCATTGCCTCTTTAGTTTTATGCTATTATAGTTGTTATTTTTGTTGTTCCAATTATATGCGCAGTTTTTGTCTCGACTCAATAAACTAAATTTAATAGCCTACGAAACGTCTCTAATCGTGCTTTAAATAATAATAAAAATACACATGTCGATTGGTGTTACTGTTTTTGTGCGAAACACCTATTTTGCTTTCAACCTATGTACATGTTCTGAGTGAGAGAAGAAATTTTTTAATGGAATATGCATTTGAAAAGTTTTAAAACGAATGGACTAAAGAAAAGGTTTGCCGCACTCTTTCAGAAAAAAAACTGTATTATTTTAAATCAGAGCGTTCTGGAATGCTCGAAGAGTCTAGAGATCCAATTTAAAAGTTGCTCAGTACCCCATGACCACTCCGAATTCCTAGTTAGGGTTTCAATTTTCGATTCCTTAGGGTAGTTTTGTTAGCACCGATTTGCATTTGAGTCTAGTGTTGAGCAAACTTGCAAAGAGCTCTTTGCATAACATTGCATATTTTCACCTGTGGAAAAATGGTTAATTTCCAAATTAAAAACATATTTTTGGCATATTTTTCATGACATTTCCAAAGTACAAAAAAAGCAGGGATATCCTTGGTTCCCCCGCTTTCTGGTGGATCAGAAAGGGTTCTTTCACCGTGTTCGTCGGGCAAATTGAAATGCCGTCCATTTGGCTTCCGCCCAGAGGGCGAATAAAAGTAGAGACATCACAAGTAGGAGTAAGAATTCGCGAACAACGTCGACGACATAGAAGAGTTCTCGGTCCTAGACGAAGAAAGGATCAATTCTGATACCTGCACTTTCGGGATATACCGGAAAATAAGGTGAAACAAGTTTTGTTCTACTTGACTGTTTCCAGAAATAGTTCTTTGATATTATCTTCCATTGCGATAATACAATTTTTTCTCATGCAACCATTGTTTTATTGTTCCATTTCTGAGTTTTCTGTTTTTGTCATATTTTGTATCGTCAGGAGTGCATTTCCTTCATTATGACCAATGCTCAAGAGGTCAAGAGATTCTAAACAAAAATAGACTTTTATTGGGCATTGTGAGGTGGCTGGAGGAGGGCAGTTCAGCGTAGCCGAACTTTCGGGATGTGCCCGATGTGCTTGAAGGTGTACGTGATCGGGCCGTTGTCGAAGGGCTCGTGGCGCGTGATTTTGTACTCCTCGAGGTCAATCTTGTTGACGCAGCTACCCCTGCGAAGCCTGAGCGAAGGACACAATTAGACTCCGCCCACCCGTCCGCAAAACGTTTCGCTCGCATCGTCATCATCAATTGAGAAGTCAGTCAAATGATCGTAAACGGTATATATCCATTGAAATGATGAAGAAATGTCTACATGTTGCAGAGATAAACGTTGTTCATTAAATTCACCAGTTGCTTTCGCGCGCGGTTGATCTCAAAAGAAGATTAATTTTTTTTTGCATACTTTCATTTTCAACTGCCCAATCCATTTTGCTTTTTCCCTCTGATTATGTTGTCCCAAAACTGGACCTGGGCGACATCATAAAGGATGGTTCCCTTTTCAATCTTATCGTTCAGCCGATGCACACCTTCCGTGACGTGGCGCTGCAAGAACGCTGATTGACCATAAATTGTGAGAGAAAGGAAACAGATAAGAGGAGAAGATGAGGAGAGATGTTTAATGGAAAGAGGTAATATCCTATTATTTATGGTTTTCTTCTCTTTAAATTCCCAGGGTCACGATCGCTCAACTGCCAACGAAACTGACTTCTGCTTCCTTATCGATTAGGATATCCACGGGTTCTCCGTCGCCAAGACTGTGAGCTGCGGCAGCCAGAGTGAAGAGGACGAAGAGAGGGAAGAGGAAGAGGAAGCGAGACATCTTTCCTGGAGAGAGAGGCGAGAGTGTCAGACAGTATTAGGAGTGAGTGGAAGATTGGCATTGGAGAGAGAAAGAGATGCAAAGAGAGAGAGAGAGAGAGAGAGAGAGAGAGAGAGAGAGGAAGAGAAAATAGGAGTGGAGGGATAATGTTGAGATCGAACAAGGGAGACGACCAAAGGAGAGGAGAGCGCACCCGAAGAATGAGGTTACAGGGAAATCCTTGCCTTTTATTGTGAATCCATGGAAGATTCCAGAAATCTGCAAATTTAATTTAAGATGTATATTATGCGAAATTGAGATCTTTACGAATATGGTAATCAGTATGTAGGCAAATGACACAATTTTACGAAATATATGCGACGTGATTTTAAATAGGGATTATAGCACTTCTCACAAACTCGTTATCATACATTTTACTATATTTCATAAAAAAAAATTTCAATTTTTTTATTTTAGAAATTATTTTTTTGTCCTTCAGTGCCGGTTAGAGACTTATTGGAATTCTGGCGAATGCTATTTTTGGCTCTCGATTCACCTTTGCTCAGTTTCCTTTAAAGGGACTATCCATGGAGTTTGAAAGCCGCTTGTGCAGAACTAACGTTTGAATTCGCGCACGATATTGTAAAAAGTTTTGGCGGTATGCTAGCACAGTATCCATCACTACAAACTAGACTTTGTGAGCCTTTTTCTCTCTGCCTATCTTCTCTTCCCTCGAATCTCAAGCGTGGCTTGCCGCTTCGCACCTAGTTTTCACCTTCTTTCTGGTAGAATGAGGGAGTGCATGCGGACAAAATAGGCAAGGGTGATGACGTCACTCCCTAAATTCTACAGTACGGCGTGGGGAAAATGTGGTTTTTCTCCTCAGGGCCCCTTCAGGACGCATTCTCACTTTTCCTAATGATGTTTCTAGTTGGACCTTATAGTATTGACAAAAAATTCAGTAACATTGTAATCTCCATGGACAGCTCCTTTAAGAATACCATTGGCAATTTACGATGGTCTTATGGTTACAACCATATCTGTGTATGCTGGCATCTACAGTGCCGCCCACGAGCGACGGCCCTCACTTTATATTCATATATCATCTATTCACATTAATTAAACAATCACGTTACATCACTTAAAAAAACCATTTTAATGTTATCTCACCGGCAGCCTTTTCAAAATCATATGAGTGTTTGCGTTGTGGATATCAAACGAACCATCTCAGGTGCACTTCGTCCAGTTTCGCTTTGAATTTTATCTTGAACATATTTTGATCAAGCATTTTTGATAAACTTCTCAATCATTTGGCACTGACGTGAGTTGTGCAATGAGATGAGTATGTATGTACATATGTATGTGTTTATTGCAGAGGTTTGATCGGCTATAATATACATAATGCGGAGGACTTTGAGTTCTTTGGCCAGTGAATTCTCAAACTCATCGATGAGATCAATAATGAGTTCCCGATTTGTGATCTATTATAAAGCAAAACATCGAAAACTCAGTAATGAATAAAAAAAATAAAAGGAAGAAAATAAAATAGGAGAGAGAACGAGAACGAAATTATTTAAATTGACTAAAACAACAATGGTAAATAAAAGCATGTACACGAAAAGAGCAAATTTACAAACTATGAACAAGCGTAATTGCGAAAAGTTTCTAAAATAACTACACAATGAGCATTTCAGTAATCAATTCAAGATATGAACAATTCTATAAGACAAAAAGGCTTGGCGAGGCCGCAGAGAAGAAAGGGGAGGAGAGAGAGAGAGAGAGAGATCTGGAGAGGGTGGCCACGCATGGAGTAATGAGATGGACGGAAAATGAATATAAAAGAAGACAGAATGGATGTTTGTCAACAATTTAATAATAGAAGAAAAGTCAATTTGAATTTTGTTTACTTTATTCTTTGATATTTGATTTAAATGGGAAAAACAAATTTGAAGATGTTTGTAGATTCAGTGCCTTACAACTGACAACTGACAATGAGAACTCCTTGTCTAGTGGTGACGATGCCAAGCAGCAGAGGCCAACACAGCAATATTTGACTGAAGGTCAGCAGAGAAATGCCTCGAGAGAATGAGAGATAGAGAGATAGAGAGAGAGAGCGAGAGAGAGAGAGAGAGCGAGAGAGAGAGAGAGAGATACAGAGAAGACATAAGAACGACGCAAGAAGAGAGCGACAGAGAGAAAGAAGAGGAAGTGCGAAGCCAAATCATTTGCAATTGCAAATGCATTCTGCAACTATGCCAAGTCCGTATTGAATCATTTATTTTCTTATTTTTTTTCTACGAATGTTATTAGTGTTCTCGCAAACTTAGTGCGGGGCTATCCTAGTTGGGGGGGGGCAAATAATGTTTTTTTTTATAATTCACCCCAAATCGTGCACAGTGGGGTTTTAGGCCATGGGGAACACGAATATACCGTTCATTTTGTATTACTTTGTCATTTAACTAAGTTACATTATTTTTACTGGACATATGTTTTGGCCGATTTCAGGTAAAATGCTGCTCAAAGCTGTTTTCAGACCTGTTGAACTCGAATATTACGTTCTTTTCGACTCATATCTATTTGTTAGTGCTTAATTGACACTAGTTTAGTGTTTGGCACCTCTGACAACTCCTTAGTGCACGAGTTTAGATGTAAAGTAGGGGAAAAATGTGAAGTACTATAACTTTGTTAAATGAAATTTTTTTTTACAAATTGAACATTATATTCGTGTTCCCCAGGGTCTAGAACCCTATGTTCCTGTTCCCCATGGCCTACAACCCCACAGGGCACGATTTCGGGTAAATTGAAAAATGAAAATATTTTGCCCCCCCCCCACCCCCCAACTAGGATAGCACCCTTAGCGCATCTTGATTATGTAATTTCATCTTGTGTTTTAAAGATATATATTTTTTCTTACAATTTTTTTTTTATATATTTGCGAGAGAATCAAAAAGTCCAAGGACATAGATAAAAATGAACAGTTTTGTCTTTCTGATATGAGTTAAAATTCCTTTTTGTTTGCTATGAAGAAATCATCAGATGCTCTTCAAACTACTGGGAACAAAAAAAAGAAGACTGGGTGTTTATGTCCACGGCCGCTTTGATTCATAATTGATTCCCTTGCAAATCGCGTCATATTATATTGATGACACTGCCTGTTCTCGATTCCAGGATTCGTCTCCTCAACCAGAGGGATCTAGCCAGCATCACAGTAACAAAGCTGAGGCAAGGGACATACACTTATAGTCTGTTACTTCGGGAAGGAGAGTACTAAGGGGGGGGGAGGTTGCATGCAATTATGTGGTAGTCTAAATAAAATTAATCTCTCACTTCACACTAGACCGGACGGCCAGATCAGCTATTTGCGATCGCTTGTGGCAGCATATCCTACTGATTGCTCCACTCTTTATTTCTCTCTTTGTTCTTCACACCCCCTACTGGCTGGCTCCGCGCGCTGTTCGAAAGCCGCTATTACATAGAATGCGAATTAATCTTTCTTCTGAGGGGCCAGCACGCGAATCCCTCGCAACCAGTACTAAATATGCCGCTATTTTTCTTTCTCACTGCGCGGTAAATACAATTAAACGGAAAACAATTTGGGTAGCCCTCAGCTATGTACTGACTAAAGGACTGAGTGCGGATCCTGCAGACGGTCGTTCGGTGCGTCCGGGACCTCCATGTCGCGGAGGAGCGGTTAGCATGCGGGAGGCGTCCTAAGCCAGCAGCCATTTCGGCACAGAAGAAGAGAAATGTCGTGGCGTCCGTGCCTCGGCGTGTTCACGGTGCGCAAGGCCGAAGCCGCTCTTCCGCCCAAATGTCTCCTAGGGCATGACGTCATCTCGGATGATCATCGCTCGGCTCTCGTGCTCATCTCAACGGCGATGCTCAAGTATAACCTCCGACTGGCACGAGACATTCCCCTCGAACAGTTCTTCGCCCTCCTCCTGAGCGCCTACGCGATCCCCGACGGCGGTCGTCCATTCGTGCTGAATCCCAACGACATGAAAGCAAAGCTGGGACTCGCTTGCGTTCCTAAGGAAATTCGCATCCATCAAGACTTGTGTGATAGGATTCGTAGTGTTTCTTCAAGTGACAGTGCCAAGAAAGAGGCTCTTGACAAGATTCTGATTGGCGTTGCTGAGGAGCTTTTCCGCATCGGCAACGCCGAGGCGCGCTTTCCAACGTTTATGTCACTTCTACGACTCGTAGCCAGGAAGCAGCCACCAGAAGTCTCTCAGCCTCCAAGATTGCTGCTCGTCTCCTGGCGGCCGCGACGCGCTCAGCACGTTCGTGCACGGCTTCAACGAGCTCAGAGGCGTCATCCTCTGGGCGACCGTGCACCACTTCCTCTACAGGCCTGACATCTATGCGGAGCTGTACGCTCGCTTTGCGGAGGACTTTGAGTTCTTTGGACAAGAGCATCTGAAAATGATGGAGGAAATCGTCGAGTTTCTGCCGTTCCAATGCGTCGCTCCTCTTCTGGCTGGTGACTACGCCAAGCTGCTCGCTTACTATCACGCCTACAACCGCGGTGCATTCTCGAATAGACACGAAGAGGGCTGTCGCATTGTCCATATTAATCTTCCCGAACTTGCGCACGACAAGTTTTCTACGTGTATCGGTCGCTTCTCTCGTCTCTTCTCACTCTCCTTCGATGTCGTGCTCTCTCCGCCGACCGCCGCTCTCGAACTCCAAGAAGTCCTCGATGCGCTCACGAAGGCCAAGCCGACGCAGCTACACAAACCCGCCTATGCTCGGGCGTATGAGGCGGCAGCGAAGAAGGAAAAGCAGATTGCCGATTCGTCGTCATGAACGGAGCGGGACTCTGAACATTCACTTTTTCTGGATCTATTGGAGTCTTTCAAGATCGATTTATCACTTATTGTTAGAATTATTTTACTTCGAAGGTTCCGTTAAATTTACTTTCGTGGGTGGCTTTTTTTTCGAATTTTTGTTGCATTTGTATGTGTATTTCATAAATATCTCCATTCGTTCCCTGCGTCTGAAGTTGGATGGAACAAATGAGAAGTGCAACGAGGATGGGACCGAGATATAGATAGAGAGAGAGAGAGAGTGAGAAAGAGAACGAGGGAGAGAAAGAGAGAGAAAGAGTGAGGGAAATAGATTGAGTGTCTTAAATAAAAAAGCAGAGGAAACTGCATTCTAATGGGGTGTTATGTTCTGTTGAATCGCTCAGGTCAGCAGAGCTGTGCCTGTGTTTTAAGAGAGAGAGAGGGAAACAGACATAAAGAGAGAGAGAGGAGAGAGAGAGAGAGCGCGTATGTGCGAGAGTGTGAAAGAAGGAAAGATAAACAGGGAGAGAGATAGGGTGTGAGTGAGTGGGAGAGAGAGAAACAGAGAGAGAGAGAGAGAGAGAGAGAGAGAGAGAGAGCGAGAACGTATGTTTGAGAGCGTGGGAAACCCAGAGCGAGGAACAAAATGAGTGAGAAAATACAGGAGTTATAGAAATAGAGACCATCTTAACGAAGTAACGATGTACCCGAAAATGAGATGCTGGCGAGTCTCATTTCGCTTAGAAATGCCTTTTAATTAAGTGTTGTAAAGATAATTGCTTAGTTTCATCACTAGTTCTTTTTGAAAGCCTAGCATTCTATTCTCTGCACTCGCAAGTGAGCCGAGCTTTCTCTTCTTCTATTTTCTTATATTTCTATAGATTTTTTAAAATACAAGTACATTTTTTTCATATTTTCTTTTGTATGTGCTTTATTTAAAAAGCCGCTTTAAAGGAGGTTTGAACAACTTGCGCTTCTGTTTTTTTTGCAAAATGATAGAATCCCTAGTCTCGGGAATCTAGTGGAGTTAGTAAAACAACAAAATAGGCTAGAACAACGATTTGGGATTTTGTCGTAACTTCAATGCTAATAATATATTCGAGTATGTTTTTCTTCTTCTTCTATATAATTCGCCATCATTTCAGACGCGTCACCTCTCTTGTCCGTGTCCTCGAAATAGATAGATAGAGGAGAGTTCAAGAGAATGTCCGTCCGTCCTCATCTCGGCGTCTTCACCATGAAGAAGGCGGTGGCCGCCGTGCCCCCGAAAGTGCTCGCCGAGTACGCCGGCTCGCCTCTCCTCTCCACTGCCATCTCTCGTCTCGCCATCGCCATCCTCAAGTATGACTGCAAGCTCAACGACTGCACGTCGGCAGCCGACTTTTGTGCGGCGCTGCTCGCCTTCTACAAGATCAGGGTTATAATTATACTATTATTCGTAATAATCATAGCCATGATTACTATTACAGTTAGTCAAACTCCAAGATAGTTAATCTCTCCTATACTGAGAACAAGATTTGCCTGGAAACTTCTTATTATGTGCAACTGTTTATTCTTTTAATATATTTTTTTATATTTATTGTAATAACAACATTAATCAATAAAAAATAATAGTACCAATCATAATAATAATAATAATAATAAATAATAATAATAATAATAATAATAATAGTACGAAATTCAGGGCGTTTGCCCATTCTCGGTCGACAAGGAACTCCTGGCTTCGAGTCTGCGACTGGACGAGCCGCTATCCGTCGTCACCATCTCTCCCTCCTTCATGAGCCGCCTCAACAACTTGTCCACTGCGCGTGATCATCTTCACGCTCTCTTCCATTCTGGTCGGAGTCACGCCGCAGATCGCCGAGCAGCTCTTCGCGTCCGGCAATGGCGAGGCGCGCATCGCGTCGCTCGTGTCGCTCCTTCGTCTCCTCGCCAAGAAGCCGCCGATGATGCCTCCTCTATACAGTCATCATGGTTTAGTTGGATTCTTATGATATGCAATCGTTTATTCTCATTGATCTTTTTTATAGTTATTCAAACAACAACATCAGTCGCTGAAAAATAATAATAAACTGGAAGTAATAATAATAATAATAATAATAATAATAATAATTATTATTATTATTATTATTATTTTTCTTAATTATTATTATTGGTACAATTATGTTGTATTGATTACAGTTGTTATTAGATTAATAACCAAATGGCCACAGGCGCCTCGGCCCACTTCAACCTCGCGACGCTTGCGTACGGCTTCAACGAGCTCCGAGGCATCGTCCTCTGGACGACCATCTTCCACTTTCTCTGCTCGCCGACACTGTACTCGCAGCTCTACGACGCCTTTGCCGACGAGTTCGAGTTCTTCGGCCAGTCCAACCTCCGGCTCGTAGAGGAGATTGAGGAAAGGCTTCCATTCCGGGAGGCCATTTCAGTGCTCGCGCCGTTGCCCGAGGGCTGGCCGGTGCTCAACGCTTTCTCTGTCCGTTATTTCATATTTTATTATATTTTTTTTCTTAATTTATGTTTTTATATTTTTATTAATATTTCTCTTCTTTTTCTTACAACTTTTTTTAAATTGATATGCATACGGCTTCAAGCAGCACAAAAGCACCATAGTTTGGGGGACCGTCTACCACTTTCTCCACACTCCTGACGTCTATGCAGAGCTGTACGATCGATTCGCAGAAGACTTTGAGTTCTTTGGACAACCCCATCTGAACATGTTAGAGGAAATCGATAAGATTCTTCCTTTCAAAAGCATCGCACCTCTCCTGGATGAGGATTACGATGAGATTCTCGCTTACTATCACGCCTACAAACGTGGCGCCTTCTCAAAGAAGAACGAAGAAGGCTGTCAGATGATCAGTATGAATATTCCCGAACTTGGAAAAGACACACTAGCCTCAAGTATCGGCCGCTTCTCTCGTCTCTTCTCACTCTCCTTCGATTCCGTGCTCTCTCCGGAAGGCCACCCAACCGCTTCACTCGAACTCCGGGGGGTCCTCGATGGCCTCACGAAGGCCAAGCCGACGCAGCTGCACAAACCCGCTTATGCTCGAGCGTATGAGGTGGCGGCGAAGAAGGCCAAGGAGCTGGATGATTTGTCGTGTACAAAAGGGGACTATGAAAATTCACTTGTTCTATGAATATTGCTGTGCTTCAACGTTATTTCTTCCTTTTAAATTGTTTTCTTCGAACATTTCTCTATAATCTTTTAACGAATCTACCTTTTATGAATTAGATTCTTACTCGAATTTTTGTCTGAATTTGTTTCTCTCATAAATGTCTCCATTCGTATACCAGCGTCTGAAATTGCATGGAACAAGGAAATCATTTAGGAAGAGGAACCATTTTTAGAGAGAAAGAGACAGAAAAGGACAAGTAGATCGAGTGTGGAAAATGGAATACCGATGGTGAATTACGAAGAAAAAAAAATGCTGAAAATGCATTCTAAACTCGTTGCAGCATATCAACGCAGTGGCGATGAAGCCAATACAGCTAATTTGGAGTGGGATAAACAGAGCGAGAGAAGTCAACTGGGACAGAGAAAGCGAGAGAGACACAAAGCATGAAAACTGAAACAGATAAAGAGAAAAGAAACCAAAGAACGGAAAAAATAGGAAGACGAACATCAATTAAAATCATATACTCGCGGCAGTAGACAGTAAATTTCAGCAAGATAGCGCATCCCTGCATCATTATTAAAAATAGCTGAAAGAAGGAGGAAAAGTTCTGGAGGTATGGGGAATTGAACCCCAGCCCTCTCGCATGCTAAGCGAGCGCTCTACCACTGAGCTATACCCCCCTGTACGACCGCCAGGAGTGATCAGTGAGAACGTTTCCTTCCGCTTTGGTAAAACGTTTAGCCGGTTTTGTTTTTGCTTACGGCGCTAGCAGCTTTGCACACATTTCTCAACGAGTTCACCCTCCCAAATATGAATGGATGGATTGCACCCATTGCTATCTTATCACCTCAGGGATATGTCAACTACACTCTCAATGAAAGAAGAATCACACGGAGAATTACACTGCAGGTTACGACGGCTATAATTTAGCAATGTTGGCTAGAATGTCACGCTTCAAGCTACATAGAGCTGTGAATTAACACTTTATTCTGAAGAAACAAGATAAATAAATTGGGTCAAAACAGTAAAATACTAGCGCCACGCCTATGTATGGGAAGTGAAACAAGCAGCGATCACACAGAAATATGCGTTTCCAAATTCTCAACTCTCACATTCCCAAAAAATCTGGCAGGCAATAAAAGGATAAAAATATAGCACAGAGCAAAAAACCGTCGGGGGAATACTCAGAGAAATCGGGGAAAAAACCTCGGCGAAACTTCGTAGATCCACAGGAAATAATAAAAAAAGACAGACAATTGACCAAAGAGCAATAAATACTTGAATTTGAAAGAACAAAATCAAATTAGAATTCATTGGGTCTATGGGAGGCCAATAATAGGCGCGATTCCAATCAAATAAAATCGGGCAGCATGGGAGTGGAAAGAAGATCACACAGATATATATATATATATATGTCAATTAAAAATAATAAAATGGATTTAATCGGACGGAATACGGGAAAATCAAAAATATTCAGTCTGGTGATGGGAAAGAGACTTAGGGGTCAATCCAATGAATACACAATGAAATAAGGACGGGATGCTTGCTATTCTGAATGAATTGCGAATAAAATCGAATAATAAGGGGGGAAGGACAATGAAAGTTCTAGGTCTAGGCATCTGGGAGTGGGACTGGTTGCTTCTCTCTTCGCCTTCACTTCTCTTCTTACATCGGGATGTGCCTATCGTTTCCACAGGTGCCGCCCTTCCTTCCGCGTCCGATACCACGCGGGTTTCCGCGGAGCGTTGTGCCGGGGCGCGAGCCTCGGCTGGCTCGAATGTGCGGCGCGTTGCCGGCTCCGCCACTGGCGCGGCCTCCTAAAATAAGAAGAATTGTCTTCTTACAAACTCTTTTCCCCCTGAAAAGTGCATTTCTCCTAAGTAGGCACATCCTAAAAGGGATGCGGGAAAAATACATGTGCTTTTTAAACTTTGGCTTTCCGTGTTCAGAGCTGCACGCTGGCCCAAATTTTTTGGGTCCGGGCCGGCCCTTCGGGCCCAAAATTTCGGCCCGGCCTGCAGTTTTAAGGCCCTGGAATTTTGGGCCCGGCCCGGCCCAAAATTCGGATTCCAATTTTGTAATTCGTAATTTTCTTAGCAAAAATTTTTTTCTTCTAGCTGGCCGTTCACAAGGCTTCTCATTTATTTTATTCTGAATAGAATACGACTCCCGAACTTTAATATAATGCATGAGCAACAAGAATTTGCTCTGTCATAGGCACGTTCACTTGCAAATTTTTGAAAAGCGGGTCCAATCGCTCAGGGCCGGGCCCAAGGTTGGGCCCGGCCCGGCCCGGCCCTAGAGGGCCTTAGAAATTTGGGCCGGCCGGCCCTAGGGCCCGGGCCGGCCCGGGCCGCGTGCAGCTCTGTCCGTGTATAAGTCTTCAACAAAAAGGCTGCCAATGAATACATGTCTTGGACCATCCAGTGCTGAAATAGGTCAGACCCATGACAGCGCAGTAACCCCCTGGCCGAATGCATGGAATCCTCTCTTTTCCGCATCACTTTGTAACCCGCCCCCCTCCCCCCCCCCCCCATATAGTAAGGTTCCCAACAACACCAAGATACTCAGACAAGTTTATCTACCTCTCGGACAACAAATACATACATACATAGCAACGTAGAGAGCTCCAGAGGTCATAGAAAGGGGGAGACAGAGAGGGAGAGAGACTTGGGGTTGGTGGGATAGGCTGCCGGCTCTCAGCCCGTTCCTCTTGGCGTCTCTCGAGCCGGGCTTTTATAAGTTGTTGGAGCGGCGCGGACGCGGTCGCGGATCTGAAAGTAGTCATCATTATGTGTCCCAGGATTGAGAAAGAGAAGGAGAAGTGAGATAAGAATGTAAAGTGGTTAACCGTACCGGAAGTCAGAAGAGATCACAGAGAAAGTAACATAGATATGTATGTATATGTTATCCCGCTTACATGCGCTTACAGCGCTTACACCTCCCATCATCCATAAAGAGTTCGTCCTCGAACTCTGGTTTATAAAATGAGGGAGAGATAAGAAAAGATTATTTTATTCAGTTATTGAAATCAGAGAAGGAAAACAAAATTCTTTGGAAATGGCAGAAAAAAGGAAACTAATTCTGAAAATAACGTGGATGAATTATGGAAAAAAAAATAACAAAACGAAAATTAGTTACAGGATAATGAAGTCATATTTGAGAAAGAAAGAGGGCCAATTGACACCATAACAGTCGAATTAGCAGCCTATACAAGGAATGTGCATAGTCACGAGTCGGGGGGCAAAACTATACTCCTCTTATCCGAAGAGTAACGGGATGTCCCTCGCCTCCATGACTACGTTTTTTGATACACAGCAGCGGTGAAGGCGTTACCAATTCGGTGCCATCGCTGTTGCTGCCCGACTTGCCAGAATGAACATGGCGGATCTGGCCCTTGACGTTGCGACGTTCAATCGTCGAGGATCGTCGAAGAACTGGCAGTTGGATAGCCTGGTCGATCGCGTCGAGAGGAAGATGATTATCTCCGCCTCCCGACCTTGGCAGGTATCGACCGTGCAAATGGTCGCATACTCGCTGAGGCGTTGCTGGACTTCATAGCACTGGTCGCTGTACATGCAGACGATATAGGTGGTCTGCTTATTGACCTCGAGGCCCGCATCCCAGAGGCCATCGAGGAGTTCCTCGACCAGATCCACCTCGCCTTTATTTCTGAAGGACTTGCTTGCTCCCTTTTGCTCCTCTCCCGTGTGGTAGATGAGCGCCATCGGCTCAGACGGATTGGGGAAGGAGATTAGGGAAAGGACCGAGGCTCGGGCCGTCGCTTCCGTTCCGGATTGTAGCCGGTCCTCGTAGAAGACGTGGCTGGTGAGGGAGAGCAGCGCCGGATGGGACCGGAATGAATGGTCAAGCAGGACCTTGGCCACTCTCGGCGCGTCCATGAGAACTTCAGCGGCGCTCCGGGCGGCTAACTCCCTGACGATGTCGCCTTGTGGGGCCCGGCTGTAGGGGGGCAGCTGTTTGGTGTCGCCCACGCACCTTATCTTCCAAGCTGGAGATTCGGTGATGATGGCCGCCACCGTCGGCTCGTGGATTTGACTTGCCTCATCGATGAGTACGGTCAGGCGGATGTCTGGCTTGCTGAGATGGGCGTCCAACGCCCCGCCGTTCTTCACGTGGTTCAGGAACGTTGCGACGGTGGCCAAGACGACCCTGGGCTGCCTCAGATGGATCAGCGCGGCCTGTGCTGCTGCTATGGCGTTGGAGTAATCCTTTTCAGCCTCGCGGTAGAGTCGCTGATCCTCTAGCTGGCACCGAGCGAGTTCTTCTGGCGAATTGGCGATTTTGGACATCGTCTCTCGGCTGTCGACAACAGTGCGGATCGCCTGCATATACGAGTCGCCAGGAGTATTCTCGGACTCCCATTTGTCGATGTTAGAGGTCATGAGTTGGAATGAGTCGATGTCAGTGTTGTGATCCTCCCGGTCGCCGACGAGGCGCACTGGAAGCAGGCTGTAGCTGTTCAGCTGTAGAAGTTGTTCGGCGATCTGGGCAACAGCGGCATTCGTGGCCGCTATCGCGACAACGAATTCGCCAGTTCGATAGACGGCTTCCGCGATCGCCAGCGCCGCCACCATTGTTTTGCCTGATCCAGGAGGAGCTTGCACCATGACGATGGATCGAGGTGAGACGCAATATGCAATGGCGTGATCAAGAGTGATCCACTGTCCATTCACTGAGACGAGTTCTGGAGTGGCCTGCACTTCTGGATCAGTGGCTGGAGGAAGTGCTGACGCTTGCTCTTCGCTTCCGGAGCGTTCGTAGACGGTGCTGAAGAGAAGCTTGACACGGTCGTCGTTCGTCTTGGTGAGCAGAGGTAGTCCTGCGAGAATGTGCAGAACTGGATCAGCCTCGTCCGTCGTTTCGAGAAGTCGTACACTACCCTGGATGGTTTGTTGATTGTTGATTGCTCTGGCAAGGATTGCTGAAGTGAATGAGTTCGAGACAATCTCGATGTCGAGGAACATCTTATGAGGGTCCAGATTCGTCTGATGGACACGCATTGTCTGACCATAAGTCAGTCCGGGCAGGTGTGCTTGCACCCGTCGATTCCGTGCCCATCCGCGCTGTTGCGAGAAGCCTCTCAGCCGAGCCGCTAGATGAACCAGATATTCGCCTCCCTGAACAACGGTGAGTGTGACAGGCCGAATGAGGGTGTCTTCGCCTTGTGCGTTCATGGCTGCGGTCACCACCGAGCCAATATTGAACAGGTGGCCCATGAGTGAGAAATCGTCTGTGGAGAAGTTGGTGAAGCCGTGCAGACGATCTTGGACCAGCGCCTTCTCGTTCTCCTGAAGTGGTCGCACCGAAATGGGGTGCATGCCTTCACGGAGAAGTGAGGGCCATGTTGCGCGAACTTCGTTAGCCAGGATCGCGAAGGCTTCCATGGAGGCAGGGCGTGCCGAGAAGCGAGTGGCCGTGGACGTTCGTTTGCGCACCAGTCCTTTGATGAGCTCCCCTTTGGCGACTCCCGCGTTGACCAGTGAAATGCGGAGTTACTGCGACAGAGAGGTATGTACCCTCAAGTATCAGAAAGTACTTGGTAGGCATTCCTCTGGCGTTCGTGGCGATGTTGATGACATAACCGAAAACCTCCTCTGTTCCGGGGTGAGGAGTGACGAGGCTGTATTCGGATGCGCAGAAGAGCGTGGACGGGACGGAGTTCTCGTCGCTCGGAGCTCCCTGGGTGGCCTTCTGCCTTGTTGCCAAAAACTTGGCTGGCGAGTTCGCTGCTGGAGTCAATTGAATCTGGTAGACGTATACCAGATCACGGACCGAGACCTGATTGATATTGATGCCGCGAGTGCCGGTCGACTTCTCAGTTGACCACGCATCAAGCTTAATGATGTGCAGCTCGGGAAACTCGGCGATCAGAAGGAAGTCCTTGGCCTCCAGTACGAGCCCCGACTTCTCATGCCGCGCGATGACCTGGTAGATTACTGGATAATCTTTCTTAGAGGTTGAGAGTGGAGCCACTGAAGTAGCAACCTCCCTGCCGTTTGCTGGTGGAGCCTGGACTGCTGGGAGGTTGATCAGCTTATTAGCATTGTATGGTAACTGCATTGCATTTTCGAGGTTGGATATGAATTCCGATGCCTGTCTGCGAATGCGGCATGCGGCTTGGAGGGACATATGATGATACGCGTCTGCGGAGATGTTATCTGGAAGCCTTTGAAACCGTGGAAAGAGCTCCGTGATGGTCTTTGGTTGCGCATAGGCCGTCGCTGGGAGCTCCCTGTAGAACAGCTGAGGAGTGAGGCGGTCTTCCGTGCGCCCAGGCAATCCAGAGATGTCAACCGGGAAGACGAGGCGACCCCAGCAATGGTCATCGATCGCATCGTGTGCAAGGTTGCTCGGGGTGACCTCCGGGACTCCACATTGTGTCAGGATTTTGCGGACAGCCATGGAGATCTTTACTCCTCTCTGGGCTGCTGTGGCGACAGGAAGTTCTCCCTGTGTGGGTTGCGGCTCGAGCTCCTCGTCGAGTTCTGATACGGCTAGGGATAGAGAGCTGAATGCTCGTTCAAGTGTGCTTGGCGGCTCCGTTAGTTGCGGGTCGGACGCGTTGGTTGGAAAAGCTGGTCGTTGCATTGGAGAAAAAGGCAGACAATTGTCTTGCGAAGGGAAAAGCTCCGTTGGTTCGCCTAGCGTGATTTCAAATTCCACGGTCGGCGTCTGTACAATCTCGAAGGGAATCGCAGAATGACGTCGCTCTTCATCGATTCGTTCCGGATGTTCGGTTCTTCGAGTTTTTGACTTCGGCGCTTCGGATTCACTGCTAGACCGGCTTCCGCTGTCTGTCCCGTCATCGGATTCCATTGATAGTTGATATGCGAGAAAGAGACGTTCGTCTCCAGAGAGAAGGGCGGGAGCCTCGTTCTTGCTGTCGGATGGCTCGGCTCTAGAATTTCTTTTATATCTGTATGTTCTCCCCCTTTTTTTTTTTAAGGTATAAATTTAGCTGACTGGATTTTGTTAGAGAGACCATTGTCTCCATCTGCAAGCTTTGCCTGGGGCGCCGAGGTTGGAGTACTGCTCGTGGCGCCGGATGTCTTTTTGGACCGCGTCCACGACTTCTTCTTTGGCATGGTTCAGTTGCCGGGTGCGATTGTGATAATCAGGTACTGAAAATTGGTTATATCTACGTGAGATTCTGATAAAAAAATTCGGTGAGCAGAAGCATATCAATGGTACTTTGAAACCATTATTTCACACCGGGAGGCTGTTGTAGATAAAACATTTTATTAGCAACATTAGATATGTGAGACAAATCGTGAAGATGTAGGCGGCGGGCAGAGCTGTGGAATCACTTCATGGGGATATAGGATGGGACTGCTCGATCATTTCCTCTCTACGGTGTCGCTGGTGCTCGTCGTAACGGTGGTTTGACAGCTCATCCTCGAGAATGCCCACTCGATGCTTGAGTTTGTCCATTTCCTCCTCCAAATTCCAGATGTAGTCCATTTGCTGTCGGTTCGTGTATGTGATGTCCGTCAAAGCAGATTCCGGCAGCGTCACCATGCGGGTCCTGCCGAATGAATTGAATGAGGGAGGGGGAGAGGAACGCGATCTGGTCGCTCCGTTTCTTCGTTGTTGCTCGGAGACGGGGCGGTCATGATTCGCGAATGGTTGTGGCCACAGGGACAAGGTACTCGGATGACTCGCTCTTCTTGTTCACGAGTCGGCTGTGGTCCTTCGATTGCAGCATCCAAGAGTTGGAGTTCGGCATTAATGAGGTTAGAGAGACGATGGTCTCTTTCGTTGGGAGGAGGGGCAGTAGCTGGTCGACTCATCAGAGCGGCAATAGTTCCTGCAAAGATAGATGCTATTGTTTTGTTCGTGCAGGTACCGATTTTGATTAATTTAGCGATCCTGTTTACATTGCAAATATTGTACGTGTTAATTACCAAGTAAAGGACTAGCAGAGACGAGAGAAAAGCCGATAATAGAGGAGAGGAAAACGCGATGATTAGTATGGTTGAGTGAAAAGAAAACAGTTGATGATCGGCGGAGGGGTACTCTTGCTACAGGGATTCGCGACGCTTTCTACTACGTAAATTGTATTTGGGGACATCTGTTGTTTTAGTCACCTCATCCGGGCGGGTTTTTGTCTTGTAATTATAACCGATGGTCTGCTCTGGTACTGCGTCATGCTGGAGGAGTTCATCCTCTTCTTTAGGGAGCCAGGGATCAGTTAGCGCGGGGCCTGAAGGGGTGAAGCATTTCTTTACTTGATTCATGTGGACCCTTTTGGTTCCGGACTGCGGTGCATGTATACTTACTATTATTATGTGAGGTTTATCCACCTCTGTAACTCGATATTGTCTTAGCCAAGGGAAAGTGAGCTTTTTTGAAATTCCCACTTTAGGAGCCATATCCTTTAGGTATACCCGGTCGCCTACAGATACATCTAGAGACTTTAGGTGGGTTTTATCACCTTGCTCTTTAAATTTTGTGCTACGAGCAATGTTGTGGTTGTATGCATGCCATGCTCCATGCGGAATGGAGGGCTGAAATCATGGAAACTTTATAATTGGAGACATCTTCATTACTGGGGATATGACGCTCATTTTGATATTTGAACAGTAAATCTATATTCATAATGGGGTCTCTACCGTGGATTAAGAAGAAAGGGGTTTCTCCGGTGCTATCATGAACTGTGGTATTATATGCGAATGTGATTCCAGGTAAGAATTGATCCCAGTCTAATTGGTTTTCATTAGTATACGCCCTTAACATGGGGTGTATTGTGGCAAAAATGCGCTCGCAGAGGCCGTTACCTTCTTTGTGATAGGGAGTGGTATAGTACTGGGATATATGCATCATTTTACCTAATTCTGTGAATACTCCACTGTGCCAATATGACGCATTATCCGTGACTAGAGCAGTCATGGTACCGTGTTTAAGCACGAAGTCGTTCATAATGGCTTTTGCTATGGAGAGTGTAGTGCAGTCCGGTAGAACACTTGTCACTAAAAACTTAGAAAAATGATCTACTAATGCCAAAATATATTTGTTTCCGCTTTCGGATGTGTGGATAGGACCAGTTAAATCGGCATGGACTTGATCGAAAATAGCTTGAGCCTGCATAGTTAATAATCTTTCCCTGTTGCAGTCATTAGCCAATGTTTCCGTTGGCATATATCACAGCTTCGACATCTGAAAAATATCTCTTGTCTTAGATTTGGCCAAAAATATTTTCTCATTATTTTTGCGGCTGTTTTTCGCCAATTGAAATGACCGCCGGTGGTATGGTTTTCATGCAAAGCTATAAAGATGGGCTGTCTTAAGTTTCTAGGGACTACTACCAATGGAGTTTTGTTATATGATGCATCTGCCGAATTTTTGACCATATAGAGGCAGCCGTTCTTTTTGATTTCGCACTTTTCTGCAAGATCAAGGACGGCTTCTTTGATGGGATTTTGTTGCAATTCCGGAGGTGGGATATCGTCAGATAATAATTTAATTACCACCGAGCATATGGGGTCTGCTAGCTGTTCTTCTAGCATGTCGTGTTGCTGGATTCGTTTGAGAGAGTTAATGAGAAAGTGGCAATTGCCACCGAGGTTAGGTGTTAATTTTAAACACACCGGGAATTCAATAATGTCTTCCATATCATCATTTCCAGAGTTTAATGTTGGGATTTCAACTCTGGACAGGCAGTCGGCAACTCTATTAGTGCTTCCTTTAATATACAGTTTAATGTCATAACTTTGTAGCTCAATTATCCACCGGGTTAGATTGTCGTGATGGTTGCCATGGTTAAGAAGAAATGAAAGGGGCTTGTGATCCGTTTGCACTCTAGTTAAGGTGCCATATATTGTGGCCTTAAAGAACCGTAGCGCAGATACAATTGCAAAGATTTCTACGTGAGTGGCTGGCCATTTAGTTTGTGATGGAGACAGAGTCTTACTGAAAAAACCTATTGCAGCCAGGTCTTTAGAGCCGGGCGTCGTTGCCTGAAGAAGGGCGGCCCCCATTGCTATTAAGCTGCCGTCTGTTTGGAGGATGAATTCATCATCTCTTGGGAATGCCAGACAAGGCTTGCTGCACAATAATTCTTTTATTTTAACAAATGCTTCTTCTTGCTCTGATTGCCAGGCAAATTTTGCTTTGCCTTTCATTAAATCATAGAGGGGGCTGGCGATTCCGGCAAAGTTACGAACAAACTTCCGGAAAAAATTCGCCATTCCAATGAATCCTTTTACCTGCTTCACATTTTTTGGTCTGGGAAATTCTTGGATTGCCTTTATATTCCGAGAAGCAGGGGAATATGACGCCGACGACACTTCGTGCCCGAGGAACGTTATTCTGGATCGGGCAATTTCCGTGAGCTTCTTTCCGGATGCTTTAATGTTGTAATATCTAAATCGTAAGAAAACTTCGCGGAGGCTATTAATATGGGACTCGAAGTCATTATTAAATATAACAATATCATCTAGGTAAGCTATACAGTTAGTTTGCATTCCGGAAAGAATTCTAGCCATGGCACGGGAAAAATATGCACCAGCATTTTTGAGTCCGAACGGCATATAGATGTACTCGTAAATTCCCTTGGGTGTCAAAAAACCACATTTAGCTTGGCTATCCGGGTCCATTAAAAGTTGGTGAAAACCGCTGGATAAATCTAGAGTAGTGTAATATCGGTTGTTGGATACTTGTTCCAAGATGGTTTCTATCCGGGGGAGAGGAAAATAGTCTTGCGCCGTGATTTCGTTTAAGCTCCGAAAATCAACACATACTCTTAAAGAGCCGTCGCGCTTCTTAACAAGAACTAGATTATGTACCCAGGGCGTGTTGCTCTCTCTGATTCGACCATTGTCTAGCAATGTTTCGATATGTTTGTCCAGTTCAGCTTGGTACTTAGCTGGAATTCTTGGAACTCTAGGTCGACTGTTGGGGACCTCAGTTGTGGTAGTGATATGAACTAGGGTGTCATCAAAGGAACCGAGGTCTTTCGAGTCAATAGAAATTCTATCATTAAATTCGAAGAAGAGCGCGCGGAGCTGCTCTTTTTGCTGGCTGTCGAGATCAGACTCACCAAAATCGATCTCAAAGTCGATCAGTGGCTCTGAATGGTCATCTATCGTTCCACTGGGTTGGAGGTGGAGTGTTAGGTTGGGTAAATATCTTTTAGGTGTGCCATCTCAGAAAGTTCACCGCCATTATGTTCCGTCACTGTGGTTCCGAACGTTATAGATTGATCCTTATAAATGTATATGGGCGTCGGGGTGGGATTGCTGATGATTACTCGGCCTTTATCGCTTTTAAAAACAGCGGGGGCGATGTAAACATTGTGGTTGGATTCTAAGATTGCTGGTACCGTCGCGATTATAGAGGCTACCAGTGGTTGTGCGTAGCATTCAATTATGGTTTCGGAGTTAGGCTCGCATTTGGCAGTCCATTTTGATCGTATTGGCAGCTTATCAAAGTTGGGTCATATTCAGCTTGAGATCTTGACACAATTGGTAGGATGGCATCGTCAATATAGAATTTATGTTTGGCATAATCGATTGACCATGGTGGTAGGTGACATAGGATATCATTTCCAATTATTACATTATGCTGATCGGGCTCTGTGGGCACGCACCTTTCTTTAGTGAAATAGATTTCCTGTGTGGACGAGATGTTGCCAATGCTGAGTTGAATCGGCAATTTTCCCACTATGGAGATCGGTGTCCCTGCAATGCCTGTGGCACACGGGATGTCGCTTGGGCATAGCCCGGTAATGCCTAGGATTGGTGCTAGTTCAGCGCTGGCAACAGAGATAGCCGCACCCGTGTCAATCATTGCGAGCAGGACGGTGCCATTTATTGTCACTGGGATTTGAATTAGAAAGAGGGGTGCTTCGATTTGGGGTGCGAGTGTTAGAAGAGGAAAGGACAATTGTGGTAACGACGGATGAGGGGCGGGCTGCTGTGGACTCGGGACAGTGTTTGACATGTCAGCATTGGTCAGAGAGGGAGAAGTCATATGTTCGTCGTGACATTGTCTAATCTATTCAATTGGTGTTGACAGTTGGTGGTGTTCCAAGATCTGACTGAGATTGTGACATTTAGTGGTTTTTTGGAGAGAAGCAATTGCCTCAAAAGATGAATGACTGTTTATTTTGGCCTGTGCCGTGTTTTCTAATTCACAAGAAAAAATTGGCCTGTTGCGAGAGGTCCAGATATTAGGGAATGAGATGAGGTTGATCTTTATATAGATTAGCAAGGCGGCTTTGAGAAGAGAAAGTGTAACAATAATGCAACAAATTGTCATCCAGATAAAATAGGGTGACCATTCGCCGAACAGAAATCTGCAGAACTGACTGGGAAGAGACAACTCTTCCGAAGTCGCCTTACTTTTTATTATAATAGCTGAATTGGAAGTCAGAGTTTCTTGCCAGTTTCTTGAAATTAAAAGGGGAATTTCGCGATCAGACAGGTTCGTCAATACGAGATTGTGAAAGACGTCTCCTTGTGCACGAAAGGGCTTCCTGTTCTGGGTGAGGGATGGGATAAGATTCGGATCTATTTCACTGAATTTCCCAGTTTGAGAATTGAGGCGAATAATAACATTCCCTCTTTTTAGATAGAAACTACTGACTTCTTCACAATCAGTCTTAGCGGCGGTTTCTTTAACTATTTGTGAGTTAGCGTCGAGGAAAGAAATTATTGAAGAGTTATGCATTTGAATCCTTATGCGGGGAGAATCATAGCACGTCTCATTGAAGGGAAGGAACGTTATTGCTGCATCTGGAATTTCTGAGCAATAGAAGATCTCTACGATGTGATTTCCTCTGTATCGGGCAGAGACGCCGGTGTTGTTTAATAGGGCTCTGGCAGTTGCTGTTGCGTCTACCGTCATTGCAATGTGCAAAGAGGAGGACAAGGCGTTCACTCGTTGGCAGAGATTCAAAACATCATGCTGGATTACGTTCACCACTGACTGACTGAGAGCTGTCATCTGTGCAGCAATCTGGTTTGAAGTGACGCTGCCTGGTTTAGAAGCAAGCAGGGTACCTCTTTTTACCCTCCGATGAATTGCGAAGGCGTATCCTTGATCTGTTATGACTAGCTCGCGGTTACAGTCAACAACGGTGTCGGCATCAGCTTTCCATGATAGCGCAAATTGTCTGTCATCTTTCAGCCAAACTCTGTCAACTCGGCTGCCGTTCATAGTGCCGACATATAAGAAATTACAGAGTTCTTCTTTTTCTGCTTGCCAAAAAATTACTGAACCGTCAACAAGCGCGCATTCTTCATCCTCATATTTGCATTGTGTTAAATCACCTGCCGGCGAGGAAGGCCAAAGTTCATCATGGCGAATGAGCACTTTTGATTCTTCAATGTAGCAGTTATAAACTGTGACGTTATTTGTGGAACAGGTAGAGAAGGGCCAAGTGCCCCAATTTAATTGGGCCTCATTGCTCGTCTGCCACATTCCGTTTTTTAATGATAGATTGCCAAATTGGCAAATTTTAAGTTTTGCCATTTGTCTGCATTCGTCTACTGTTAGAAGCTGGGCATTGGCTTCAGTTTCCTGCCAGCGCCCTCCCAGCAAATATCGATAGTACGCGACTTGTGTCCTAATGATGCGACAATGCGTGGCTACACTGATATACAATTTTGTGTTCCACCTATATAATTCTACTGCATACCGTACCGGAATGGTTGGTTCAACTACCATTTGCGAACAATCTTGCGTGGTGGGGAGTCTTACTAGTTCACGACGTCCGTTGTTTTGGCAGGTCCAAGCTGTTGCTGACGCAAGCGGGAATAGCGCTGAAGTTAGAAGAAGGAGAGGAATGAATTTGTTAATTCTTGGCAAGAGGTTTTGTTGTAGCTGCTGCTCATTATTTCTTGGCGCCGGGGCATAGATAGTGCTGGCTAGTGCATTATTTCGCTGCAGAAGAAGTGATAGGCGTTCTTCTGAAGCTTGTGCTTGTGCCTGAGCCTTCTCAAGAGACTCTGTTAACTGTTTGAGGTTATCATCTGCTGCGATGGACACTGCATTTATGCCAGGACGTCCAGATTGATTGTCAGGATGCGCCGACCCCTGAGGGGATTGCTGCCACCAGCGGGGGTTACGCTGGTTGTTATTCTGGTACTGATTGCCCTGCCAATTATTGTTGTTGTTTCTTGGCTGGAAGCTCCTCTGCTGATAGTTTCCATTGCCACGATACCCACGTGACTGTTGCCTGAGGGGGTACTGGGAATTGCCCTGAGGGCGCATCGACTGATCACTCATTCTTTTTCTACAATCACTGGCCCAGTGTCCAGGTTTGCCACAATAAAAGCACATATTACTGTCGCTGTTGTTGTTGGTTCTGTTATTCTGATTATCGAAAAAATTATTTGGTCGGTTTCGTCTATTCTGGGATCCATTATCATTCCTTTCCCGATTGGGAGTGTCAGCCAGCCGCAGTGCATTGAGTGAAGGATTAAGAAGAGATTCGGCAGCAGCTTCAGTCAGGAGCAGCTCTACTCCTTCAGCCTTTCGAAGCGCCTCTTCAAATGACGTCGGCTCTGCCATCTTGACATGATAGCGCAACGGGTGCCTGAGGCGTGAGAGGAATTCTTCTAGAATCCTGTCTTGTTGTGCGGCTGCTGGAAGGCCTGCCGTAGCTGCTCTGGCAAGCGCCAGCAGGCGGGAGCTGAAACCCGCTACCGGTTCACCTATATCTTGTCTACAGTTAGCTAGAGCTTGCTTGGCAAGAGAACGCTGCTGCGGGCTCTCATAATGCGTTCTTAAGTGGTTGACTACTTGGTCATAATCGCTTCGCTGGGCTGCCGTCAATTCTTCAATTTTCTCTCGCGCTGGTCCCTCTAGGTGTGCAATGAGGCTGTTTGCCTTATCTTCTGATGAAATTCCATTTTGTTGGGCGCCTGCTGCTGCCGGCTGTGCTGGTGCCTTTGTTCTTAGTAAATCTTCAAAACGGCGTAGCCACATGGCAAAAGAAACCTCTCCAGTGCCTGTGAAAGGAGCAATTCGATTATTTGAATTGGACTGCGTCTGAATCATGAACAACCGAGGGTTTCCTGATTGGTTTGGAGTTGCTGCTCCTGAGGCGCTGGGTGTGGAGTAGGTACTTGGTGAAATCGCCTGCATATTATTAGTTGAATTTGGAGAAACAGGGGGCGAAGTATTCTGTGTATTTGAAAGAGGGACCACAGCCACCGTAGGCAATGAAGGAGATTTATTGTTAGTATTTTGAGTCTTTGAGAGAGTGGCCATTGCCACTGGAGGAACAGTAGGAGTAGAATTTGAATTTTGATTGAGTGATTGTGAGAGCGTAGCAATTGCCACTGGTGGAAGAGCAGACGATGAAGTTGTGTTTTGATTGTTTGAGAGAGTGGCAATTGCCACCGAGGAAAGAGAGGAAGACTGTGCAATAGAGGATGAAGGCGTGGATTGAAAGTTATAAAGATCCCTTGCCAGCAAATTTTCCAACTGTTCAAAATAGCTATTTGTCTTAGATTCGAATTGACGATGCGTTAAAGTTAAAGCTTGAAAAGTGGAATTGACTGTCTCCACTGAGGCGTCTCGTAGCTGCTTGACGTGTGAGAGTTGTGCAGGCTGGCTCCCTCTCTCCTGTTTGAAGAGGCTAGAAAGGGAAGAGGTAGGGGGAGATGATTTGCTTCTTGTGAGAGAGGCAATTGCCTCAGTTCGGGATTCCCGTAGCCGTGTTAGGGCCTTGGGATAGGTAGACATGCAAAGACTGAGTGTTTGAGAGCGTAGCAATTGCCACTGGGGGAAGAGAAAAGTTTGTGTTTTGTAAGAGTAGCGATAGCCACTGATGGAAGACCAGGAGTAGAGCCGTCAGACGATGACCTAGAGGGTGCGTAGGAGAAGTTGCAAGTTGAGAATGACTGACAGTCCGTGGATCTGACTACTTGTATGTTCATTCAGGGGTGTGGCTTGTGAACAGGCGGAGGGAATCTTAATACTATTTTCTGTGAGGATGTTAGAGATTTGAGGGAGAGATAGTATCCGAGTGGGGAACAAAAATAAGAAGAATTTGTGACAATAACAGCGTCCAGCGCCTATTGCTAATGGACTTTTGAACAAATCTTGATCAAACTTTCTATTCTCGCCGGAGGAATTTTGTTTGCTTCAGCCAGAAGCGTCTGGAAGATCTTTATCATAAAATGCTGGAGCTCTCTCTCTGGCGCCGCTCGTCTGAGTCAGAATACAGTGAAAGTACTGTATGTTCAAAGTGCAAGAGAGCGGAAAGCCAAGTGATGTGAGAGCTGATGCAAGAAATGGAAAACCGAAGAGAAGAAATTTACGCATCAATTTAGGGACTTAAAAAAATATTCCACTTTTCTCAATAAGTTGCTTTTTTTTATGTATGTATCTATATTTTTTACTTACTAACCCACTCTCACAACTGGAGATTGCTCTGGCTACGGTAGCCCTGTGGGCCAATGGGCACATGCGAGTAAGGGGGGGGGGCAGAGAAGAGAATGTGTATATGTATGTACATACCCATTTAACACGAATTAAGAGATGAGAGCACAACGGTTTTTCTTTGATAAAATAGGCGAAGTATAAAAAGGAACAAGGTAAGTTGAGTATAACGTATGGGAGGTCCACACTCTCTTTGTTTTCTCATTTCATCTTAAAAAAACGTAACACGAATGTAAGGCCGGGAGAAGTAAAGGCTAGGTAGGTGTTATGACGTCCTTTAATATGACGAAGGGTGAGTGCGGAAGAGGACAAGCACGTATGCTAATGATGGAACAGCGGTGACATATGTAGTGTGTCCCGGCATGTCAACGAGATGGAGAGAGCTATGGTGGTAAGGGTGAGAGGGAAGGATAAAGAGATAGAGAGTGAGAAAGAGACTGTTGTACGGCCAGTTCTGTCTTTCCAGAGAGAAAGAAAGGGAGAGGTGAGAAAAAATTAAGAAGAGTTCACTCACTGACTCTTATTTGCTGCCATAAGGAGTCAACATGATAGATGATATGTATCTACACTTATATACATATGTGTATCTATGCACATATATGTCTACCTACTTGCGCATTTTGCATTTTAATACTCCCCCTTTTTTTTACATTGGCGGCAGTCAGCTTGTCAAGATATTTAATTTTGTTCAATTCCCCCTTCTTTTTTTTTGAGAGAGAGGGAGAGATTGAGGGAAAGAGGCGATTGCCTCAACAGTACACACATATATGTACATATGTTCATTTCTTTCCTTTAACTTTTTTTTGAGAGAGAGAGTGATTGAGAGAAAGAGGCGATTTCCTCATTGCATATGTTTAAAAGGATGAACCAACCTTCTTCGCCATGAGCGCTTCTGACTGGGGGGGAGCTGAGTTGCACGCTTGCTCGTGTGACAAGACGGTGATAATCTGTAAATTTGAATAGTAGTTATTTAGAGTACTAGAAGCAGGATGGCAAATGAATGCCTGTCCTTTACTTAGAGTAGCCACTCAGGATGGCTGTTCTGCCGTCTAGAGAAAAAGAGACGCAGACGGGATGAGACACCGAGAGTGTGAGAACCAAACAGCACTACGGTGAGAGAAAACTAGAGAGAGGGGAGAGATGCTGCTTTCTTTGGAGGAGAATGTTGCGAAGATGAGTCCGGCACTGCCAACAGATGAGAGATTTGTTCGATAAAAAAAACAACGAGAGCATATGTGAATGGGAGAGAGTACGGAAGAAATTGTTTGCGCGTCAGGCTACTTGGATTTCTTTGTCTAATCATCTTTTGAATCTATGATAGGAACAGAAGCCCTGTGCTATTTCTGCTAAAGAATCAGAGACGAAGTAGCCGATTCGCCTAACGGTTACTTACAAGCCATCAAATGTGAATAACAACAAGAACATAGTAAATCGTGGCACCATATGTATGTACATGAGACATGAATTATGGGAGTACTCATGATACTTATTGCTGCCTAACGCATGATAAAATGAACCATTTGTTCGTGAAATGCTTTTGAATTTCTCTATTCGGCTAGTTGTCTTCTTCTCTATTTTATTAGCAGCATAAAAGATTTAAAGAGAGACTATTGTCTCAAGTGCTTTTGATGCACTTTTGAGTGATTTTTTTTTATCACTCTTCATATTTAAACGAGTCAACTGTGCTTTCTGAATGCACATTTTCTCTATGTAACCTAGTTAAGCATTTTTTTTGTGCTTTTGACAAACAATACATAGGCGTCATATACTCTCTTAGAGCTATCCTAGTTTTCTTTCATTCTGTTCATTCATTTTTTTTTATCAGTTCTTTGGGGAGAGAAGCAATTGCCTCATTCTATGCATTATAAGTAGATATTTAAAAAAAAGACAATTGTCTTTAAATTTTTCAATCTCTATGTGTGATAGAGAGAAATAGCTAACCTTGTGCGCACGGTGCACTTTGAGCAGGGCCGACCCGGAGCTTCGTCGGGTTGCGGGCAGGATATCCGTCGTCTTCGTGCCTTTGTTTTCAATCAGGCGCTCTTATAACTTTCCACTGAATAAAGTAAACATACCGAAGATATGTTTTTACGACGCGGCTTTGGATATGCTGTGCCTCCCGGCTAAAATATATTGCTGAATAGTGGAAAGTGAGCACTAGTACCGTTTTAGAGCTCTTTTACTGGCGCAGAAGCCGCAAAAAAAACAGTGCCTTACCTTATCTCTGCGCGAATGCGGCTGCTCCCCGCCAGACGCGCCACTTCTTCTTCCCTTTTTTGGAACCATCTTTTTCTTTCTTTTTTTTTGAAGTGATTGATTGAGAGAGAGGCAACTGCCCCAAGCTTGGGAAATGAAGGACAAAGGAAAAACATACATAGAAAGGAAAGACACACATGCGGTTAGAAGTGTGACAACGCGGCGCGCTTTCCGCGTTATCGAGCCGGACACAAAGCAACAAAAAAAAGAAAACCACTCGCTGCTACCAGTAAGGTTCCCAACAACACCAAGATACTCAGACAAGTTTATCTACCTCTCGGACAACAAATACATACATACATAGCAACGTAGAGAGCTCCAGAGGTCATAGAAAGGGGGAGACAGAGAGGGAGAGAGACTTGGGGTTGGTGGGATAGGCTGCCGGCTCTCAGCCCGTTCCTCTTGGCGTCTCTCGAGCCGGGCTTTTATAAGTTGTTGGAGCGGCGCGGACGCGGTCGCGGATCTGAAAGTAGTCATCATTATGTGTCCCAGGATTGAGAAAGAGAAGGAGAAGTGAGATAAGAATGTAAAGTGGTTAACCGTACCGGAAGTCAGAAGAGATCACAGAGAAAGTAACATAGATATGTATGTTTATGTTATCCCGCTTACATGCGCTTACAGCGCTTACAATATATTGGAAAACAACTTTTCCTTTTCTACTTCTTTAAACAGAAATGAAGACAAAGCTCTTGGTCAAAACGAAATTAGAGCACAGTTCACTTGATCATTCTCCGTTTCTACCCTTTCGGGCACGGAAAACTGCAGACGCCAAAAAGGAAAACAAGGAGACAGCAATCGCATAAATACATCTACTATTGCCTCTGAAGAGAGGTAGCCACCGTAACACTGGCTGCCGTAGTTCTAGCCGCAGCTGCCAGAGAGAGTCGCAAGGTATGCAGATCCGTCAATTGCGAAGAGAGCGAGCGTGGAAGATGTGGCGCCGAGAGAGCAAGAAGAATGATGTTGGCTGAACTTCGCTTTAATAACATTTTGAAGTGTACACTTTGAAATGACATCCCAAACAGTACATTGAAAGGTAATTTATACTATTTCTTTAAGAGAACACTGACCTTATATTGAATCCATTGTAATTTACGGCAATAATTAATAAAGAAAATCGATGTGCCTTCGATGGATTTTTTTTATGCGGGACTAGTAAGCCTCGTATAATCACAACTGGAATACTCAATTAATTCTTCAATTAATGCAAAATCAAGCAAAAATTAAAGCGATCGATTAATCGACTAATGTAAATCAAAAGTAGCATAACTTAATATTTGTTTTTCATCAATTCATGCAAAACCAAGTCACAATTAAAGCAATCTCCTTCAACAAAAGTAACATAATTTATTATAATGTCATGCCTTCCTGTTTTTTTATAATGTTAATAATGTATTCATCTCAATTCATTTATATGTGGTCGAAGAAATAGGGGGGGGGAGGAGGGGGCCGTGACCGGAGTCTACTTGCGCTGCCCAAAGCGAGAAGGGATCACCTTCAGCGCGTCATTGAAGGCATTGTCGGCCTTACGCTTCTCCTCGTCATAGCCGGCTTTCACTCTGACGTCGCAGTGGCCGGCACACCTGCTTCGACTGCGTTATTGATGAGCTGTAAACGAATGAGCAAAAGAGAGAATGACGAGGTTCAAAACATTGAGAAAGGAATTGGAGTAAAAGAGTGAAGAAATAGCGAGAATGAGGAAAATGAGATAGCGTTTAAAATGCCACTGAGAATTGGCATTTAGCTACCGATAATTGAGTGAAAGCGAGAAAAATAGTGTAGTGTTGCTAACAACGAAGAGCGCCTTCTTGCGCTCGAGCATGGCCTCGGCTGCTGCCCTCGCGTTCTCCGCCGCTCCAACTACCGAACGGACAAAGTCGTCGGTCTTCAAGATTGCGCCAGTCTTCGCCTTTCCACAGAAGAAGTCGATATCCTTGGCAATCTCGCCCTGTAATGATTGCAAATGTGCTGTAAAGTATGGTAGAAATCAGCTAAAAGGTTATTTATTGTTCATGTGTATATTTCTATATTTATTGTTCATGTGTATATTTCTAAGTTCTCTACTACGAATAATGTAACGAGTTGTTGTCACGGACAACACTTGATTCGCGTTACCATTGCATACAATATATATATATATATATATATATATATATATATATATATATATATATATATATATATATATATAATTCACACCAAAGCTTCGATTTTGATCCTCATCGACTCAGTTGCACTTTTGGCCGCCTTGTCGATAGCTGGCGACTCGTGTTTTGCTCCTCGCGTATGTGTTTTCATAGGGTTCGTGCCCGCCAGAAGTTTCAGTGCTTGGTCGAGCTTACTGCAAGAGGAAAACAAAAGGCACTGGAATGACTGGTAGCTGCTGGCGCAGCGGTATTACCTAAGCGTACGAGCCTTTATTGGTGCTCTGCGTTTTACGTTGTTCTATCATCATAAAAATAATTTAGTAAATCAGTCTTCTTCTCTCTCACTGTTACTCGCTTCTATTACAATTTTCCTGTTCCTATATCCCTCATTATCTTTCTCTTTTCCCCGTCTTTTAATTTCTTTTCCGGGTCAGTAGGATGTCTACATTCGACTGCAAGTAGAGGTGCAAGAGGCCCGGGCCGGGCAGGGCCGGGCCCAAGCTAGGGCCCGGCCCTGGGCCCGAGCTTGGGCCCGTTTTTCGTAAATTTGCAGGCGAACATGCTCACGAGAGCCCTATTTCGTACTGGTCATACGTAATATTGCGGATTATGAGTCGTATTCCGCTTTTCAATGCAATAAATGAAAGCTTTGTGAACAGTAAATCGAACGTAAAAATTTTTTTTTATGATACAGGGACGAATTAGAAGTAGGAATTTCACATATTTAAAAAAATCGGGGCGGCCCGGGCCCAAAAATTTAAGGGCCCAAAACCAGCGGGCCGGGCCGAGATTTTAGGCCCTCAGGGGAAAAGTTGGGCCAACTTGCACCTCTGACTGAAAGTCATCCTATGCTCAACTTATTTAGCAAAATCATGCGCGTCCAGACGGAATTCGAATCCGACATTAAAAACTGTAGAGAGGAACTTTATCACTATGCTCACCCGATGCTTTCTGCACATGCGACCGAATGTTGAAAATGTTTCGGGACCAACTATCAAAACTTGAAAAAAAAATCCATTTTTAAGAAAAGCGTTATATGAATCCAGTCATCCAGAACTCCTGGAACGATTTGTTCGTTGTCTTATGGCTAGCTCGCTGGGCTTGAGCAGCAATCCCACTTCTTTTACGCATGAACATGATCACGGTCCTATCCAGCCCTCAAAATTCGCGGCAAGAATGCGATCCCTTAGATGAGGGTCAACCCTTTATTGTTTACCGATGCCAACGGGGTTCGAATCGGAATGCCATTCTTCAGCTTGCATTTCTGTCACTCACAAGCAATTATCTTACAACAAGTGTTTCAGTGAGGGTACTTCTCTCTCTCCCTCTCTTTCTCTCTCTTTCTATCCATACCTATTTCTCTCTCTCTCTCTTTCTCTCTCTCTCTCTCTCTCTCTTTCTCTCTCTCTCTCTCTCTTTCTCTCTCTCTCTCCCTCTCTCCCTATTTCTTACAATTAGTCTCTCGAATTAAACTAACGTGCTGATATCCTCGATCAAAAGGGAGATTGGCAGCGGTGCCGTGGGAACAGCAGTCTCTGATGTAGCGGCGTTACCCATGTAGGACGACTGGCGAAGGACGAGACGACCTGTTGGATGAGAAGAGCTGTTAGCAAAATGGCAGCCGATGCTGCTTTATTTGCACTTTCCACTCGTCGAAAGTGCATTTTCTTGACAAATAAAAGTTCGCAGAACTTTACATTTGATGAACTTTCCACTTCCAATCCAACACTTAGAACTTTCATTAATATAATCAAATTTATTTCACGAGATAAAGACTTCAAACTCTCAAATTGAATAACATTAACAGTTCGCTCAATCTCCTTTGCCTGACTGTGTAATGAGACTTCGCTCAAGTAGAATTTTTTTTTATATATTGATTATGATTGTTTTCATTAGACATTTCTGCTTGTACATTTTCTTACATACCTGTATACGTTTCTTGTTGCTTTCCAAAAGCCTAACCCTAAGCCCATTTTTCCCTGCTCTAGGGTTTTAGTTGAGTAGCGTTCAGTATAAGACTTATCTTAGCGCTTCGCGCAAAAATAAAAGGAGTGCAATTTAATTTTGAACATGCCCAAACAGACCCCGTTGCGTTGGGAGGAGACAAAACCCAATAAAAGGACTGAAATTCCAAGAGTGACTAAACCCGAAATAAAATTAAATTGCGCCCGTTTTATCTCGATTTGTGGAAAATAAGCCTAAATTTGGGGTTGTTCGCTCTTTTTTTAATATTTGGGGAAAGTTGAAGTAGAAACCATTCAATAGATAATTTAAGTTGAAGTAGAAACCATTCAATCAATATTTGACCTTGAAGTTTAAACCCTTCAATCGATAATTGAAGTAGAAGTAGAAACCCTTCAATCGATAATTAAAATTCATTTAGAAACCCTTCAATCGATATTTGAAGTTAAGATTCATTTAGAAACCCTTCAATCGATTGGGTTTTTTCTTTTATTGGGTTTTGCATTCCCCTCCCACAGCGGCGGCTGTTTGGGCTTATCTCATTCTTGGAATTTCAGTCCTTTTATTGGGTTTTGTCTCCTCCCAACGCAACGGGGTCTGTTTGGGCATGTTCAAAATTAAATTGCACTCCTTTTATTTTTGCGCGAAGCGCTAAGATAAGTCTTATACTGAACGCTACTCAACTAAAACCCTAGAGCAGGGAACGCTCCCCTAAAGGTCCCCTAAGGGACCCCCAAAGGGTCCCCTAAGGGACCCCTAAAGTTGGTTTAGGGGTCCCCTAAACTTCACTTGGAGTTCTGGACTTAGACATTTTTTGGGTGATATAGGAGATAAGTACCCTTAATAGGGGTCCTAGGTAGACAAAGGGTACCATTTCTTTCTGCCCACGTCGAGTTACGTACGAATATGTATAGACTTATAGCTTAGTGCTAGCTCTAGGGTTTTAGTTGAGTAGCGTTCAGTATAAAACGCCACGCACTTCGGCGGCACTTACACCGACTATATGGCACCAGGCTCGCTCAATTCATTATTTTCTCTAAATAAATTATATTTTCATGTATGAATTTTTTTTTTAAATTACACAACAATAAATTAAAGAAAAATAAATCCGGCAGGAACGGACTCGAACGAGAGTTCCCGTAGCTCGATGTCGTCGACGTCTTCGACACCAGTGACCACAGGCAAAACAGGTTCACTCAATGTATTTCTTTTCTGAAAATATATATTATATATATTTATGTATATATATATATATATATATATATATATATATAATTGCACAACTGCACAATAGTTAGTGAACATGTAACTGATGTTCAAAGGACATATTTAGTCATTTCCACTGCCGGGACTACCGAAACGGGCTCGAACGAGGGGTCCCTCAACTCGATGTCGTCGATCACATCACCCAAATCCTCTGAAAGCCCTTCTACTTCCTCGCCAACTTCAACCAACGCCACCTCATCAAAGTCGTCCGTTGTGGCCTCCTCAATGATGTCCACACCCAAGTTGAGCACAATTTCTGGACCGATAACTGAGACAGAGTCGATTACTGTGAGCACTGCTACAACTAGGACAACAGAATCCGGACAAATAGGCAACAGCGAGATTGCGGAGACTGCTGCCTCTACTGGAATTGCTGGAATCTCTACATCAGCAGCAAATGACGAAAGGGAGACACTATCGACTCCTGAAACCACGATCGAATGGATAGAAAGCCAGGTATCAGCCCATCAGAGCACGAAGAATGAAGAGCCTGGCAGCACGAGAGCCAATATAAGGACGATATCGCGCGGATCGACAGATGAAGGGGCATCATCTGAGTATGGATATACGCAAGTGGCTACCTCACTATCAGATACGTCTAAAAGCACCAAGGAAATCGCTACTTTGTCAACGGAGAGCAGTTCACCTGCGACGTCGGCCCCAACATCAAAGGTCACTGACGCGACAGCCGAAGCAACATCAAAGGTCTTTACATCAATCCCGACCAGAGACGCGACATCCAAACTATCATAAAAGGTCGCTACATCGATCCCGACCACAGGCGCAACATCCGAACCTAGATCAAAGGTCGCTACATCGATCCCGACCACAGGCGCAACATCCGAACCTAGATCAAAGGTCGCTACATCGATCCCGACCACAGGCGCAACATCCGAACCTAGATCAAAGGTCGCTACATCGATCCCGACCACAGGCGCAACATCCGAACCTAGATCAAAGGTCGCTACATCGATCCCGACCACAGGCGCAACATCCGAACCTAGATCAAAGGTCGCTACATCGATCCCGACCACTGGCGCAACATCCGAACCTAGATCAAAGGTCGCTACATCGATCCCGACCGCAGACGCGACATCCGAACCAAAATCAAAGGTCGCTACATCGATCCCGACCGCAGACGCGACATCCGAACCAAAATCAAAGGTCGCTACATCCACCGACATCCGAACCCACATCAAAGGTCGTGTCATCGATCCCCACAGCAAAGAACGCGACACAGAGGTTATTGCTTATATGTAAATCAATGGAACTTCATTAATTATATGGATAAATGATTGAGAGAAAAATTAAAGATAGAAAATCCTTTCTGTGATTTCCAGTGCAATCTCAACGAGCACCAGGACGTCGCGCTCCGACAAAGAAACATCGGCTTCAACCAGGTTCATCTCCTCCTTTTCTGTTGCCAAAAGTCTCGAGCATAGAAGATTCTACAATGGAGAGAGTTCCACCTTATACACAACAATATATTCACTGACCTATTAGGGTTTGATATGGTCAAAGGTTGTACTTTTAAAGCGTTTCAGAGACCATTAAAGAACACTGTTTCTATAGCCCGCTGACATCGTCTTCCCTCTCCGACTCGCCGACTCCTTCACTCTCCCTAGCGCACTCCACGGACGAAGGTGTCATTGTCGATTATGGCGACGAGTCAACGACAATTTCAGACTGTATGATTTAGGATTATATGCTTCAAGGCGAAGCACTGATGTATCCAAGTAGAGATCATTAACAAGTTTAAGTAAATCGAAAAAGGGTTAATTTGGAGTATTGTTTGTGGAATATCAATTAGGACTACGACGGTTGCAAGAAACTTTTACCTTCAGCCAACGACAATTGCACGCAAGCATGTCCGCTTGGTTTTACTGAGGGCGCAACGACGTGCATTTATCCAACATGGATAGCAGGCGGTACTTTAAGGGAATATGGCGGGAGATTTGAATTAATTTTGCTTCTGGTAGTACAGAATGCCTGCCCTGCCCTGGTTTCAGGCAAATCGTACATGGACTGCTTGGTTGTGTGCCAGAAGCGGGAATTCAGCGACATGATGGGAGCTCTTGAGCTGGATGCGGAGAGGAAGGCTATTAGAGAGATGCTGTTAGAGAAAGAAAGAGAGAGAGAATGAGAGAGCGTAAGCTAAAGAGCTAGAGAGAAAGATAGACAGAGAGAGAGAGAGAGAGAGAGAGAGAGGATGAAGAGAAGGAAAAAGGCCCCAGCAGCACCCCTCAATGAACTATCTCGTGGAATATGGTTTGAATATTACTAAAACATCAGCCGCGAGTCGGACGGCGGCCTCCCTCCCCTCTACGTCAACTCGCATGCCTCTGCAGCATTCCGCGCCACTCGCACTGTTCGAGTCATCAGTCTATCGGATTTGAACGCAGAATTGGCTAGAGAAATGCGATTTCGTCTAATTAATGCATTTTTCCACTTTTATTACTTCATTATGCTTAATTTATTCATTATTTACAACAAAACAAAGAACATTATAGCCATGGACAAATAACGTATTGATATTACGTATAAATATCTTTTACGTAAGGAAATAAAGTGTATTTCGCTAAACAAATTGTTCCGTAGGACGTCACACTGACGAGTACTCTTAGCGCCTATTCCATTTATCCTCGAGCAGTCGCTGTCTGCATGGCGCCCAGTCAGTTTTTCTCTGTACCCAGTGCATCTATTGTTCAGCCTCAAATGTGTATTTACAAAATTAATTTTAAAAATAATTACTTATAAATATATCTTTTATTTTGTTAATTAAAAAAGAATAGACATTTTAAAATAATTATGCTATAGAGTTCTGCAACCCGCCGACATGTGCAGTGCAGGCGACACTCAACGAATACGGCCTAGCCAATGTTCTCACTATCACAGATGAGAGCAAGATGGCGACGATCAACTATACGGTGCCAGGCGGAATAACTGCATCTCTCTCTCACCCTCTCGATCTCTCTCTCTCTCTCTCTCTCTCGCTCACTCTGTATCTCTCTCTATATGCTCTCTATCTCTTTGTCTCTGATGACAACGATATGCACAGAACCATTCATCTCATATCAGGATTCGGTTGACTTTGAATGCGCTCAAGTTCCCGAAGTCACCTTCACATCGACCTGCTCTGAGATTGGCCAGCTCATACCGCATCCGACTCTCTTCAACTGCCCCTCACCGAACAGTTGTGTATTCTTCTTCAATCGCTGGGCCTCCCTATCTCTTTTCTCTTTCTCTCATCTCTCTCTTTCTCTCGCTCTCTCTCTCTCTCTTTCTCTTTCTCTTTCTCTTTCTCTTTCTCTTTCTCGTTCTGTCTCTCTTCCCATTGCTCATTCTCCTCGTCCAAACTCTCCTATAGCCCAAGGCGGAGGCGCAGTACTCTACGAAGAAGCTATTTCTTCGGAGCCCTTCATGTCTTGCGCCGACTGCGACCCGCTCGGCACGGAATACTGCAATGACAAGGCGTGCATCTGCAAGACAGGATGGACGGTGAGGTTTAAAAATGCGCAGAATGAGACTACACCACATACATGACTATATATTCTTTTTAACTGATTAAAGGTATTACTAGTATACCAAGATAAGATCGCACACTACCGTTTACATCAAGCAATAGATCGTTGGAATTTTTTGAGTGGATGGAATCGTTTAATATTTTATTATTTATAAATGTTTATAACTGCGCCTCCAGGGCGGCAGCTGCTTCATCTCGCCAAAGTTTTGCGACAAAATGAAATGCGAGCTCGGCAGGTGCGTCGAGAACGTGAGTGGAGTGAAGAGAGATGTTCAAATTTATAGCATACGAGAGACGGAATTAGAGAAAAAAAGAAATAGATTGAGACATGACAGAGAGACAGAGAAGTGGAGAGAGGGAGAGAGAGAGAAATGACTCTTCAGGTGGACGGCGCCTACTGCGAGTGCGAGTCTGGACCAATGTTCGAGAAATGCGAGCTGCTGAGACGGCGGCAGCATCGCGAAAATGTAAAATGACGAAAAAGAGAGACAGACGGAAAGAGAGAGAGAGAGAGGCGGAGAGTGAGGAAGACAATTTGAGAAAGCGAGTGATAGAAAGAGAGTACAATGAGTGACCTAGGTATCCGTCGCTCTGACCTATTCTGCACACGGAGCAACGGCAGCAACAGCCGTCTCTGTGATCCTGCGAGCTGTAGCGGCGGGCCTTATGGGTGAAGTCGAGGTGGATATTTTTCCTTTCTCTCTCTCTCTCTTACTCTCTCTCTCCCGCTCGCTCTCTCTCTCTCTTCCCCACTCAAGCCGGTCACTTCTAATCTGGCTTAATCTTCCTCTCTACAAAACACCCTCATTGTATTCTCTCATACTTACTGATAAAACTAGAAGAAAATAAGACGATTTGGTTCCTTCTTTAAAATCATGTATTTCTCTCTGCTTTCTCTCTCTTTCTATCGTTCTATTTCTCTCTTTTCTCTCCTCACTCTTTCTCACTCTTTCCATCGCTCCCTCTTCCAGACTCCACAAGATGATATGCAGACGCAGCGCTCGGCACTACTAACCATAGTAGCCTTTTAAACTACTACTTCAACGTCCAAACGAGGCCGCCCTAGATAAGGTGAGCAGAGCGAGAGAGTGAGAGAGTATAGAGAGAGAGACAGACACAGTGAGAGAGATAGCAAGAGAGCTATTTCGAAAGAGAGAAAGCAAGATAGCATGAGAGATAGAGCGCGAGAGGGAGGGAGGGAGAGTAGTTAGTAACTTTGCTTTTGTGATTGAGAAAACGTATAAAAAGCAGGAAACATTCTTCGTATTTCAGATAGGCGCTCGTGTCTGGGGCGCGATCATCATCTTCTGCTACGTTTCAGGCAATTTATTGAAATCTTTTAATCCTGGCGGGAAATTTGAATCCGTTATATATATGGCTAAACTCCAGCATAAGTACTTTGGCTGAACGAAGCGAGCCACGTCTATGACGTCATCAACGAGTGGGCGATGCGACCGTTCCGGCTCGACTATGCGGTCGGTGAGAGAGAGCAGAGGGAGAGGCAGAGAGAAAGAGAAAGAGAGAGATAAGTCGATAAGTGGGGCACCAGGAAAGAGGGGGGTTTGTACAGTTAATCTGTATAAATCAATCTGTAAATGAATCAATACAGCATCTGCAGATTCGAATGGGGCTCTCGTATGCAATTGCACTCGGAATTACGGCTGCAGTAGTGGCGTGCTACTGGGACTCGCCGACGCTATGGAGCAGCACTGGTAAGAGAGAGTAGTGGCGAAAGTAGAGAGAGAAAGAGAGGAAGAGAGAGTGAGAGAAAGAAATACGAAGGAAAATGTGAGAGATGAAGCTCGAATATATGAAAGAGCAACAGAGAAATGGGAGAGAATAGAGAGAGCAGAATGCGTGAGAGAACGTCCGAGAAAGAAGGGGGCGAGAGGGAGAGTGAGAGATAGGGGAAGAGAGGGAGAAAGAGAGAGAGGAAGTGAGAGTGACGAATGCGCAGGCTCCTTCGACACCTCCTCCCAGCCTGCAATGATCGTCTCTATTCTCGTCCTGCTCGCTTTCCTCGCCTCTGCCTTTGGCGAGCTGGCCGTGCAGTTCCATAACAGAGTCAATTAGTCTGATGAGCAAAGTATAAGAAAGAAAAAAATGTTTTATTTTGCGACACAAAAAAGTTTGCGCAAATTAATCTAATTATTTGTTTGAAGAGGCAGTAAGAGAAAGTTTCTTCAGCGCTTCATGATGCGCCTCCGAATGGACAACTTCTTCGAGTGGAACCGTCCCTTCGAAAAGGAAAACGTCGCGATGGTAAGCGAATTGAAGGAAGCGGAGTTCAAATGTAGCAATCGGTTGAACAATTCACATCTGGCACAGAATTGCCCCCTCAGTCACTGCATTCGAGGTCCGCCGCAATCTCCTCTTCTGCGCCGTCGGCCCGCTCCTCCAGTGCGCTACGACTACCGCGCTTCTCTTCGATAATGACCGCCAAACGAGTTCAACGAAATGGTCCGAGCTATCTATAAATTATTTAAGCTAATTAACTTAATTTGTCCCTTAGGCCTTCAGTGAAATAAATCAAAAATAAGAAATATAAAAATTGAATTATTAAAAAAATCTTATTAAAAAGGTTGCTTCTCGTGGTCTCCGGGACCAACTCATTTGTCGGAATTCTACAAACGGTCATCACGACAGATGTAAGTTCTTCTTCATTTATCATTCTACCAAAGTTGATTTCTTTTGCAGTTATAATAAAAAAACAATTATTATATACTAAAACATATTAAGGCACATGATGTCATTTCGAATTGTAGATTTACAAGTTTGCGTCGATCGCAGCGATGCTGTTCTCTCCGGAGCGGTGGGCGCCAAAACTCAATGTCATCAACTTTTGGAATCGGTCAGTGGAGATGGAAATGGTCGACCGAAAGCCTATGTCAAGCTGCGCGAGGAGAAGAAACGTGCCGAGAAGAAGGCTCGCGACGAGGAAAGAAGCAAAGTTGAAGCACTCAACGCGCCACGCAACGCGTTATGCAACAAAAAGGTACTCATTCATTCACGCTGTTTTGTAATCTATTTTTGCATTGGAATTAAATTTAGAAAAATATTCACAGTTTGGCTCCGATCTGCCTCCGGCCCTCCTCGAGCACTTCCCTGACGACGGCCCGCCACTCACATTACCGCGTCCATTCAACTTTGATCCCCGTGCAAAGGCATGAGAACGTTTTGAACTAAAAGACATTGGCAAGATTCAGCAACAAATAAAATGACTCTCCATAAGGGTTTATCAATTTTTCTTTTTAAAAGTATACTTGTAAATTTACATATGTACATACATACAACGCATTTAGAATGTGCGAAAACTCATACTATGGCGTTATTTAAAGAAGCAAGCTACAAATTGACAGCGTTTCCTGCCGGAGTTCGTGCGGGAGGTTCCGTCGAGTACTTGGAAAAGCGTCAGCTTCCTGGCATCACTCCACTCGACGCTATCACTGTTAGGCATCTCTTTGTATTTCTCGTATTCTGTAACAGGAGCTAACAGCTAAAGGCTGGCTAGCGACATTCAGAAGACATATGCAACATGAATAGGAAAACCGCCGTCTTGGAAACTGCATTTCGTATTATCACATCCCTTCCCTGTCCACGTTCTGGCTTCACTATAATGCGTGGAACATATTTAGCTTCTTTGTGGAGGAAAGGAGAGTGGGGAAGAAAGGACTAGGGAGCGCGAGGGTGGGCCGTTCGGGAGGATGTTTTGGCAGGCAATTGACTGGTGACCGCTGAGATATTTACAGTGCTGAGGAGCTATGAGGCGGTCCTCGACAGTACATGAGAACATCTTATAATTTGAGGCGATGCAAGTGAAGCTGGCAGTGATGCTGTTCTTCTCGGGCAACTACGCGGATCGACTTCAGTGCGACGCTGCGTTCTGCCAGTGGGCGGCAGCCATGTAGGCAGATGATCACATGGACACAGTCGAGGTGAGTGGAGATAGCACTCTGTCTGTCTGTCACTCCTCACTATCTCTGTCTATCTCTGTCTCTCGTTTTCTCTCTGTTTATATCTTCGCTCTCTCTCTCTCTCTCTCTCTCTTTATTCCCCGTTCATCCTCGCCCTCCTCCCTGACTTTCAATGGTTCCGTTTTATTTTGTTCTGAAACTATATTTTCTCCTCTTTCGATTCCTTATTTGACTTCATGTTTCCCTTTCGATCAGGCCTCCCCAGAGGAGCTGTCAGCCAAAGGAGAAGGAGCACAGAAGGAGGTGCCTTTGAACGTTGTATTAATTTTTTTTTACTTGGACCACATGAAAGCTATTACCGTATTTTCTCTATTAGTACCCCCGGGGGTTCTATTTTTCAATACCCCTGCGAGAGGGGGGCACTATTAGAGGGAGGGTACTGTTTTCAATGTGAGACAATAAAAGTTTAATCACAACATTTTGTTCCCAAAAAAAGTAGAATCGTAGCCCGAATGGAATCATCGCTGGAATATCCGATTTACAACAGATTATTCATGAATTTGGTATCAGTTCATTGGAAAGAGCACCCCATGCCTCAAGGATCCGTTCGAAGTACATCTAGAGATGAGGTATTAGACTGTTAGTGGGGGGGGGGGTACTATTGGAAGGGGGGGGGGTTCTACTCGAGGGAGGGGTTCTATTTTTCAATGGCATTTTCAGAGGGGGGTACTAATAGAGAAAATGCGGTATTTGGATGCACAAAATATCCGCTACTAGTACCGGATATAAACATCCGTTCCAGTAACGGATGTAAAGTTAATCAATTCCGCTTTCAGAATTTAATAGGGCCAGCTCTCAAGGCGATGAAGTTTTGCGCGCCCGACCACACTGAAGTTCGTGTCTATTCCATTCTTTGTTTCGCAAGAAAGTTAGAAAAATTCTTTCTGAATAAAAAACTAAATTTGAAATAAAATTAACAATTGATAAATTAATTATTTTTCTACAGGCTATTAATGCGCGATTTCTCGGGCCGGACGGAATGATTCGTTGCATGACATTTGCAAAGGCTCCTCCGATTCTCACCATTGAGCAGGTGATTTGCTTGCCGTGCATATTTTCTCTGTTGCTCTCTCTCTCTCTATCTCTCTCTCTCTTTCTCACTCTCTACCAAACTCACTATCTCTCTATCTCTGCGTCCATCTCTCGCTCTCTACCTCAAGTTTTCAACATTACATGTCTCTCGAACAGCAAAATGTTTCTAAAGTATTCTAGGCTAATGTAAGGAAGCGCTCAAGAGAGTCTCTCTGTAAGGATCAAGCAGCCTTCCATGGGGGCCTGCCCCGGGGGAAAGTGTCGGATTTCGATAACCAAATTTTAATGGGGGATACCCACACGTACTATAAAGACAATTTGGTGGTCAATTTTGTTATTAAAATTTTTTCATTGACTGGGCATGCAATAGTATGAAAAATGTTTAAGACCATATAACTTTCTGTAAACTTAATATTTTTCAATTTTCTTTTTTTTATTTGTTGTGTATTCAGAAAGCGCACAAAAAAGTAATTGATGACTTTCTGAAAAAGTTTCATTATTAACAAGTTTTATGCATTTTTTATTTTCAAAAATCGGTTTTTTGGGCACATCGTCTATTTTACGGTCCGGTTCCAGGCTGGAGAATAGCTGAGATGAAAGAGGAGAAAAAAATTACAGAAGATATGTTTTTATGAAGAAAATCGAAGGATATATATGTTTTCAAATTTTGACCTGAACCTGGTGCACTTGCATTTTCGCTGATTGAGATAAATTAGTGTAACTTTTTTTAAAGTCTTGCTTTTTGAACAATTTTTATCTCATACAATTGGCCATTAAATTCTCTCCTAGAAAAGCCGGACCGTAAAATAGACGATGTGCCCAAAAAACCGATTTTTGAAAATAAAAAATGCATAAAACTTGTTAATAATGAAACTTTTTCAGAAACTCATCAATTACTTTTTGTGCGGTTTCTGAATACACAACAAATAAAAAAAAGAAAATTGAAAAATATTAAGTTTACAGAAAGTTATATGGTCTTAAACATTTTACATACTATTGCATGCCCAGTCAACGAAAAATTTTTTTATAACAAAATTGACCACCAAATTGTCTTTATAGTACGTGTGGGTACCCCCCATTAAGATTTGGTTATCGAAATCCGACACTTTCCCTCGGGGCAGGGCCACCTTGGCCCTAACAGAGAGGCTCTCTTGGACCCCATGCAGAAGCAACGAGAGAGATTCTGGTTGGGAGAGAGAAGCAGAGATAGAGAGGCGAGAGAACCAGGGAGAGAGAGGGAGGCGAGAGAAGCAAAGAGAGAGAGAGAGAGATGAGAGTGTGAGATCAATACGATTTGTGCGCTTCACTCCAGAATGTGAAGTCATCACGACCGGAAGGCGATGGGAAATCGCTGAATCCTCGTAAGAGTCCACTCGATGACTTCTGGCTCGATATCAACATGCCAAAGTAAGATTTCTTACGGTACTAAGATTACGGTATCCAATCGACACCTAAAATCGTCTATTTCTCCGTAGCTTCATCGGTCCTCGTCCACGCGGGGCAGAGCCGCCCCTTGGCTCCTTTGCCGAGCGATTCCGGCTTGAGCGATACTTTAAGGTGAGTTGTTTTACAATAATTGGCTCTCCAAGACGCAACACGGTAGTAAATATTTGAAAATACCGTAATCATTTGATTTCTTGTCAGGATTCGCGTAACGCGCAGTGGAACGCGTTGCAGGCACGCGGCGCGGAAGCCGAATTCTCGCGCCGCGAAATTAAGCGCAAACAGCGCGATCTATGAGGATCTCGCTTATTTTTTTCTTTTTCTCTCTCTCTCGATCGTCTCCTAGCTCTGCTCCTAATGTCTTTTTTTTCTGGTAATTCCCTCTAGTATACACTTTGCACGCTCTTCTGTTATCACGTGTTTTCTGCCGGTCAATTGGCTTGTGATTCATTTACGCTTCCACTTCTCTTCTTCGATTTTAAATGTACTATTTGTGGCTTTAAAAAACAAAGACATAACATATTTGTAGAAAATATTGAGAAATTAAAGATTTGAGAAACAAAAGGGTTGACAAATAAGCATCTCTTGCAGTCGACGCATGCGAATTACATTCCTAATGGAAGATACGTACGTTTCGACAAGTTCAAATGGATCTGCTAGATGCGCGACTGCAGTGTCTGCAGCTCGCCTTTTGCTAGCGCCGCCCAAAGCTTCGCTTGGGTCAACCGCTATTTCAAGAACGATAAATGGAAACAGAAGAGGGAGAAAAAGAGAAAGAGACAGAGAAAGAGAAAGAGAAAGAGAAAGAGAAAGAGAAAGAGAAAGAGAAAGAGAAAGAGAAAGAGAAAGAGAAAGAGAAAGAGAAAGAGAAAGAGAAAGAGCAAGAGAAAGAGTCGAGAAAGAGAAAGAGGAAGGGAAAGGGAAAGAGAAAGAGGAAGGGAAAGGGAAAGAGGAAATGAAACAGGAAGGGGAAGAGAAAGAGAAAGCGCTCAAACTTTCATACCTACCGCAGCCTTTTTCAAAGAAAACCTAAATCTCTCTCTATTCTTCACTCTATCCTTCCGCCTTGCCGCCTGCTCCAACCTGTTCGAGCAGAGCCAAGCTTTTTTTTGAATATGATTTTCGGTTGTCTCCGCAATCGTAGGTTTCTTTTAGTGACACCAGTTCCAGCTTAATCTCTTTTCCTCACTTACCCTCTCACTCAATCATCATCTCATATCAACCTTGCCTGCCAGCGCTCAGCGAGCGAACATCTTCAATCAAATATAAAAGGAACGCATTAGGGCTCCCATTCCTTTATTCCCCCTCAAGGTGTTTGATCCGCTAGTGAATCTTAAGAGTTTATTTACTATTGTTGAAGTTATTCACACTCCTTACGACGCTATCATTGTTCCGCTTCCTTTAATTAGCAATCAATGAACCGCCGACTTCTTCCGCTCGCCCTCAACGCTGCCGCGACAGTCACGGTTGCCTTTGCGTGTATGGCCATGCAGCCCACGCACCCGTCCACGATGAGGTTTCATTTTAGGATAACAGAGAAAACCATACTTACCATTAACCCTTGCCTTTTTCTTCAGATTTCTTTATTAACTAATCAGTTTTATTCCACTACATTGTATGTGATATCGAATGAAACTGCTTCGGGAAGTTTTCTTGTATTTTTCACAATAATCGGAGAGTACCCGAGTTTTATTTGCTCTTCTTCATCGAATTCGTTGACATTCAGGCCGCCTCCAGAGACAACAACTGCTTTGTCCACAACAACGACTTCGTTGACTACTACCACAGCGCCGCCCTGCGACAAGTGCAACGACGTTGTCTACAAGGTGTGAGCTCACTTTTCTAAATCCGTTGGGTTTTTGCTTCCAGGCGTCCCGGACCCTTAGAGCAATGTCAATTTGTTTGCTAGACAAGACAATTTGTCTAATTGTAAGTAAGTTCAGTCTCATCAAAAGTGTAAATGTGATTGCATTTACTTCCTGTACAGTAGGTTTTATTGTTTGTTGGTCAAATAAAACTGTAAAAAAAGAAGGAACAAATTATCGATCTATTAGAGAGAAATACAAATTCACTTGGGAAGGCAGTGTTTCATCAAGGTTCCTGAGGCGGAAGCATGCGGCGGCGATGCCTTTTATTGTACGGATGACGATCTTCTTTCGAGGACGTTGACCGGTTCATGCAAGACGGCCACGTGCACGAGCGGAAGGCTCTTCGCCTACGATGTAAGTGAAATAATCTCTCTTCTCGCTTCACAATCTCTCTTTCTCCGCAAACTCCCTCTCTTTTCACTCTCTCTGTCTTTTTGTCTTTCTCATCTTCGCTTCCTTGTCTCTCTCGCCTCAGCTTACTTTGTATCTTTCGCATAGCTTGCCCTTTCTCTGCTTTCTCTCTCTCTCTCCCTTCTCCTTCAGTCCTCCGGTTCGCCTCAGCCGGTTACGGGCGAGCTGACGTGCGCCTTTAAGACTCCGGCCGTCTTCGAAGACGACTCCGCTCTGCCCGTCTCTTTTCCGGATGGAGCCAGCGTTTTCTGCAAGGCCGGTCTGTTCATTTCATATTTCTAAATATTTGTTTATTAATTTAAGAGAGCCTATCTGTAAGAGTCAAACTGAACCTGCCCTACATAGATGCAAGATGATGGTTTTAGACAACAGGGATGGGGTCATATATGACCCCAATGATCTGTAACAAGTTTTCAACACAATTATTATTCTTTTTTTAAATTTTCCCTTCAAGAAAGATGAAAAGTAAGGTATTATTGTGAAACAGCATTACTTTTTTCATTTAATTTTGCTGGTTTTTCGAACAGTTAGGTGCCTTACTCTCATTTGCCAGCTAGATAAGAATGGAATACTATAGAGCATTAATGTGTAATCTACATCTTCTCCACTTCGCTGTGAGGTCCCCGCAGTATAGCACTATTGGCTCGAATAGTGGGTACAGCCGCAAGCCTGCGTTGTTATTCGGCTAACTATTAGATCAGATTGGTGATGCGAGGACAATAAAATGTGGCTAATGAAATGCAAAATACAATTTCGAGCAATATTGCTCTCAGATAAAAATTCCAGAAATGGAGTTTTCGGTGCTAAAATTCATTTTTACGATTTTTGTGCACTCCGAAAAATGTCCATTAACTGATTCAGCATTCAATACAATCCAGATACATAGAAATCTCGAGACCATGCTTGTAGATAAGAAAATTCTGCGTTACGTACTTCATTATGGCTTCAATTGGGGTGTCCCTAACTTTAGCAATAACGATTTTCACTGTACCGCAGTACGGCTCAGCGGCCAGGGGACTCGGCTATAGCGGCTATAGCGGTAATGAATATTCTATCAGATAGAAGCCAAGAATGAATATTGTGGCGTCGTGAGAGGATGCAAATATGCAGAAATTACGAGAGAGGAAAAGCAAGACCGGGTCGTAGCAGCAGAGTACGTCGGAGTATTCCGTGTAACTCAGCTCCCGAATATCGTTTTATTATGGAAGCCCTACTTTCCGTACACGTTGATTCCATTCCATTAGGGAGGCGAAAACGATAAGGGCACACAACGAAGAGAAAATATCGACCCTGATAAAGGAGTGTTTCATATCACTTTATCATCGTACATCCCATTTCACTAAGCGACGTTTGACAGTGTCCCGATGAGTCTGGATAAGAAATGCTTTTGCTTTCTCAACGGTTTTCTTAAAAAAAAGAACTTGCTTGACTTCTCTCAGAATGTCAAGTTGGAACTGGAAGTTCGTTTTCAGTCCATCCATATAAAGGGATGTCTTACGAGGTCATCCCGACAAAAATATATAAAATGGCACTGTCGGCGATTCACATTCGCATGATTTCCTTTATTTGGCAGCTCTCGATGATGTATCGGATCTGAGACAACCTAAAAAAAAAGAATAACTATGAGGCATATAAATTTGAAGATGTAGGCAGAAGGCCGAAAAAGAATGACGATTCTGTCTAACTTTTCCTTCCGTTGGCGAAAGTCGTTCTTGTTGTTCAATGTGTAATTTCAGGCAGTTTAATACATCCCGAATTGCGTCTTTTCTGTATGAAAAGCAATGAAATGGCTTCGCAATTTGGAGGGCGGCGGGGAATCGAGACATGTACATATATAAGGGCGTTTGCTGTCTTCAACCCTCTCTTCGCATTTTTATCTTTCTTCGTGTTGGAAATAGTCTTTTGAAGTTATCATTAGGGATTGCTTCTATTTCTTAAACCTTGTTTTTTCATACAGGAAAGTTGCGATATGCAACTTTCAATTATCTTCGGTATCATCATCTTCGGATCGATGATTTCGCAGGTGTCATATTGATATTTTTTAAATGTTGTGAACACTACAAGTTAGTTCTGTTCAAAAAATACCAACCGAGAAATATATTCACGTATTTGTAATTGAAATAGTCTGCAGGCGTCAATGCAAACCTGCCAAAAACAGCGACTACAGTCCAAGTGCCGTAAACGATCAACCACTGCATGGACTGTCGATAGTACACGTGAGTATATAGAAAATTTTGCCCAGCCCGGCCCTGGAGGCCCAAAGTCTCGGCCCGGCCCGGCCGGAAATTTCCGGGCCTTGTAATTTTGGGCCCGGCCCGGCCCGGCCAGGCCCGTGGGCCCGTTTGAGCCCGATTTTCAAAATAAATAAAAAAAAATTTCCAAAAATTTTTTCTATGTTAATTGGGGGTTTCTTTTGGGTTTGCATGAGTTTACCAAAGTAAAAAATATGTTTCCCACACCCCTAAGTAACATGCCACTATATAAACCATTTTCAAATACTTCCGAAAATTTCAAGTTTACGTTTTTACCTTCAATTTGCCAGGAATTTCTGACTTGAGGGCCCAATCGGGCCTGCGGGCCGGCCCACCTTTTCTTGGGCCCGGCCCGGCCCGGCCCGGGGCCTTGAGAAATTGGGCCGGCCGGCCCTGAGGGCCGGGCCTGGCCGGCCCATTCCCACCTCTGGGCGCGACGCGATATTTGTCGTATTCAAATATCGATTTTCTGTATATCTAGTGATGTTTTGTATTTGATCTTTCTTTTTACATTTATGAATCGATTAGCTCATTTTGAGAAAAAAAATCACTTTTCGACCAAATATTAACGAATTCGCTCATCTCCACAAAAGGAGACCTAGTTGACATGAAAGTCCGTTAAATTAGCTACAAAATAACATTCTTGAAACTGAAATTAAATGTAGCTATTTCTCGCAACAAATCGAAAAGCGACTCAAACCAGCTATAAACTAAGTAAATACTCCAATTTGATAGATTCACCAAGGATGTCGAATTCGAATATTCCAAATTACACATTCGAATATTCCAATTCACTCGGTGAAAATCTGGTGAATTGGTGTATTTACATAGTTTATAGCTGGTTTGAGTCGCTTTTCGATTTGTTGCGAGAAATAGCTACATTTAATTTCAGCTTCAAGAATGTTATTTTGTAGCTAATTTAACCGACTTTCATATCAACTAGGTCTCCTTTTGTGGAGATGAGTGAATTCGTTAATATTTGGTCGAAAAGTGATTTTTTTTGCTCTAAAATGAGCTTAATCGTTTCATAAATGTAAAAAGAAAGATCAAAAACAAAATATCACTAGATATACAGAAAATCGATATTTGAATGCGACAAATATCGCATCGCGCCGCGATGCTGCGCCAGTTTTCACTGTTGCGCATGACCTAAACGCATAGAAAAGCCGCCTAGTTCCTCGAAATGAAACTCACTATATATCATTTTATGCTCTATAAGATACATATAAAACTGTCTGCGTAAATTGTAATATAACATGTACATTCCCCATTGAGTTTGAGAGCACGTATAAAATCGATATTTGAAAATTTTCAAGTTCTGTTTTTAAAATTTACATAAGCAATATCTTTTCTATCTACATTAAAATTTTCACATAGATTGCTTTACTGGGCGTGGAGAGATGTTCATAAACATGCGCCCTACTCGACCACCTCAAAAAGATGCGCAGTATTTCAATTCTTCATAACTATTTAAAATGAATTTTTTAGGCTCCAAGACCAATCCCATTCGATTCTGCAGGTCTAATTTTACCTAAAAACAACTTTTAAGCGAAATCGGAGATGATGATTTTTCTAGGGCCCCAGCCCTTTTGATTAATTTTGATTCTCTCGCAAATCGCGTCATATGTACATGTCACGATATTCGTGAGTCATTTAGTGAAGAGTGAAAAGAGAAAATATTCTGCGTGTCTGTTTTACTGCCATTCAATATGCCACCAAGCAGAAGAAATTCAGTAAAATTTCGAACGTCCATTCACAAATGTGTATATTTGTACATACATATCTTCATGAAGTTAGAATTGAAGGATTAGGTGAATGTGCATTTTGTGTGATGATAGTAAAAATAGTTATAGCTAACGTTAGGGAATCCAAATGGAAAACATAATGAACTACGTAACGTAGATTTTCTGCTCTACAAGAATTTGTCGTAATAGCTTCTCCATCTCTATGTATCTGGATGTATTGCCTGCTGAATGAGTTATTGGAAATTTTTCCGAGTGCACTAATATCATAAAAATGAATTTTCGCACCGAAAACTCCTTAATTTTTTTTATCTGAGAGCAATATTGTTCGAAATGGTATTTTGCATTTCATTAGCTTCATTGTATTGTCCTCACATCGCCAATCTGAGGTAATAGTTAACCGAATAACAACGCAGGCCCGCGGCAGTACCCACTATTCAAGCAAATAGTGCGATACTGCGGCACCTACCCGGCGAAGTGGAAAAGATATAGATTAAACAGTTTTTAATGTTCTATAGTATTCCTTCTTATCCTTGAAAAAAATCAGGGTAATCGAAAAACAAGCAAAATAAGGGGCTCATGTGCGATTTCGTCATGAAAATGAAATTTTTGAGTTATGATCATGGTTCCTTTATTTGTTCGTAAACATACGACAAACATTCAGGAAATAAAAAAATAGAAAAAATATTCATGTTGTAAAAAGTTATGCTGTTTCAAAATTTTACCTTACTTTCATCGTTTCTTAAAGGGAAAATTTTTGAAAAATAATTTTGTTTAAAACTTGATACAGACCAGAGGGGCCATCTGACCCCATCCCTTTGGTCTAAAACCTTTAAGTTGGGCATGCATAGTGCCCAGCTTGATTCTTATAGCTTGCTCTCTTAATTTGTAAAAAGTGCGTGAACGTAAGTTTGTCAGAACCAGGCTATACGGGTAAATTGTGCTGGGAAAACATTGAAGTAGAAATCGTATCCTCCTCGGAATAGTGGTAATTCTGGAGAAGAAATATGGAGATAAAAGAGGGAAATTAATAACCTCGTGATAACACTAAAAAGTAAAAAAAAATGGATTTTTTATTGGGCAATACGAAATTACTAAGCAGGCCACGATTAACAGAAACCGCATGTGAAAAGTGCCCTATGCTGGAGTACTCGAAAACCGCTGTGGTGACTGAAGAAAACTTTGTCAACACGTGCTTACTTGGCAAGTACGGCTGCCCTATCAAGGACTGTCGCAGCTATCAGCTTCGCTATGAGGATGTCAGTACTCGGAGAGCAGCAGAGGAAGAATATTCATTATTTTTAACGATATAAAGTACGGATAATTCGCACTATATCTATTAACAGATGCAGTTTCATTTTCCATGAAACTCTATTCTTCCAGCAGTCAGCGATTCTTCATTCCGTCACCTGCAACCCAGCACTTCCCGGCTTCATCGATAGGAATAAGACGCCCGTGACTACTAAACCCGTCGGGTGCTGTCAGTTTCTTTTCATTTTCCATTAAGAAGGACATTCCAATCAAGCAAGAATATTACCTTAAGAATGAGAGCATTCACTCTGGTTAATGTTTTTTCTTCTTAAAACTCTTTTCAGAACAATTTTTTGCAGTTTTGTGATAATTTTCTTTAAAAAAATTCTTCCCAATTGCACTTCTTAGACGATTGTACCTGCGCTGCCGGTTTGCCTTTTACTACGCTCTGCCCACCAGGTCATATTTTAGTTGATTGAAAAAACGTAAAAGGGAATGATGAGGTATTCATACATTGCTTATAATTCATTCGAGTAGAACAATAAAATTTTACATTCAGGCCACTTTTGCCAAGATGAGTACACATTCGTCTCCAACTGCCAGATAAGGTGTTCGCCTGGCGATTTACTCATGACTTATGTAAGTCGGCATGTCCTAATAAGATTTTAGACTTGATCATGGGGTATTACTAAAAGTAAGGTTGAGTATTATGAGAAAAGACAGGCAGCAAGGAGAAGAGATGTCTCGCCTAGGTGCCGAGCACGGCTGGCAATGAGGGTGTTGCTGTGTCGGGTGACAATGTGTTCTGCGACCTGTCGAATAACTGGCAGCCATTCGATAATCCCAAAAAGCTTATCCATCCAACGTGTGCTACGCCAAGTAGGCTTATCTATTGCTATCAAAAGTCGCATAAACCATTCTTAACAGTTGATCGGCTGGAGACGACCCAGCCAGTCTCTGATGCGTGCTTGCCTCTGGAAGATCTTGGCGGCGGCAATTTCGCCAACATCGTCTATAAGACTCTTGTGGACGAATCTTGCGATCAAGTAATATTTGCTCTCTGTCGCAACGGCATGATCGCGAGCGTCAGTCTTCTTTCAAATCAAGTGATGGAAATATATTGCGAAAAGGCTCCATATATAACATAAATCTCAATGTCGTTCTCATACCTCTACAAGCGAAGTTACCTGATGACAGGGTATTTTAATCGTTAGTAAGGTTCTTATGGCGCTAGGTCGTTTGAGAACCGCCGGATAAGACCACCCCGGATGAGAACTTTGGCCGGTCTGATGAGAACCGACCGCAATGAGAACCAAGCGGATGAGAACCAAGTAGATGAGAACCAAGCAGATGAGAACCGACCGCAATGAGAACCCAGCAGATGAGAACCAATCAAATGAGAACCAAGCAGATGATATTCGACCGTGATAAGAATCGCCCAGCTGAGAGGGATGAGATCAGAGCAGAAAACACAAATTTTAGCTTTGCCCCGGATGAGAACCGAGCGGGAAATATCGTTTCCGGGTATCTACCAGATGAGAATCGAGCGGGAAATTTCGTTTCCGGAAACGTACCGGATGAGAACCAAGCGGGAAATCTTGTTTTCGGGTATGTCCCGGATGAGAACCAAGCATGAAAAATTGTTTTCGGGCTTGTCCCGGATGAGAACCAAGCGGTAAAAGTTGTTTTCGGGCATGTCCCGGATGAGAACCAAGCGGGAAAAGTTGTTTTCGGGCATGTCCCGGATGAAAAACAAGTGGATGAGAACCAAGCGGGAAAAGTTGTCTTCGGGTATGTCCCGGATGAAAAACAAGTGGGAAAAGTTGTTTTCATGTATGTCCCGGATGAGAACCGAGTGCTAAATATCGTTTCCGCGAATGTACCGGATGAGAACTGAGCTGAAAAGTTCATTTCTAGGTTTGTCCCGGATCAGAACCTAGGCGGAAAGTCCATGTTTGCCCATAATAGAACCGAGCGGGAAAAGTTATTTTTAACGCATGAGAGAGAAATGAAATGATGTCTAGTGGTGTCCCGATGACAATAACAAAACGTGCTGATCCCATTTCATGCCATCATTCACAAATATATTTTCACTCAGACTACGGCTCCCCTTATTATGCTACTAACACAGAGCAGAATCGATTTAGCACATCGAGTATGAATCGCATCATAATACTTGCACCACTAAAATGACTGAAATACAAGAAAAGAGATTCAATCCACAGAAAATCACATGATATATCTGAATAATTGGTATACTTCACATGAACAAAAACACAGAGAATTATTAGATATGTAGTAAGCAGGAAAAACAAGGTGTTTAATTAGTAAAAGACGATTAATTTTTTGAAAAATCCTTCTGCGAACCTTTTCTGCGAGTTGATCAAGAGTCTTATTTTCTCAACACAGAACTCAGCTGATCTAAGAGAGCCGCATACTTAGTAAAGGGGGTAAGGAGAACTCGCTTCAGCTTCTCGTTCTTCTCCGACTCCGCAGACTTGCGCGCTCCTTAGAGCATAAACTTTACTCAACAAAGAGAGAAATGTTTTGGTATGCCTAATATAAGCATATTTGTGCCCAACAACTCAATGGAGATTGCTTACCACGTATACCTGCGACATTGTGGGAAGCAGCTGTATCTTGTCGCACTTTCTCCTCCTCCAGCTGAACTGCGTACACCGCTCTAGATGGGCGCACCTTTCTACCTCGTGACAAATCGCAGCGGGCAACAGCCTGGAAAACATGTATCGGTATAATTTCATTTAGCATGAATGCAATCCTGCTAAATTACAGTACGTTCCAAAACAGTAAAGAAGATAAGACCAGTTTTTTTTATTAACTACCCATCATTGTGAGCCGTAAAGAAAACTAACCCCGAATTGGAGATGAAAAGATTCTTTGCTGTTGTTGCAGCGAGGATCCCCATTCAATGTTGTGCTGTAGATGCTCCATGACTCAGGAGAGAACCTGATATTATTACTCGTTTACTCTTACAATTAGTGTTTTCATGAAGAACATTTTGGGAAACACAACTTAGATAATCGGTGAGTACTGTAACCTTGCCGCTGAGTTTTGGCTGCCGATATAAGTCCGCTCATGATAGTCCAGAAGAGCTGTAAAAAATTTAAGTATATTTCGTACAAACGCTCTTATACCTAGAATGCACTGAACTCCTTACCATCGGCACTCGCTGGAGAATCCGCCTTAATCGCATAAAATGCGTCCGGAATGAGGTACGGTGGGAGCAGTGGAAGAACTAGCAATCGTCTATAGCACGTGAGCAATGGTCCAATCTAAGAAAAAAAATTATAACACCCATTTGAGCTTTTGGTAAATAGCAATTATACGAAAATTACCAGTTGAGTGAGGAGATGAAGTGAAGCAGCCTTCTTTCGCAGATTCTGATTCTTGTGGAAATAACACAAGCGAAACTCGACTGCTGGGAAATACAGCTTTAACGCAGCTTCATCGCCAACAGAATGAGAATCATATTAGGAATAAAATGTGAGAAACATATTGTGACAATTCGTGGGCTACTAACCAATTACATCAAGGGCTGCCACAGATAGGCCAGCTTTTGCTAAGACGATAGCTTCTCGTGGCTTTAGAAGTGTTGATTGCGCTTTGCGGGTAAGCTCACGCCGCGCAACAGTCGCCTTATAAAGCAAGCGATTTGGATATGTTTAAAAACTAGCTAAGCATAGTCAATGAAACAAAAATAAAGGATGCAAAATAGGACAAATGAAACCTCCTCCGCAGCTGAGTCGTCAGGGAGATGCGAATGTGTTCCATGAACAGAAATCTGTTTCGATGGTCGAAAATATGCCGTTGCATCGCAGCCCGCCTTTCTCTTCAAGCAGTGAAGCACAGCAAGCTTATCATCAGGAAACCACTGGAACTGACGTTATGTGTGTGGTCATGGTCTGTTGTCATGCAAGTGCATAACATACTTTTTCCCGCTCGGTTCTCATCAGGGCTAGACGCAAAGACGGACTTTCCGCCTAGGTTTTCATCCGGTACATTCCTGGAAACGATATTTAGCACTCGGTTCTCATCCGGGACATGCCCGAAAACAACTTTTCCCGCTTGGTTCTCATCCGGGACATGCCCGAAAACAACTTTTCACGCTTGGTTCTCATCCGCTACATGCCCGAAAACAACTTTTCTCGCTTGGTTCTCATCCGGGACATACCCGAAGACAACTTTTCCCGCTTGGTTCTCATCCGGGACATACATGAAAACAACTTTTCCCACTTGTTTTTCATCCGGGACATACCCGAAGACAACTTTTCCCGCTTAGTTCTCATCCGGGACATGCCCGAAAACAACTTTTCCCGCTTGGTTCTCATCCGGGACATGCCCGAAAACAACTTTTCCCGCTTGGTTCTCATCCGGGACATGCCCGAAAACAACTTTTCACGCTTGGTTCTCATCCGGGACATACCCGAAAACAACTTTTATCGCTTGGTTCTCATCCGGGACATTCCCGAAAACAAGATTTCCCGCTTGGTTCTCATCCGGTACGTTTCCGGAAACGAAATTTCCCGCTCGATTCTCATCTGGTAGATACCCGGAAACGATATTTCCCGCTCGGTTCTCATCCGGGGCAAACCTAAAATTTGTGTTTTCTGCTCTGATCTCATCCCTGTCAGCTGGGCGATTCTTATCACGGTCGGTTCTCATCTGCTTGGTTCTCATTTGCTTGGTTCTCATCTGCTGGGTTCTCATTGCGGTCGGTTCTCATCTGCTTGGTTCTCATCTACTTGGTTCTCATCCGCTTGGTTCTCATTGCGGTCGGTTCTCATCAGACCGGCCAAAGTTCTCATCCGGGGTGGTCTCATCCGGCGGTTCTCAAACGACCTAGCTCCGTTCTTATCTTTACTATGAAGTATACTGACGACTTTAACAGGACACTTCGGACCCGTCAAGGGAGACCATTTCTTCTTTCGTCTACTGTGATAGCGCTGACGGAGTGTGGCATAATTACCAAGTAGGCACATATGAAGATGTGACGAAGGTTGGACTCATGTGATCCTCATGTGATCATGAACCCTTTTTTCTATTATACTCTTTATCACGCTTTGTTCTAGGTAACTTGCCGGCAAAACTCGTGCATCGATTTTTTGCTTCGTCAAGGTTACACCCCGGAAGAAATCAGTATGATTGACGTCGCTGAAGAAGTTGGACGCTGCCGTGCAACATGCAAGAACGGAGAGCCATTTAAGGTGATACAAGAATTAGAAAGAGGTGAAAAGGACGGGACGACATGGACTATTCCAAATGCATCCTCGCTAATAACTATTGTCCTAGGAAAAAGTAAAGCAACATTGGTTTATTTACATGGCACAGGAGAAAACAATTTCTCCTGTGCCATTCTTTTGTTGTATCTTTCCAAATCCCCGGATAATAGGATAAAAAATTTAGTCATTGAAAAGGAACATCCCAGAGGTGCAAAACACGTTAGTAGCAGATAAATCTTTTATAGGACATGCTTGCATTCTTACATACTATCTTACTTAAAAAAAGACAATCTGTAACAAATCATAGCATCCAATGTGCTATTTGTACCCGTTTGAAAAGTTTAGAAATGCAACTATGTACACACATATGTTAGAAATACGAAAATTAATTTATCAAGACGATAATGTTTCAAAGATATGTTAACTAATATCTGGGCAAAATTTGAGATAAAATGCTCAACTCACTACTTTATGATTAAAATTGAAAGAGTTTAAAGGTTTTTTTAAAAAATATACATCATTGTATGCATGTTCTTACAGGATACAATCGACGGCTTTCTCCCCAAGAGCCTAGTGACTACAGTAGGTTTCCTCACGTTGGCCACCGATACTTCTGCTTTTAATATCAGGCGCATCAACTGCTAGTACGGTGAACGTATTATTTTATTATCCCAAATTAATGAAAATGCAATAGCTAAATGATACATAACAAAAGTTTGTTATTGTAGATTATCAAACATTCGAAAAAGTAAACCTTTCGCGATTCTCCATTCGGCTCGGGAACAACGCCGTCCACTTGCCACGATACTACAATTAGACAAGAGAAGCGCGCAGTCACCTCTGTATCCCCACGCTCCTTCTTCAATTTTGTAAACGGTCGACTAAAGCCAAAACCTACTAACCTACATTAACGACAACACCACATGCCATTCACTTAGAGAAAACTCAGAAAAACACAGAAAGTTTTCAACGAGAAAGTTTCGCAACAGTGAACTATATTTACTTCTTTATGTCCTACGGAACTTTTCCGTTTCCGAACATATTATTTTTATAATTTCTGCTTTGTTTTGTTTTTTCTCTTGTCTAAGGTGCCTTAAGCACACTTACTCATCTGATTGCGTCATATTTCTCTAATTTCCTCCGATGTTCTTCTTGTTCTCCTCTCCAGATAAACAATATATAATCTCGAAACAAATATAAGGCAAATATGTAAGTATGGCTCAATCAGAGGAGGGAATGGGCCCACAATTTTTGGGCCAGCCCGGCCATCGGGCCCTAACAAGTCTCGGCCCGGTCCGGTCGGAAAGTTCCAGGCCTTGTAATTTTCGGCCCGGCCCGGCCAGATTTAGGCTCTCATATTTAAATTTAATATTTCTAATGTAAAAAAAAATTTCGTACAATTTTTAAAATAACATTTCCACTCCATTGATGTTATTTGATGTATCCATTGACATATTTAGTAAATATACACCCATTTCTAATACTTCCTAAAATTTAAAGTTTACGTCTTTATCATCAATTTGTCAGGAATTTCTGACTTGAGGGCCCAATCGGGCCTACGGGCCGGCCCAACTTTTCTTGGGCCCGACAAGGCCCGGGGCTTTGGGAAATTGGGCCGGGTGGCCGGCCCATTCACACCTCTGGATGGTCTTTGGGAAATTGGGATGGGCGGCCGGCCCATTCACAGTAATACAATGATGAAATGACACAGATAGGAAAAGGTATAACATAGCGCTTCGGCTGAAGGCCGAAACTGTATGTAATTGGGTTATGGTATTGAAAATGTCTATTATAAGTAGGAAGCAGTATTGGTTTTTAATGTCAGGTGTGGACGGGAGTGGTTTGTGACGAGTGAGATGTTTGGTAGTGAAGGTAGCCATGGAAGCAGCGAATTTCACGGAGGCCTCATCCATTCTCGATTTGTCATTTTTGTTTCTCCTTTTCATCAAAAGAATGATGCATAAGGCAATGAAGCAGGCAATAAATACGTGAATTTGATGAGAGAAAGAGAGTGAAAGAGAGGCAGACAGAGAGAGTGAAAGGGAGAAGGAAAATCGGGAAGATGTCCGAGATGGTCGCAATGGGAAGAAGACGGTTGCGAAGGGCAGAAGCCAGGGACATTAAAATAATGAGCAGGAGGATGGGCAGGAAAAGAGAAGGCGAGGCGAAGTGAAAACCGCATTGCATCTCCGATCTTGAAGCCGGAGGCGGCAGCCGTTATACTGTCGTCCTTTTCATTGAATACATAGTTGCTGGTTCGTTCACTTCCTCTTTCATCCTTTCATTTATCTGCATCAAGGATGGGCAAAAACCGGCCCGGGTCGGCCCGGGCCGGGCCCGCCACTCTCCAGGCTGGGCCCGAGCCGGCCCGGCAAGTTCCAGGCCGGGCCCGGGCCGGGCCTACAATCGAAGGATCCTACTTCTAAAAATATCTGGCGGGCCGGGCCGGGCCTTAAATTCCCGGGCCCGGCCCGGGCTTGGCCTTGGAAATCACCGGGCCGGGCCGGGAAATCACCTGCGGGCCGGGCCGGGCCGGGCCGCGGGCCGCCCGCGGGCCCGGCCCGGGCCGCCCATCCTTGATCTGCATCAGTGCTGTGTCGCTCTCTAGATCTTCCTCTCTATCCTTCTCCAGCTAGCTTCCTTTTTCATTTTTTGATCAAAATTATTTTTCAAGATAATTTCTAGGAGGATGTCTCCTTCGGTGCCGTTTTGGGCCCAAAGTCTAGATAAGATGGAGAGGAGGGCGTCAAGAGTAGTGCGGACGCCTCTTAAATTATCCCACGCCGAGGGCAATTCTTGTAGTTGAGAAATTAAATTTACTCTTGCCAAACATTTTTGATCAAAACGCTTAACGACATGGTTCAGATGTGGAGAAATGACTGATAGCATTAAGCCTCTCAGTAAGACTCAAGGAGGCCGCAATGGACGCCTGCCCCGGGAAATTTTTATTTTTCTCTTACTTTGAAAACTTTATAAGGGACGCATATAGTGCTCATAACGAAGATTAGGTGGTCAAAAAGTTTTCGAAAATTTTTTCTCTTAGTTATTAGTCGAAATGCTCCAAAATTTTGGAAGACCATATCTACCGTTATACTTAATATTTCTCAATAATCTTTTCAGTGGTAGATTCCTTGTTCAAAACAACACAAAAATTTCACAAAAAAGTGGAGATCATTTTCGAAAGATAAAATATATATGACTTTTGTCCAATTAAATTTTTTTTGAAATGTGGTTTTCAGGCAATAACTTTTTTTTATTATGACTTGCCAAATACTGCATCTTCCAAATTAAAGAGGTGCAAAAACTGCATATAATATGTTTCTACGAGGAAAAATCTCGGACCCTTTTTTCTGTAAAAAACATTCAATTCTATGTAGTTTTTAATGCTCTTCAAAATGGTATATGATTTGTACATAAAAAATTTACTCTTAAGGTCGAAAATTAATTTTTTGTGTTTTAGGCCAATTTCTGGTGCAAAAATAGTCGTTCTTTTGACCATTAATGGGTTTTGTAGTTTTGTATACCGATTTTCCACACAATATTTATACTGTGAGAAAGAGCAGCTAAAACTGCGTCGGATGAAGCTTTATAATAAAAATCGGAGGAACCTTTTTTGGGAATATGTATTTGAATGCAGGCTGTTGAAGGCGACATTGCTGAATATTTTTTTAAGCAAATATTTCAAAATTGTTCTTTTGAAGCATGTAGCACATAATAATGGGTATTCCATGATTCTTGGAAATTCTTTTATGATATACCACTCAAAAGGACTCAAAAAGTCAAGAAATTTCATTTTTACGAGCCTAGATGGCGAAATAAATGTACGAAAACTCCTTCGAAGCCAACTATCAGGTCATTTGTGAGCCGGGTTTCCAGAAAGGTCATAACCATTCGAAAGAGCAAAGACTTTTACATAATATTTCCCCCGATGAAAGAGCAAAACCTGTACATGTTTCAGAAATCTTGAACTTTCGAAAAAAATGGACTACAGCCGCCGTTGTAAAGTGTCTCTTTTTTGGGGGGAGAACTCGGGGGAGCTACCGCCACCCTCCATGTCGCCCCGGCACCTTCTTCCTCCACCTTTCACCTTCTTCCTCTAATATAACTAACTAGCGGGTGGCAAAGATTTATTTCGTTTCCTATCCTCGAGCAGAACCGGCGGTCCTTCTTAGTCTCTCTCACCAAGAGTCAACAGATGGCGGCACTGTTTCTCTATCGACGTCGGCGAAGGACGCTGAACATGGATTACACACGGCTGCATCCCCATCGTAACATCACGAATCCAGCGATCTTCCGAATGAAGTATCGCTTTCGGAAGAGGGAGTTGGATGAACTGGTCACGCTGTGCGACTCCCACCTTGTTCCGGAAGACGACTTCAACTGGGCAATCTCGAAGCGGAATCAAGTAAGGATGCAAGAAGGAATAGAAAGAGTAGATGGATAGAGAGAGAGAGAGAGAGAGTGAGAAAAAGAAAGAAGAGAGAGAGAGTGAGTAAGAGAGTAAAATAACGAGGAAAAGAGATTGACAGAGAGAGAGAAAGAACAACAACCCAGAAATAAACTAAAACATACTTTTCAGGTTGCCATGGCCATTTCCTACCTGGCCACGAACAGCCACCAAACTGTCATTGCGGATCGGTTTGGCTGCAGCCAGAAGGTCGTCTCCGATGTCGTAACGCGAGTGGTCAACGCGCTGACGGAGCCAGGGATGGTCTCCCGCTTCATCTCCTTCCCTATCAACGACGCAGCCTGGCGAGATCATACGGCGAGAGGCTTCTCGCGCTTTTCTGGCATTCCGAACGTGATTGGAGCTGTCGACGGCACCCTTATCCCTATCTTAACCCCGGACGCGCATGCCGGCGGATACAGATGTCGGAAAGGCTTCTGCGCACTTAATATGTTGGCCATTGTAGACTATCGCGGAAGATTCCTCTACGTGAACCCACGCTACCCCGGCTCCGGTCACGATTCTTTCATATATTCGCAGTCCACGGCGAAGTCGAATCTGGATGCATTGGGGAACCATCCCGGATACGCCCTGGCTGGAGATAGCGGATTCAAGAACGGCCCGCGAATGATGACACCGTATCCAAGCAGAGGGGCCCTGACACGTCAACAGAGACGATTCAATAAGAAGCATGCTAAGACCCGAGTCATCGTGGAGCAAGCCTTCGGATGGCTCAAAAGGAGGTTCTCCATCCTCTCCACCCGCATCCGCCTCTCTCCCGAGAAAGCAGCAAGGGTGGCACTTTTCTGCTGCGTACTCCACAGCTACGGGATCGCGAGAGGCTACTGCCGGATGTCACTTGGCCCACCTAACCGCAGACTGCCTGTCCCGCCCTATTCCCTAAACCCCCGTGATCAAGTCTCTGCAATGCTGTTGTGCGGGTTTCCGCCCTTGATCATCTTGTATCAATCGATAAAGGGCTTTGACTCGCTGACTCGGTTGTTTCCACTTCACAATGATATGTAGTTCAACTCGTCGATGAACAAGAACAATTTATTACTTCCAAATAGTCTTCGAGATCAGTCCAGAATTAATATCTATACATCAAAGTAACAGAACTAGAATCTAGATTCTATTCCAAGACCTAAAGCTGAAAAGATGGAGGAGGATGTGGATTGTAATAAAGAAAGAAAGAATAAGTAATAAATGTAAACCCTGAAAGGGAGGAATGGAAAGAAACAAAGAAAGAAAGAAGGGGAGAAGAGAGAGGACTACAAACGGACGCTTGCCGTTGTAGTCGAGAGAGAGAAGAGAAAAGGAGAAGCGGAATCGGTGGCGGCCAAGCGCACGATCCGCGAGCCACTTGTGCCGCCGGTCTTTAACCCTTAAACAACGGTAGAAGCCGTTACGAGGTTGCGGGAGGACCGGAACAACAACAAGCGGCGTGAGTGAGAAAGGTTGAGAGACAAGAAGACTCGAAGAAGAGAAGACTCGAAGGAGTGAGGAGAAAGAAAAGACCAAGAAGCGATAAGTAATGACAAAACATAATTAATAAATGTGACAATCAACTGGGCTTCTGAGCCTCTGAAAAGGACTAAAGGGGACAGGGAAAGGATGCTAAAAGGTCTGAGAGGGAATGTATCTGAAATAAGAAGGAGTTATGGCATAACAAATAATAATTCGAGGAGACAACGAAGAAATGCACCTACACGCGAGAAGAGAAAACGGAGAAATAAATCAGACACTTGAAGCGACCAAGCAAAAGGACGCGGGTATGCAACGCGTATCGCAACGCTTGAAATGATTTAAGAATGGATATTTGGCGGGGAATTCTAATTGACAAGATGGAGCGCAATTGCGCGACAATATATATCAGAGTCATTCACGCTGGTGTGAACACTGGGGCCACACAAAAAGGGAAGACAACAACGAGGAGAAGGAGGGAACAGGGAAAGACTGTACTGGTTGTCCTCGTCGGTTGCTTCTGCGTGAGTGGCATAGTCGGGGAATGAAGTTTCCTTGCTAGGTTAGGCTCTTCTCGGGTTCAGGCATATAAGATTGAGATGAGGAGTGAAAAGAGAGAGATCGGAGGAGTGAGTTGTAACATCAAGAAACATCAATAGTGGAAGAAATATCGAGGACAGTACATGATAGTAGCGACGAGTACGGTTGATACAGTATGCACATTCTCAGCAGATCTGGCAGTCATCACAGGCAACGGCCTTGTGACGCTGCGGGGCGCACGAGAAAGACTGGTTCAACCCATTGGAGTGCCTGTACTTCGCCTTCCGAGTTGGCTGCTTCCTTCTTCCGATGTCCTGTCCGTTCTTCCGGTCCAGGCCCGAGTCCAGTGAGATTGAACGAGCACCGGTGAGAACGGGAAGAGTGGCAACTCTGCTACTGCTGCGAAGTGGGCGAAAGGTCGTTCGCGGTGGCAGTGAACCCTCTTGGGTGCAGTTCTGGGTTGTCTTCGAGCTCGCGGCGACATTGACAACTTGCCGGAGACTGCCAGAAAAGCGACTCTTCGACCTCTTGCAGAGAGCTTCGTGATGTCCCTTCTTACAACTGGGACACGTCTGCTTGCAGACATTTGCAGTGTGGCCTTCCTGAAGGCACTTGAAGCACAACTGCTGCTCTCTGGCCAACTTCGTTCTCTCTTTGACGGATGGAATGCTGCGGCATTCGTGGGACCTTGTGTGCTTTCTGCAAAAGACACATCTGTCGGTATCCGTTTTCGCTGGTTGTTCCTTCATCGGAGAAGAGTGCTGAGACTGCTTCTGCGGTCGATGAAGAGGCTGAGTAGGGGATCCGCGTGGGTCATCCTTCTTAGAGGAGACATGAAGGGTGGGGACGAGGCTATCCTCTACCGGCTGGCTCGTCGGGCCAGCAATGAGTCGTCCGAACTTGCTGTGGAGTAGTCGGAGGCCGCTGGGCAGGGTATCCGGAGGCTGGAATTCGAGGATGTCCAGACTCACCCTGGCACTTAGAATTGCATCTGGTGGGGAGAGTGGTTTGCTTCCCTTCGCAACTCGCTCCGCAAGGAAGATCTTCTGCTTCCTAATGAAGTTGAAATCCTTCTGGTCCAACTTCGTGCTCGATACTGAAGGAAGATCGCTCGGGAATACATATGCTGGAATGGTCATGTGCTTGCCATCCAGCTTTTTCAGAGAGAGAAGAACAATATCGTGTTTCTTCTTTCCGGTGCTCTGGCCGCCAACTCCTTGAATGGACAACTCCTTGTTGCCAACTGAGTGGAGGCCGTGTTGTCGTGCGAACTCTTCCGAGACGATCGATATGCTGGCGCCAGTATCCAGCATCACTCGAATCTGCTGCTCCGAGTTGTTCACGGTCAATGGGACAACTGCAGTCAAGGGAGTGTTGTGCTTGCTATCCTCAGATGCAAGACAGAGCGGGATTGACGAAGATATGACAGAGACGGACTCATTCTGGAATCCTTCGTCTCTTCCTGGGTGTGTAGAATGCTGCTGTGTGCAGAGTGCCTCGTGGTGCTTCTTCTTGCATCTGGGGCAGAACTCCTTGCAGAATTCGGCTCTGTGGCCTCTCTGGAGGCATCGGAAGCAGAGACCCTTCTCGGTTGCCATCTTCATCTTATCGTCGACGGAAGGGAAGGATCTGCATCTCAGGGACGACTTGTGCTTCCCGCAGAAGACACAACTGTCGCCATTCGCAGATTCCTCTCTGCTGGTCGCGACTGGTACTGTTGTTGCTGGAAGGACTGGGAGTTGTTCCTTTGGAAGCGGTCGTGATTCCTGAATGACGACTGAGGCTGCCGGCTCTGCTTGAAGTTGTCATGGCTCCTGGATGACGACTGTTGAGACCGGCTGTGTTGTGCATTCCTGGATGCACTCAGGGAGTTCTTCATTGCGAGGGTGTACTCCTCGTTCTTGATGATTTCTGTCAACTTGGAGAGTAGGAGTCCGGTGGTGGAATTGGTCACAACTCCATTCTCATCTCGCTGTTCGAGCTGCCACCGGATGATCTCGTCCTGCGTCTTAAGAGAGAACTTCTCAAGTATCTTCATCTGTAGATGAGCGTCCGTCTGAACCGTCTTGGTGACTCGGTTCAGCTTCCTGACGATCGCGTGAATCTTGCTGAGGACCTCGCTCTGCTCATCCAGTGATCGTGCTCCAGGAGGAATCGCCTCTAGCTCTGCATAAATAGTGGGGAGAGCCAGGTTGTTTACTCCATATCTGCGATCGAGGAACCCGATAGTCGTGACCACTGAGCGAAAGGCCGTCGAGCATGTTGAGCGCCTTTCCGGTGATGGACATCTTCAAATGCTGCATCTTGTCATAATTGGAGAGATCTTCTCTGCTGTCGATCGTCTCCTTGAAGTCAACCATAAAGGTCTCGTAGTCCTCTAAATCTCCGCTGAAGGTGCGGAGAGTGAGACGTGGCAGCTGTGGTCGGCGATCCTCTTGCCTATCTCTGATCAGTGAGAACAGTTCTTCCTCTCTGGGAGTCGGTTGTCGGTGCTGCTCCCTTCTCGCTGCAATCGATGCAGCTTCCGGCTGGCGATACTCGCCTTGTACGCCGGATCTCTCGCTCCGTCGCCCATGGAGCTGTTGCTTCTCGTTCCGCTCTCGTCTCCACTGTAGATCATCACCTTCCGAGTCCTCTTGGAATCGGTGGCTTGATGAGGCTTCAGCTTCTTGCATGGTCCTCGTCGATCTGTGAGGAGGCGCTGGCGGATGACTTCTCTCTTCTCTCGCTGGTGGTCGGTTATCATGTTCTTGCGTGACAACGCTCGCCCTTCCACTTAGCGAGTACGGTACTCGGCGCTCCGTCCTCTCATCCGCTGAAGATCCCGCCTCTCTCGTGGGTGGGAATTGATCTGCAGGAGATGGGGAGGGAGCCTTCGACCGTCTTGGACTTCTCCACTCTTCTGTTGCTAATCGGTCGTCGATGAGTTGGATGAGTCGAGTTGCTTCTGCAGTTGCATCTGCTCCGCCTTCTACAATTGTGTTCCAGGAATGCACGGCACCGTGCACGCTCTCGAAGCCTTGTAGCTTCTTCTCCGCCGTGGCCTTTGACTGCTTGCATGTGAAATTGTTAGTGTGTTCCTGGTACTTGGTATACAGTTGGCAGTATACTGTAATATCCTCGTCACATGCAGCGATCAAATCGGTGAGCTGACTCCTGGATTGTTGTAGTCTGGCGGGGGATGTCTCGAAAAGTCGGTTCTCGATCTTCTCCTTCTTGGTCTGCAAGCGGTCTCTTGATCCGCTGGCATTCATGCTTGACAAGTGCAGATCCTTCAGTTTCGTGTCGCACTTCCTCAAGAATGCCTTCTTCTCTGCCTCGGAGATGGTCGGCACTTTCCTTGCTGGAGGAGGGGGAAACTGAACAGAAGGATCTTCTTCGTCCTCTTCAGAGACGACTGGTTGCTGCTGTGGAGCAGGGAACAGTACAGAGGGGTCTTCCCCTCCGTCTCCTTCATGTGAAGAGGCGAAGTCATCGTCATCGTCATGAGAAGCAGCATCTACATTGTCGTCTTCATCGTCTCCGTCATTGCTGACTTCTCCTTCTTCCTTGTCTTCTTCCTTCCTTGTCACGACTGACTCCTTGTCAGTCTCTCCTTGCCTTGCTGTAAGAGACGTTTCCTCTTCCCGGCTCGGTTGGACTAAGCCGCCGCGGTGCTCTTGCCCGCGGCGCGCAGCCCGTTCAGCACGTGCAGCTGCTGCTTCTCTGGGGTCTGGGAAGTTCGGAGGGGAATTCTCTTCAAGAATTCGTTTCTGAGTGCGTGGACACGCCAACATAACACTCTGAAATGGAACAATCTGTACTTAAATGCAATTAAATTACTTCTCTAATCGTAAGAACCGTAATATGCCTATATTAAGTTCTATTAATAACGTCAATTAAGTACTATTAATACCGTCTATCATGTTCTATTAAATACCTTCCATTATATTGTATTAATAAAAGAAAACGTGCAAACGAAATGCAATATAGTTCTTTCTTCTCAAAAAAAAACCGTAATATCTTCAGTAATATTCGAACTGAAAAAGGATATGCTTTAAAAAAAACAATAACTTATGCTAATATAAAATATCATGTCTCCATAGTCTACAGTATAAGCTACCGTAATATGTTATGTTCTATTTCTGTTCGAACAATATTATAAATATGCTATCAAGAAAACAAGCTATTGCAATAACAACAGAAGTAAAAAAAGAGCGAATAAATAATCTATAGTCCAACCTAATACTCAAATGAAAAAACAGAGGCCGCGCTTGGCGCGGAGTTCGCTCTGTTATTGATCGTGTTGTTGTTGTTGTTGACCGAGCTGGCAGGATAGAGAGTCTGGAACATCGGCCCCGTGAACACGTCCTCGAGACTTGACGGCTGTAGCTTAGAAAAATAATAATAAATTTAGTTGTAACAACGAACAAGAAGCATTGATGTTTTCATGCATATAACGAAAAAAGAACGTAAAAGAAAATCAATGAAAAAAGAAAGCGAAAGAAAGAAAAGTATTATAATACCTAACATTCATAAGCACCTGGTTATGATGAATGCAGATGTCGTCACTGCTCAGCTTCTCGTGGATCTTGCTAACAAGGATCGCAGTCTTCGTCGCCGCGTCCTGTTGTGCCAAAGCTGCGTTTTCTTGAGCCTGAAATAAACATAATCACAAGCATACTTAGCATCGGCTCTTTTTTTCTTAACAATGCGGTTGGATATGAACAAAACGACATGTTAGTAGTTTTCTGAATATTAAATTTGAGTAGTGGGAGCAAGGCAAACGAAGGAAATTGAATGCATTATTTACGGAGAGTCAAGTATTCTTCCTGGGTTCCAAAAAAAAACAAGTAAAGTAAAAGCAAAAAGTACCTTGAACATGTCGATCATTGCTTGGCGGACGTGCTGTTCTGATACGCGGCCAGACCTTTTGCTTCGATTGCGCGGAGCAGCTTCTTCCTCCTCGCTATCTTCGTCCACTGAGGACGTCAAACCGGATTGAGGGCTCTCAATAGCAACAAAAGAGTAGCAATAACAAATCTCAACAGCAACAATAGCCACAAACAAACCAGTAACAGTCATCAAGGGTAAACGTTTTTAAAATATCTTAGAAAAAACTTCAGTTACCTCCAGCTCGCGACTGCGAGTTCTTTTCATGGGGAGACGGCGCGCGTGCTTCTTATTCGACCCTTCTCCATGCGCATGAGTGCGGGCAAAAGCACGTGGAGGATGCTCCTGCTGCTCGACCTATAAATGTTGAGCACCATCACAATTATCACAACTATTATCACATTATTATCACTATTATCACCTTAATAATAGCAGGAACCGAGCCAGCTGACTCGAGAGGACCCGGTTGAGTAGAATCGCTCGCCGCCGCGCCCTCGTTATTCGGAAGCCACTTAAAAGCAAATGCACATATTCAAACCAGGTGAAAAGGAGCAGGTAAAAAGGTCTCACACCAGTTTCTAACTCTTTTTCCCCAACGCCAGTGAATGTTGGGGTAGAGGCGAACATCCGGCAGAGCAGGTAGTCGGTGTATCCGAGCTCATCTGTTAGCTCGGCCCTCAGTTTCTCGGCTTCCTCATCCAGCCCGCCGCCAGTAGCTGTTAGATACCTAAAGTAACAAAACATCCTGCTCACTGATATAGGCATCCATAAATAACGATTCCAAAAAATATATGAAAGAATGAAAAGACAAGCAAACAGAAATCCTATAAAGAAAATGCAAACTTGTTCCACTTTGCTGTCTTCTCCTTCAAAGTCTTCTTACGATACTTAAGATGATCCTTGAGTTTCTCGGCAGGCCGGTGGACGCGGAACTTGACCAAGAAGCGATCTTCTATCTTCTTCCAGATTGCGTTCCTTTTCTGGTTATCATCTTTGCCTCGCTTGGCATTTCCAGAGAAGAGACTCTCGCGGCTGTCGTAGGCACTCTCGATGAAGTCGGACTGCGCTGGAGTGAACTTGGGACCACCCTCCATAGGCTAAACAAATTGTTACAACATGATGGCAAAATACAAAGCACAACAATAAGCAAATCCCATTTGTAGAAACAAATAACAATACGCTTTTCAAAATTTGCAAGGACGCAGTTACGAATATCCTACTAATAAGCAAGATTGGAATTGAATTATTTTCGGAACAGGCCGATCTCCGGAGAATTCTTCGAGGACAGAGACATCGAGAGTGTGTTTAAAAGAGAGAGACGCAAGTTGCCGGGTGGGGGAGATTTGCGACGCTATGACTATAGCGTAGCAAATCTCCTCCACCCGGCAGGTCGTGTCTCTCACTTTTAAACACACTCTCAATGTCTCTGTTCTTCCGCGAGAGTTGCCGGACATCATTTTGCCGGGTGGAGGGTGGGGGAACTCCGCCAGATATGGCGGGAGACGCGTTAGAGACAGAGAAATAGGGCATTTTCGTAAGAGATTCAGACGTTTCCAGGTGAGGGAAGGCCTGGGAGTTCTCCCCCCAAAAAAGAGACACTTTACTACGGCGGCAGGATTCGACTATTTTGAGCTGTTCTACGAACGCTGGTAAAAATGGAAACTATGTTCGGAAAACTCTACCATAATGTTTGTTGAGACAAGAAACCTGAATTTGATGTTCATTTTCTACTTTTGAGTACCATCCATGGTACCTTTGCCAGAAGAATGAAATAAAATATGCAAAAAAATTTCATTTCGATCAAGCGTACCATGGATGGTACTCAAAAGTAGAAAATGAACATCAAATTCATGATTCTCGTCTCAACAGACAATATGGTAGAGTTTTCAGAAGATAGCTTATAGTTTTATTAGCTTTCGCAGAACAGCTCAAAATAGTCGAATCCTGTAGTCGATTTTTTTTCGAAATTTCAAGATTTCTGAAACATGTACAGGTTTTGCTCTTTCATCGGTGGATATATTATGTAAACGTCTCTGCTCTTTCGAATTGATATGACATTTTTGGCCATCCGGCTCATAAATGACCTGATAGTTGCCTTCGAAGGAGTTTCGTACATTTGTTTCGCCAGCATAGCTCGTAAAAATGAAATTTCTTGACTTTTTGAGTCCTTTTGAGTGGTATATCATAAAAGAATTTCCAAGAATCATGGAATGCCCATTATTGAGTGCTAGATGCTTCAAAAGAAAAATTTTGAAATATTTGCTAAAAAATATTCAGCAATGCCTGCATTCAAATACATATTCCCCAAAAAATGGTCCTCCGATTTTTCCGACGCAGTTTTAGCTGCTCTTTCGCACAGTATAAATATTGTGTGGAAAATCGGTGTACAAAACCCATTAATGGTCAAAAGAACGGCTATTTTTACACCAGAAAGTGGCCTTAAACACAAAAAATTAATTTTCGACTTTAAGAGTTAATTTGTTATGTACAAATCAAATACCATTTTGAAGAGAATTAAAAACTACATCGAGTGGACCATTTTGTGTAACAATTGTTTAAGTTTGAATGAGATTTCTCCTCTTTAATATGGAAGATTCAGTTTTGACAAGTCATACTAAAAAAAAAGTTATCGCCTGAAAACCAATTTCAAAAAATTAAATTGGACAAAAGTCATTTAAATTTTATTTTTCGAAAATGGTCTCCATGGACTTGTTTGTGTAGTTTTGAACAAGGAATCTACCACTGTAAAGATTATTGAGAAATATTAAGTATAACGGTAGATATGGTCTTCCAAAATTTTGGAGCATTTCGACTAATAACTAAGAGAGAAAAAAATTTCGAAAACTTTTTGACAGATTCAATTGCAATTGGTGCAGAGAAGGATGTAGCTATTTCCAGCATTTCCTTCAGCTTCCTATCATTTCACATTTTCGTTAGCTGCCGCTTGGCTTGAGTGAATGATTCTTTCACTTCATTCGTAGATTTTAGATCGAATAGATCGGAGTGATTAGATGGCTGATCCGATGACGAGAGATCAGCAGTTGACATGTCGTCAAGAGTTGTTCAAACAAAGTGATAAAAATTGACAGGAGGCCGACGAGAGGCACAGACTCCGGAGGGCTGTTGGTCGCTCTGGTCGAGTACGGCAAGGTTGACACCGGAGGGCTGGTGATCACTCTCGTCAGGCGAAATGTTAACAGACTGTGATCGGGCCGACGCACCAGTTGTTCCGGGATGCCGGGGTTCTCACAGTTTTGTTGGGGAAGAGTTGCGGTTATAATGACAAGGTTTATCGACAAGCACAAAGCAACGGTGTTGAGTGGAAGAGAGGTGTGTGTGGGATTAGATCAGATAGTATACTTATATAAGGAGAGGAGAGGAGGACCGTGGCGCAAGTTACCCGCCCTCTATGCTTGTCAGATCAACATCGTAATTATTCGTGTGCTGCTTATTTCTGCGCTTCATGACCTCTTCGATTACTCATATTATGTGCAAAGATAGCATACGAATAAGAACGCGGGCACAAGGATTTAAAGGCGTCCCATTGGAAATCTAGGCGTAAAAAATATTTATTCGATAAATTTATAGGCGCCCGAAATATGGCTATTTCGGTACAACAAATAAGCACCATGGAGAGGGTTCTAGCCAACTTGAAAGAGATTTATCACCTGCCGTAAAACTACCGAAATTGGCAAAACAGGGCAAAACGAACTTCATGTTCTGTGTCTTCGCATCACGAATCCCCATGGGGTAACTTTCTGAATTTTTTTCTTTTGAAAATTTTGGTTTTATGGGGTATGAATGCCGAAATAGTACCGTATTTTTTTTATGAATCCTCATACTACTCTCGCACTAATTTCATATTATGGCGCCAACTATCAAAGATAACTATCACCAGCGTGCTAATGTTCTGAACTATCTGCGCTGTGTATATAACAACTAAACAGTAAAAGAGAGATTCATCGATTTCTACTATATTTCACGGGCCTCCGAGAATCTCTGAAGAAATAATAGAAATGGACGATAGACACAGTAAAACAGTAAGACGACCGGATTGAGACGGGAATGGGTTGGAGAAGAAGGAGAGAGAGGGAGAGAGAGAGAGAAAAAGAACGATAGAGAGAGAGACAGAGATTAGGAGACAGAGAGAAAGATAGGGGAAGAGGGAGGGGAACTATAACAGAAATAGTGCGGACTCGTTGAAGTGGGAAAGCGGTCCAGCGCCAAGATTTTTTAGAGAGTCGAGGATAACGGTATCCGAAGAGATAACGGAATATCGGCACTAGGCGTGTTTATTGCTTCTTGGTTTGATTCACTTTTAAGTTCGTGCTTACTTAAAGAAATAATAGAGTATGTCTTTGGGTTATGGTATTGAAAATGTCTATTATAAGTAGGAAGCAGTATTGGTTTTTAATGTCAGGTGTGGACGGGAGTGGTTTGTGACGAGTGAGATGTTTGGTGGTGAAGGTAGCTATGGAAGCAGCGAATTTCACGGAGGCCTCATCCATTCTCGATTTGTCATTTTTGTTTCTCCTTTTCATCAAAAGAATGATGCATAAGGCAATGAAGCAGGCAATAAATACGTGAATTTGATGAGAGAAAGAGAGTGAAAGAGAGGCAGACAGAGAGAGTGAAAGGGAGAAGGAAAATCGGGAAGATGTCCGAGATGGTCGCAATGGGAAGAAGACGGTTGCGAAGGGCAGAAGCCAGGGACATTAAAATAATGAGCAGGAGGATGGGCAGGAAAAGAGAAGGCGAGGCGAAGTGAAAACCGCATTGCATCTCCAATCTTGAAGCCGGAGGTTGCAGTATACTGTCGCGCTCTTCAATGGTACTTGCTGGTGCGCTCTCTTCCTCTATTTTCCTTTCTTATCTCTGCATCTACATATATGGTGTAGCACTCTATCTCTCGTACTCCTAGCTGCACACTTTTACGAGCTCCATTACCCTCACTCATTCGAGACATACTCATTTTATTGTGCCGTATCTTGATTGAATACGAAATTTAGTTCTAACCGACAAATCTATATAAGAAAGTGAGTGAGAGAGATAGAGAGAGAGAGAGAGAGAAAGAGAAGAGAGAAGAATGCTAAATGAGAAACTGAGCATCATTACTGATTGGGAAGAGATGATTACCTTAAAAAAATTGCATAATAAATCTCAAAATTAGCGAATATTCTCTGGAGCTCGCAGTTAGAACCCGATATCATATGGACATGTGTACATGGCGACAGTATATTATACACTTGTCTCAGAGGGCTTCGCTGGTAGTCAACTACGAAGAAGCAAGGTATATCTATAGGTGTTTATTCGTGGAATTCGTTGAGCATTTATCACAAGGATATTAATCGATTTTTCAAAGTGATCAAAATATAGATCTGTCCTGATGACTCTGTAAGAATGGCTAATAAGTGATGCCAAGAATATGCACTTTGCAATGGAACAAATAAAGGGAATGTTAAAGGAATATTTTCTGTTATCTTGGAGATCAGGGACAAAAGTCAAGACTCTGCCAGTCACCTCCGTTCTCTAATACTGTTCAAAATGGCATGGCCCCCTTCTTCATAAGAGACTTTCTCTCCTCTCAACCGCATAAATTATATGTCATTCTTTTTATCTGTCTCGTATACCGTGCCGTCCATCTAGATCTAGTTGATGATTTTTCCGCGGGGTCTTCTTAGAAGTATTTAAATGATTTGTAAGCCGCCCGGCGTAACCTCTTCAATTGTTGGCCATAATGGATCCAATTGTGTTCTCGTTGCACTAACGCATCCTTGGAGACAAATTGCAGACTCTCCATCCGTCAACCTCAATCTGACCACTACTAAAATATCTTGGCATTTTAACACTTCATTCTCGCCCTGACAACGCCTTGTTAAGAGTGTCAAAGAAACCATGACAAAAACAATTCTTAATTCTGTTCTTACCCTGTTCTCTTTTCGAACTCTAGTCTCTGAAATTGAAGCTATGCTTAACTCTCGCCCTCTTTTTGAGAATGTAAATGATCCGCACCAGGCAACAAGGCCGATTGTTTTCTATATCCCAATCTCCATCATGTTCTTCAATTTCCTCTCTCTCATCTCTATTCAAAACGGATGAATTTGTACCTTTCTCGAGCGCTCTTCTTCGAGAATGGAACTTGCGAAGAAGTCAGTAGCACCTTGTTCGTATTCTCCATCCCATTGTGAGTCCGGACGGAGACTTGCGATCACTTAAGATGAAACTGCCCTCGGGCAGGGAGGTTTCACGGACGTCAGTCCATTTGATACCACTGCTTCAGAACTCCCCCCCCCCCCTCTTTATGTACAGCTGGAACCCTCTCTCCCCCTCTTTCTTCCGCTCGCTCTCTCTCTCTTCACGCTATTCACCCTGCCTTCACCAGCGAAGGCTCCTTCGCCCGTTCAGCCACTTGGGCGGCCAAGAAAAGAGTTTCTTTCGCCAATCTCTTTCTCTTGTCTACTATCTCCCTCTCTCTCCTGCTTATGACACTGAATGCACAAAACGAGGAGGAATTCTTCATCTCTCCTCCCTGCCGACTCAACACTTTGTCTGCGCCGTCTCCTATTGCTTCACCGTGTCTGACTCAATACCGCTTTTCAGTTCCTCTCGAGACTTCACTACATACATACATACATATAAAGTCTCTCGTAGGCTCAACAGTTTTAATTCTTCTGCTCCCTCGGCCGTATTCACTCCAATTTCATAGTTTGAGGAGCTTTTGGTCGCGTAATATTCACTTCTTACTTCGCCTTTGCCTTTACGTTGTATATGTTCGCCCACTGTTAGAATTCTGTATGGAAGTTTGGCCCTTCGTAAGTTATCTTTTAATATACAGATTGAGAAAGTTCAAAGATGTTGCACTAGATTAGCGTTTATTAGATGTGGCCTTTCGCTCTCTCTTATCCTGAACCCCTAGAACACGTTCATTTATAATCTTTATCTGTTCGCCGTGAGATCAATGATATTTTTGTAGCCCTTGAGCTTGTAAAGGGATTTATTATATCTTTCATTTTCCACCCACAAATATAACACCGTGGCCTATATGAATTTATTTTCCGGATGGGAAGAACACGAGTCTTCTGCCTCTTCTTTCTCGCCAGTCTGTTTCCGTTCTCAGCAGCAAAATTGATTAACCTTTTGGGCATTGAACCTTTTAAGAGCCCAATCCACCTGCACCCTCCTGCCAATTTCCTTGGTGGCACTGCAAAAAGCCGGGCTGCTCAACATCTTCCCTCCCCCCTAACATTCATAGCTGCCCTCCTATGACAATTTTGTGGACACGCTAATCAAGACGAGGAATCCAGCATTTTCAAATTGCAAGAAAATTACGCAGTATACACAAAGAAAAATAAATATCCGATACGGGTAACGGATTCAACAAATATGTATTAGCCGTACCTCCACCTTTAATATATCAGTACTTTGGGCGCCCTCAATTCGTAAAATTGTCAGTGAACAATTCGTATTTGGTACTTGAAGTGATAAGCGACTAAATAAAAACTTATTGAATACACATATACAGTGTTCCTATCCTTTCAATAAAAATCTAATTCTTTTCATTAAGACGAGAAGCCCTTTCCCACGCTACAAGACACGGGAACAACGAAATCAACAACTCATTTAAATCCACTGCCTGACAAAGGCCACTCCAGTTCGACTTCAACGACTGGAAGCATAACCACGTTGACAACATCAACGACCAATGGGCACCACCAAAGGCGAACTTCAAGCAGAACGCATGACAATCTTTCATCTGCCTCCACCTTGGATGACTCAAGCTCGGCGGCGGTGACATCTGCTAACAACGCTGTCTCATCGACAGCGAAGAAAACGAGTGGAACCGCATCCGAACTGCAAACTACTACGAAATCGTCCCCATCAACAGGCTCTCAAAGCGGCAGCGTGGTTGGGGAATCTGAGAAGACTTCTTTATATACAACAGGAAGTGAGCGCTCTACTTCGTCGCCATTCGCCTTTATATCAACAACTACTCCCGAATCAGTCGTGCTTTTCCCCACTTCAGATGACATTGAGACGACCGACCCGGATCAGCGATCAACGTTGCAGGAGCGAACACCTGAAGTTGCCACATTCACCATTAAAATTATCCTTGAAGGAAGCTCGACTGCCACTGCAGAAACCACAAGGGATGTGAGCATTGAAGTGGTGACCCCTGAAAAGACTACAACTACAAGATTCTCTGAATCAGTCACTGCATCGACACGAGATGGAAAGGCAACTGAATCTCCAATGGGGACGGCAACTGAATCTCCAGTGACTGACGGAATTACCTCTCGGTCGATTACAGCTGAATTGGTGGAACGGAGTACTATGGCAACAATTGCTAAGAAGACTGGGACAGCAAACTCGCGCAAATCATCACTGAAAGCCAATCCCACAGAGGAAACGACGCCTAAGATGAAGACGCCCTCCACTAGCATGTCAGATAAGCCTAACCGCGCCGTCTCATCGCCTGCCAAGAAAACAAGTGAAACCACATCAGAAGTGCAAACTACAAAGTCTTCCACAACAACAGGCTCTCAAACCGGCAGCGTGGTTGGGGAGAATTCTTTCTATAATACGGGAAATGAGCGCTCTACTACATCGCCATACGCCATCGTGTTTACAACTGCTTCGGAATCATTCGTGCATATCACCACTTCAGATGACATCGAAACCACCTACCCAGATCAGCGAACAACATTGCAGGAGCGAATTCCTGAAGGCTCAACATTCACTGACAAAACCATCCTCGACGCAAGCTCGACTGCCACTTCAGAAGGAAAAAGCGATGCTAACGTTGAAGTTGTGACGCCTAAACATGCAACAACCACAACATTCTCTGAATCGACATTAGATGAAACGGCAGCTCAACCTCCAGTGACGGACGGAACAACCTCACAGTCGACTCCTGCTGAATTGCTAGAACAGAGTACAATGACATCACTTTCTAAGAACACGGACACAACAAACTCGGACAAATCAACACTGAAAGCTAATCCCACTGAGGAAATAACGCCTAAGATGACGGCACCCTCCACTAGCGCGTCAGCGAAGCCTAACAATGTCTCATCGACAACGAAGAAGACGAGTGGAATCACGTCCGAAATGCAAACTACGCAGTCGTCCACATCAACAGGCACTCAAAGCGACGGTCCAGTTATGCAATCTGAGGAGACTTCTGTCTATAATACAAAAAGTGAGCGCGCTGCTTCTTCACCACCCTCCTTCGACTCGGATGTACGAACAACGTTGACGACCAACTCGGAAGAAGAAGCACCTGAAGATTCCATAATTACTGACCGACTCATCGTTAACGAAAGCTCAATGAGAATTTCAGAAACCACAAACGATGAAGTTTTGACTCGTGAACAGACAACAACAACAACATTCTCTGAATCAATCATTGTAACGACAGCTGATTCTCCAGTGACGGGAGGAACTACCTCACACTCGATAACACCTGAATTGGTAGAAGAGAGTACTCTGACATCACTTGCTAGGGACACTGACGCAGCAAACTCACGCAAATCATCATTGAAAGCAACTCCCACATTCAAACAGTCGCCAACAGCAAGTAGCAATGGGCTCATGACTGCAACAACAGATGTAACTCCACAATTATCTATCATGTCGGACTCTTCATCGGAGGCTTCCTCGAGGACATCAACTATAACTTCAGTCAAAGCTTCGCCACAGACTACGACTCCAGCAAAAGGAGAATTGTTCACAGAATCTTCTTCACAAAGTACTACTCCAAGCGATTTGTTCACAACGCCAAGTTCCTCAACAGCCTTTCATAAAAGTACCAAGTTGCAAAAGACAGCGGCAATTGATGTGGCATCTCCTTCTGGCAAAACAACTTCGCCGGCCGATTCAATGGAGTCGCCAACTACTGGCTCTTCTGAGGATGAACCATCCACCTCCAGTAGCTGGCGGACAGCTATGAGTTCTTCGGCAATAGAAATGGAGACTCAGTCTTCATACGCAGTGACCCTAAAGTCACCTCAACCTTCCACGTTCGATCATCCTTCTGAACCTTCCTCAGACGAAGGCATGAGCACCTCACTGGCTCCTTCTTCCACTGATTCGATAGTTACGACCTCCGAAATGCTGGCTAAGACATCATCTCAAATGGACAGCGAGCATTCTTCAACTTCGATAACTGACGTGACGACGACACCAGGGCATGAACTAGAAGAAGCAACGAAAAAATCAACGTCAACGCGGGTCTTGCTGTCGACTCGTGTTAGTGTTTCTTGTTACAAGTGTTCCTGGTGAAAAAATGAAAAGGAGACACACCTATTTACAATTAAAATAAAAAATTAAGTAAAAAAACATTTAATTAATTATCTATCTCTGTGCTCTTTCGTAGGCCGCAGAAACCACCTGCTGAAAAAATAGAGCACATGAAATCGAGAGTTTAGAACTGGCGGCATTAGTTTTTGTTGGTTGCCGTTCACCTTTAAAACAATCTAATTCTCAACATTTATGAACTTTTCGCCTTCACTTGTCTTTCCTCGCAATCTCAATCTCATCTTTGGCTTTTAGGTCGATTCGTTGTCTTTTGAAAAACAAGGTGAAGAAAACGAAAATGTGAATGTTATTTTAATTTGTAGAATGCATACAAAACCGAGCACTCGCTTGCTGTTAAATAGATGGAGTGCGGTTTGCTTTTATAATCATCTGCATGAAGACAGTTGAACTCAAGACTAATTCTACTTGAAACAGGTGGAGTACTCAACGACATATTCTTCCACGGAAATCACAAGCAGAACCCGCGATCAGCAATTGACGACCGCGTCGTCAGAATCGACTCAAAGAGAATCATCCTCTCTCTCAACCTCCAACAATGTGGCCTCCTCAGCATCGCCTCTTCACATGAAATCTTCCTCACCCTCTGCCTCCACTGCTTCTGCTTCAACTCTTAACGAAAATTCGGAGACACCTGGTGCGTTCAATCATGTATCTTCTCAAAATAAATTATATAAAATCATTTGTATATTTTTTTATTTCACAGCAATATGTAAAAAAAATAAGAGTTAATGCTACTGCATCGCTTACAATTAAGCTACAGATTCAGCCACCTCCACATTCTCGACGACAAAAACTGAATCGGGCGAGACTCCATCTTCTTCCTCTCCGACTTCAACTAGCTCCGCATCAATGACGACCAGCCTGGCCTCCGGCATCTCCACAAAGACTAGCTCATCGAAGTCGAGAACAATCTCTGGATCGGAAACCGAGAGAGAATCAATAACTATGAGCACTGCTTCAGCTAAGCCAACTGAATCTGGACAAAGGGGCAGTACCGACAGCGCTGGTTCTTTCTCCAGTGCCTCGACGGGAAGTGCCGGATTGTCTACATCCGAAGCAAATGACGAGGGCAAGACGACGTCGACACCTGAAATCACGATCGAATGGAGAAGAAGCTCGGAGTCAGCTCATCAGAGCACGAGGAATGAAGATCCTGGCACCACGAGATTCAATATTGTGACAAGCCCGCGTGAATCGATTGCTGAAGTCACATCATCTGAGGACGGAACTTCGCCATCGATGGTCTCAGTATCAGATACGTCCAAAAGCACACAGGAAGCCCCAACTGCAACTTTGTCAACGGAAAGCAGTCCAGCAGCGACGTCAAAGGTTGCGATATCCATCCCGACAAGAAAGGACATGGAGCATACACCAGAGGCCGCGACACTGCGGTTATTGCTCTATAAATTATTTGAACTTCTTTAAATATAAGTACACATAATTAAAAAAAATTTACGATACTAAATACATCCATTGTGACAATTAATAAGACAACTAAGAAACCATTCTGGGATTTCCAGCGCATTCTCAACGAGCATCGCCACTTCTCGCTCTGACAAAGAAACATCGTCTTCAACCAGGTTCATCCTCCTCCTTTTCAAATGTCAAAACTCTCGAGCATAGAAGAGTGTACGATGTAGAGAGTTCCACCTTATATGCAACAATATTTCCGCTTTCATAATAGGGTTTGAGATGGTCAAAATTTATTACATTTAAAGCTTTTCAGAGATCACTAAAGTGTATTACTTATGTATATAGCCCGCTGACCTCGTCTTCCCTCTCCGACTCGCCGACTCCTTCACTCTTCCCAGCGCCCCACACGAACCACGGCGTCATTGTCGATGATGGCGAAGAGTCAACGACAGTCTCAGATAGTACGCTTTAAGATTGTACGCTTTAGAACGAAGCAGACATTGGATCCATATGGAGATAATGAACAAGTGTAAGTAAAGGGAAAAGAAAGGGGTAATTGGGGGTGTTTTTTTGTAAAATAAGAATTAGGACCACAACAGCTCTATAAACATTTCCTTTCAGACGACAATAGCACGCAAGCATGTCCGCTAGGTTTTACGGAGGGCGCGACGACATGCATCTATCCAACCTGGATCGCAGGCGGTACTTCTTGGGGATATGGCGGGAGATTTGAATTTATTTTGTTTTTGATAGTACGGTATTCCTGTCCCGGTTTCAGGCAAATCGTATATGGACTGCTTGGTCGCGTGCCAGAAGCGCGTATTCAGCGACATGATGGGAGCTCTTGAACTGGATGCTGAGAGGAAGACTATTGCAGAGATGCTGTTAGAGAAAGAGAGAAAGAATGTGAGAGCGAAAGCCAGGGAAACAAGGGAGAAGAGAGAAAGATAAAGAAAGAAAGAGAGAAAGAAAGAGAGAGAGAGAGAGAGAGAGAGAAAGAGAGAGAGGGAGAGAGGGAGAGAGAGAAGCACATACAGCGCCACTCATTGATATGCCGGCAATAACGGTCAAATGGAGCCAAGTGGAATATCTCGTTAACATAGTTTGTATATAATGATAACATCAGCCGCGAGTCGGACGGCGGGCTCCCTCCCCTCTACGTCAACTCGCATGCCTCCGCAGCATTCCGCGCCACTCGCACTGTTCGAGTCATCAGTCTGTCGGAGTTGAACGCAGAATTGGTACGCTAAATTGTGATTTCTTCTTACTAATGTATTGTTCTCAAAGATTATTTCATGACCACAATGGTAGTACAATTTATCTTTTTAAAGGTTCTTTACATACATATGTATGTACATACATAAATCTTTATTTATGCACATATGTGAAGAACTTAATAAAAAGATAAAATGTATAACGATTGTGAAAGATTAAAGTTGCGTAAATATATTTTTGTGAAAGGAAAGAAAGAACATACATTGCGCAAGCCACAATATTCCGCAGGACGTCACATTGACGAGTACTCTGAGCGCCTACTCCATTTATCCGAGAGCGGTCGCTGTCTGCATGGTACCGAGTCAGTTTGTCTTTCGTTGTACATCTATTATTTGTATTCAAATCTATTTTTTCATACAAATAATTATCTTTTATGTTAAATCAAAAAAGACATATTTGTCAAAAACAAGGCTGCAGAATTTTCACTCCCGCCGACATGCGCAGTGCAGGCGACTCTGAAGGAATACGGCCTAGCCAGTGTTCTCACGATCAGAGATGACAGCAAGATGGCGACAATTAACTATACGGTGCCTGGCTCATTCTCTCTCTCTCTCTCTCTCTCTCTCTCTCTCTCTCTGTCTCTCTCCCTCCTTCACCCTCTCTGTCTCTCTCCATCTTTGTCTCTCTCTCTCTATTCACTCTCTACATCGCTGTATATGATGATGACGAGATCTACAGGAAACGGTTGACTTTGAATGTGCTCAAGTTCCCGAAGTCACCTTCACATCGACCTGCACTGAGATTGGCCAGCTCACACCGCATCCGACTCTCTTCAGCTGCCCCTCACCGAACAGTTTTCTCTTCTTCTTCCATCTTTGGGCATCCTACCTCCTCTCTCTCTCTATCTCGCACACACTCTCTCTTTCACTCTCTTTCTCTTCAAATTGCTCACTCTCCTAGTCCAAACTCTCCTATAGCCCAAGGCGAAGACGAAATCGTCTACGAAGAAGCTCTGTCTTCGGAGCCCTTCAAGACTTGCGACTACTGCGACCCGATCGGCACGGAATACTGTGATGACAAGGCGTGCGTCTGCAAGCCAGGATGGACGGTGAGGTCTACGAATGAGCAGAATGAGACTGCACCAAATAAATATAATAAATATATACATACATGCTTATATATTCTTTTAACTGATTAAAGGTATTACTAGTACGCCAAGATAGGATCGCACAGTACCATTTACAGCAAACAATAAATCGTTGGACCATTTTTCGAGTGGATGGAATCGTTTAATATTTTATTATTTATAAATGTTTATTACTGCGCCTTCAGGGCGGCAGATGCTTCATCTCGCCAAAGTTTTGCGACAAAATGAAATGCAAGCTTGGCAGATGCGTCGAGAACGTGAGTGGAGTGAAGAGGGATTTTCAAATTTATGCCATAAGAGAGACGGAATTAGAGAAAAAACAAATAGAAGGAGACATGACAGAGAGACAGAGAAGTAGAGAGAGAGAGAGGAAGAGAGAGTGAGAGAGAGAGAGGGAGAGAGAGAGAGAAATGACTCTTCAGGTGGACGGCGCCTACTGCGAGTGCGAGGCTGGCCCAATGTTCGAGAAATGCGAGCTGCTGAGACGGCGGCAGCATCGCGAAAATGTGAAATCATGGAAAAGAGAGACAGACGGAGAGGAAGAGAGACAGAGAGAGAGAGAGAGAGAGAGAGAGAGGTGGAGAGTGAGGAAGAGAATTTGAGAAAGCGAGTGATAGAAAGAGAATACAATGAGAGACCTAGGTATCCGCTGCTCTGCATTATTCTGCACACGGAGCAACGGCAGCAACAGCCGTCTCTGTCATAATACGAGCTGTTGCGGCGGGCTTTATGGGTGAATGCGAAGTGGGTATTTTCACGCCCTTTCTCCCTCTCTCTCTCCCTCTCTCTCTCTCTCTCGCTCTCACTCTCTCTCTCTCTCTCGCCCGCTCTCTCTCTCTCTCTCTCTCTCTCTCTCTCTTCCCCACTCTAGCTGGTCACGTCTAATCTGGTTTAATCTTCCTCTCTCGAAAAACCCTCATTGTAATCTCTCCTGCTAGCTGACAAAACTAGAAGCAAATATGATGATTAGATTAACTTTGGAAAATCATGTATTCCTCTCTGCTTTTTCTCTCTTTCTATACTCTATTTCTCTCTTTCTCTCTCCTCTTTCTTTCCCTCTCTTTCCATCGCTCCCTCTTCCAGAGCCCACAAGAAGACTTCCAGCTTCAACGGTCGGCTCTTCTGACCATAGTAGCTTTTTTAAACAACTACTTCAACGTGCCAAACGAGGCCGCCCTAGATAAGGTGAGCAAAGCGAGAGAGTGAGAGAGTAGAGAGAGACAGACACTGTGAGAGAGATAGCAAGAGAGCTATTTCGAAAGAGAGAAAGCAAGAGAGAATGAGAGAGAGCGCGAGAGGGAGGGAGAAAGTTAGGGAGAGTAGTTAGTAACTTTGCTTTTGTGATTGAGAAAACGTATAAAAAGCAGGAAACATTCATCATATTTCAGGTGGGCGCCCGTGTGTGGGGCACGCTCATCATCTTCTGCTACGTTTCAGGCAATTTATAGAAATCTTTTCATTCTGGCTGAAAATTTGAATCCATTTAAACATCTGCTAAACTGTAGCACAAGTGCTTTGGCTGAACGAAGCGAGCCACGTCTATGACGTCATCGTCGGAAATGTCATCAACGAGTGGGCGTATCGGCCGTTCCGGCTCGACTATGCGGTCGGTGAGAGAGAGGAGAGGGAGAGGCAGAGAGAAAGAGAAAGAGACAGATAAGTTGATGAGTGGGGCACCAGGAAAGAGGGGGGAGGGTTTAGTTATTCTGTATAAATCAATCTATAAATGAATCAATATAGTATCTGCAGATTCGAATGGGGCTCTCATATGCAATTGCACTCGGAATTACGGCTGCAGTAGTGGCGAGCTACTGGGATGCGCCGACGCTATGGAGCAGCACTGGTAAGAGAGGAGGAGAGATGGGGAAGTGGAGAGAGAAAGAGAGGAAGAGAGAGAGTGAGAGAAAGAAATATGAGGAAAAGGTGAGAGATGAAGCCCGAATATATGAACGAGCAACAGAGAAATGGGAGAGAATAGAGAGAGCATGAGAGAACGTCCGAGAAAGAAGAGGGCGAGAGGGAGAATGAGAGATAGGGGAAGAGAGGGAGAGAGCGAGGAAGTGAGAGTGATGAATGCGCAGGCTCGTTCAACACCTCCTCCCAGCCTGCCATGATCATCACTATCCTCGCTGTGCTCGCTCTCTTCGCCGCTGCCTTTGGCGAGCTGGCCGTGCAGTTCCATAACAGAGTCAATTAGTCCGAGCAAACTACAAGGAAGAAAAAAATGTTTTATTTTGCGACACAAAAAAGCTTGCGCAAATTAATCTAAATATGTGTTCGACGAGGCAGGAAAAAAAAGCTTCTTCAGCGCTTCATGATGCGCCTCAGAATGGACAACTTCTTCGAGTGGAACCGTCCCTTCGAAAAGGAGAACGTCGCGATGGTAAGCGAATTGAAGGAAGCGGAATTCAAATTTAGCAATCGGATGAAAAATTCACATGCTGGCACATAATTGTCCCCCCAGTCACTCCATTCGAGGTCCGCCGCAATCTCCTCTTCTGCGCCGTCGGCCCGCTCCTCCAGTGCGCTACGACTGCCGCGCTTCTCTTCGATAATGACCGCCAAACGAGTTCAACGAAATGGTCCGAGCTATCTATAAATTATTAAAGTTAATTAACTTAATTTGTCCCTTAGGCCTTCAGTGAAATAATTCAAAAATAAGAAATATAAAAATTGAATTATTAAAAAAAATCCTAATTAAAAAGGCTGCTTCTCGTGGTCTCTGGGATCAACTCATTTGTCGGAATTCTACAAACGGTCATCACGACAGATGTAAGTTCTTCTTCATTTATCATTCAACAAATGTTGATTACTTTTGCAGTTATAATAAAAAAAAACAATTATTATATACTAAAAACATATAAAGGCACATGATTTCTTTCCGAGTTGTAGATATACAAGTATGCCACGGCCGCAGCGATGTTGTTCCTGCCCGAGCGGTGGGCTCCAAAGTTCAATGTCGTCAACTTTTGGAATCGGTCAGCGGTGATTGAAATGGGAGAGTACAAAATTTTTTTGTGAAATTTGTTTTAAGCCTTGCAATAGTCAGCATTCTGCAAAACTTCTCCCTGATTCAGGGAAGAGACGTTCGCGCAGTATCGACCGAAAGCGTATGCTAAGCTGCGTGAGGAGAAGAAACGTGCAGAGAAGAAGGCTCGCGACGAGGAAAGAAGCAAAGTTGAAGCACGCAACGCGGCACGCAACGAGTTATGCAACAAAAAGGTACTCATTCATTCAAACTGTTTTGTAATCTATTTTTACGTTAAAATTAAAAATAGAAAAGATATTCACACAAACAGTTTGGCTCCGATCTGCCTCGGGCCCTCCTCGAGCACTTCCCTGAAGACGGCCCGCCCCTCACACTGCCGCGTCCATTCAACTTTGATCCCCGTGCAAAGGCATGAGGAAGTCTTAAACTAAAACACATAGGCAATATGCTTAATAAAATGCTTACGTGATTACTCTCCATAAAGGTTTATCAATTTTTCTTTTTAAAAAGTATACTTTTAAATTTTCATATGTACATACATATATATATGTGCATCCAACGCATTTAGAATCTGCGTAAATTCATACCATGGCTTTGTTTAAAGAAGTAAGCTAAAAATTGACAGCGTTTCCTGCCCGAGTTCGTGCGGGAGGTTCTCGCGCGTCAGTGGACTGTCGAGTACTTGGAAAAGCGTCAGCTTCCTGGCATCACTCCACTCGACGCTATCACTGTTAGACATCTCTTTGTAGTTCTGGTATTCTGAAACAGGAGCAAACATCAAAGGATTTGGCTTGTAACATTTAAAATATATGCAGGTCCACGTTCTGTCTTCAATATAATGCGTGGAACATAATCAGCTTCTTATTGTGGAGAGAAAGAGAGTGGGGAAGAAAGGGCTAGGGAGCCGCGAGGGCTGGGGCCGTTCGGGAGGATGTTTTGGCAGATAATTGACTGGTGACCACTGAGATGTTTACAGTGCTGAGGAGCGATGAGGCGGTCCTCGACAGTACATGAGAACATCTTATAACTAAACAACGAAAAAGTATCTTAACTTATAATTGGTAATTAAGTATCTTTGAGGTGATGCAAGTGAAGCTGGCAGTGATGCAGTTCTTCTCGGGCCAATACGCGGATCGACTTCAGTGCGACGCTGCGTTCTGCCAGTGGGCGGCAGCCATCTTGGCAGATGATCACATGGACACGGTCGAGGTGGGTGGAGATAGCACTCTATCTGTCTGTCACTCCTCGCTGTATCTCTCTATCTCTGTCTCTCGTTTTCTCTCTATTTATATCTTCGCTCTCTCTCTCTCTCTCTCTCTCTCTATCTCTCTCTCTTTATTCCCCGTTCTTCCTCGCCCTCCTCCATGTCTTTCTAGGTTCTGTTTTATTTTGTTTTCTGAAACTATGTTTTCTCCTCTTTCGATTCCTTATTTTACTTCATGCTTCCCTTTCGATCAGGCCTCCCCAGAGGAGCTGTCAGCCAAAGGAGAAGGAGCACAGAAGGAGGTGCCTTTGAATGTTGTATTAATTTTTTTACTTGGACCACATGAAAGCTATTATTTAGATGCACAAAATATCCGTTACTAGTACCGGATATAAACATCCGTTCCAGTAACGGATGTAAAGTTAACCAATTCCGCTTTCAGAATTTAATAGGGCCAGCTCTCAAGGCGATGAAGTTTTGCGCGCCCGACCACACTGAAGTTCGAGTCCATTCCATTCTTTGTTTCGCAAGAAAATTAGAAAAATTCTTTCTGAATAAAAAACTAAATTTGAAATAAAATTAACAATTGATAAATTAATTATTTTTCTACAGGCTATTAATGCGCGATTTCTCGGGCCGGACGGAATGATTCGTTGCATGACATTTGCAAAGGCTCCTCCGATTCTCACCGTTGAGCAGGTGGGTTGCTTGACGTGCATATTTTCTCTGTTGCTCTCTCTCTCTCTCTTTCTCACTCTCTACCAAACTCACTATCTCTCTATCTCTGCGTCCATCTCTCGCTCTCTACCTCAAGTTTTCAACATTACATGTCTCTCGAACAGCAAAATGTTTCTAAAATATTCTAGGCTAAGGAAGCGCTTAAATGGCACGGTAAGGATCTCGAAGAGCTTAATGAAAGGTGAGTGAAATTTTCTTCTTCTTTTGCCCGTTCTTCTTCAGCACTAACTTTGGTCACCAGATTTTTGTTAATTTTCTTTCCTTTTGATTTGACCGCCTCTACGACGATGATCTGGTGATAGCTGACCTCCTGGCTGGACCCCACGCAGAAGCAACGAGAGAGATTCTGGTTGGGAGAGAGAAGCAGAGATAGAGAGGCGAGAGAACCAGGGAGAGAGAGGGAGGCGAGAGAAGCAAAGAGAGAGAGATGAGAGTGTGAGATCAATACGATTTGTGCGCTTCACTCCAGAATGTGAAGTCATCACGACCGGAAGGCGATGGGAAATCGCTGAATCCTCGCAAGAGTCCACTCGATGACTTCTGGCTCGATATCAACATGCCAAAGTAAGATTTCTTACGGTATTAAGATTACGGTATCCAATCGACACCTAAAATCGTCTATTTCTCCGTAGCTTCATCGGTCCTCGTCCACGCGGCGCAGAGCCGCCCCTTTGCTCCTTTGCCGAGCGATTCCGGCTTGAGCGATACTTTAAGGTGAGTTGTTTTACAATAATTGGCTCTCCAAGACGCAACACGGAAGTAAATATTTGAAAATACCGTAATTATTTGATTTCTTGTCAGGAGTCGCGAGACGCGAAGTGGAACGCGTTGCAGGCACGCGGCGCGGAAGCCGAATTCGCGCGCCGCGAAAGAAAGCGCATACGGCGCGATCTATGAGGATCTCGCTTACTTTTTTTCTTTTTCTGCCACCCTCTCTCTCTCTCTCTCGATCGTCTGCTAGCTCTGCTCCTAATGTCTTTTTTTCTGGTAATTCCCTCTAGTATACTCTTTACACGCTCTACTGTTATCACGTGTTTTCTGCCGGTCAATTGGCTTGTGCTTCATTTACGATGCTTCAAATCTAATCTAGGAGGGGCGGGGCTTGGCCCGCTCACGGCTTTTTTTCTCTGCCTGTGCTATTTCGCTACCTCAAGCTTGGGTAATTAAACCGAAGGCGAAAAGGGAGCGCGCTACATTTCTAAGTATCAATGCTAGCGCAGCAACCTAGATTTGAAGCATCATACCGTCTAAAAGTTTAGAAAGACTGAAACGATGGGGAATCTTGAAGAAACTAATGCAAAGTACACACAATCAAAAATATGTTGTTAACCGGCACTTTCTGTTGAAAACTGATTGCATAATTAGATTCAGAATCGTAAAGCGAATCTTTTCATCATATGAACATGAATGATAAGGTCTGTTTTATCGATTTCCGTTATCAATGATAAAATCTCTTATATTATTATTTGTGGATATGAGTAGAGACAAAATAATGGTACAGGAAAAGTTTCATCGAAAAATATTAAAAATGAAATTTTTTATAGGCAAAAACTGATAAATCCTTATCAAATGATTAGAAATTATCGATTTTTTAACAGTAGCACCCGCTCTCTATGCATCAATTAAAATATTTTAGTTTTTCCTAGAATAATAGTTATGAACGAGGATGCATTTGGAAGCGTCCGAATCGTCCGACGCGTCCTTGGTACCAAGATCCTGGGCGGGACTGTATCTAAGAGAAAAAAATTTTCAAAACTTTTTGACCACCTAAACCTTGTTTTGAATAGCAGATACATCCCTCATAAAGTTTTTAAAGTAAAAGAAAGCAAATATTCCCCGGGGCCTATAGAAGCCTCCTTGAGTCTTACAGAGATTCTCTCTTAAGAAAAACCCGGCCTATGTTGGTTGCGCACACCATATGCACTCGTTTCAAGAGCAGGAGTGACCCCTTTCGGATATGATGTAGCCCTCCAAATTTTTTTTGAAAAAGGCGGGAAATTAAAATAAGAATGGTGTTAATTTTCTCAGGGCAGGGCAGTAGATGTTTGTTACTTCGATATGCTTGCATTCGAAGTTTCCAAATCAACCTGGCCAAATAAGGCGAAAAGAAGACACTATTTATTCGCCTGAGACCTCCTTTAAAAAGCAATTCGTAGTATCCAACGTGGTATTTTACAAAAATTGATTTTTGCAGAATCGAACTACACGATAATGTTTCATTTGGGCAAAAGTTGGGATAAAATGCTCTACTCGCTAGTTTATGATTGAAAATTGCAAGAGTTTAAAGGGTTTTTTTTCACGTACGCCACTGTATTCATATTTTTTTTACAGTTTCCACTCTCCGACGTACCCCCAATGAGCCTAGTTATTTATCTATCTCGCTTCGAGTTCGTCGAGGATAATGAAGGTTTTTCAGTCGAACGCCTCATATGCTAGCTAGGTGAACACATTATTTTATTATCCAAAATTAATGAAAATGCGGAAGCTACATATATGATTCTTATCATCGAGTTTTGATATTGCAGATCGAGGCCTGACTTGAGCAACTCGCTCCCACACTCTCTTTCTCGCTCCGTCACGGTCTCCCGCACATTTCTCTTTCCTGTCTGACGGCCTCATCCATATTTTCTTGCAGAATATCTCCATGGTATTAGAAAATCGATATTTAACATTCCCTTTATTTATTCCATACACAGTGCAGATAGTACTGAGAGGCCGCATTATAAGGCCGCATTATAAAGCTGAACTATTTAGTTCGCCATCTCCCGTGGAACTAAATAATTAATTCTGACGCTACTATCAATAGTTCTTTTAAAGCGAGCTTGATAGTATAACCTTATAGTTCAGCGAGGCCGAACTATTACCCCGCTGAGCATTGCCCCCCCCCCATCTGCTTGCTTTGCGTCCTCACTCGCGCCTGGATAAGTCCACACATAGTATGTACTAGCTTTCACCTTATTACGACCTTTATTTGTATAATGCACACAGAAAAATTACCCAGCATACTGTAGCAGGCCGAACCTGTTCAGCCAGCCGCAGAAGCATCAGCCACTCAGCATGCCGCGGGACTCGGCGGGTCACAGTTCCGAAACTGGCAATTTGTCCAAAGAATGTAGCGCTACCTACATACATACTTATTTCGGCGGCCTTTTTCGACTGCACATTTATATTGGACTGTAAGCATGGGCAATGTGAGAGGATGGAGCAAGCAAATAAGACCTGACAATAGTTCGCTTTGTCCCTGATAGTTCACTGCCGGCTTTCATGATTGTTAGGCGAGGGCGAACTATCAAATTGAACAATCCGTAGCGAGCTAATAGCTGAACTATCTGCGCTGTGTGCATGTATAGTGCATATTCTTGACATCTTAACCTTTCTTTCAGATGACAAGATCCATATCTTGATCACCTTGAAACGTACTTGCGAGATCGATGAATAGCCTTGTGATAAATGCTCAATGAATTCATCAAATCAATAGCAATAGATATACCTTGCTTCTTCGTAGTTGACGACCATGGAAATTCTCAAAGAAGAGAGGTTCCAAAGATTCATCCCTTTCCCTAAAGACGCCATTGGAGAGACCACTCGTTCCATGACGAGCTATTGTATAATGTAGCTTTCGTCATTTTGTTTAATTGTTTATCTACATCTTTAAAGGAGACCATACGGGGAAAAACTCCTACCACGAAGTCCCTAACGGATTTGGACAGATTAGTAAAACGTACGGTGTAAAGAATCCACAGAAACTTGTGGTTTGCACAACTGGCATGTGAGCCTATGTGTTAAGCAAAACCTGGCCAATGTAGGTTGTGCGCACCATAAATTGTATAAATTTTAAGTGCGGGAGTCGAATGCCCAGTCGGCCACGGGGCTCCTCTCTCCTTGTTGAATATGGCGGGAAAATAAAATATTCGCGAATTCAAAGTAGAGATATTACGATCAAATGTATGTGCTTGCAGCGAACGAAGAGGAAGGAGAGGGATATAGTAGCCACAGTGGTGCTCCGCCTGGGGTGAAGGCGAACCCGGACCATCATGCTCGCTGTATTTGGAGAGTGTTAGGGGACTGGGGATATAATTATGAAAAATACTGATGTAATAAAATAATAACATAGAGTAATATCCGACGAATAATTCTACAGTAGCACTTAAAGGAGGTATCCGGGGAATAATTAACCTATGTTTTGTTCTATGTGGAGAAGTTCATCTTGGCGTAAAACATATATCTAGAAAGTTTGAGCGATTTTCTTTCATTACATTCTGAGCAATAGTAATGTGAAAACTGGCGGGTAGAGAATTAGCTACGGTGGGTCATAGCCGCCCTCCTATTTCACATGCTCTCTCGACCGAGCGACAGGCAACTTTTTGAGCGCGCGCATTCAAACTCGTTCTCTAACGCTGCTGTACAATTATTCGCCGGATACTTCCTTTAAAAGCCGGTTTGAATGCGTTCATAAAGTTGCCTGTCGCTCGGTCGAGAGAGCATGTCAAAGATAAGTGCGGATCTGACCTACCGTAGCTAATTTTCAACGCGCCAGTTTTCACGTTGTTATTGCGTAGAATATAATGCAAGAATTTTTTTTTGATTTTCCGCCACGATGAACTTATTCAAAAAAGTAAGGCTAGTTATTCCCTGGATACCTCGTCTAAGCATAATAACTTAGGATATTAAAGCTTAATTATTGAAAGAAGAGGTGAATTGAGGAGCTCGCGTTTAATGGTTCAACGTAACTGTTCGAAAGAACGGAGCCTGGTTACTGGCAATATCATCTAGCAACTCTAAACCTGAAAGAATTACATTATACATAGATTCTAGAGCTGTAAGGATGGGGCACTATTGGATGGGGGTTGGTCGGTTATCAGAGGTTAAAACTGGCCCAACTTTTTTGGGCCCGGCCGGCCCTTAGGGCCCAGAATCTCGGCCCGGCCCTCAGATTTCGGGCCCTTGAATTTTGGGCCCGGCCGGCCCGGGCCGGCCCGATTTTTTAAATATGTCAGATTTCAGTTTCTATTCGTAATTTTCTTATAGAAAATTTTTTTTTAGCTTCCCCTACACAAGGCTTCTCATTTATTTTTCCGAATCAAAATACGACTCCTGCCGCGCATTCAATCTATCTAAAGTTCGAAACATTCTTGAAACAACAAAGAGAGTCACTGCCTCCCACTCATCGCCACCACTCCTAATATCAATGCCCGGCCGGACTACACCCATGAACAGCTCGAGTACGACGCGGACCTGAGGCGAGATGGCCGACTCGAGTTCATCGTGCGTGATCTGCGCATTTGCCGTCTTCGCAACCCGAGAGAGCTGCTCCCGCGCAGCAGAGCTGCACTCGAGAGGCGCCAGCAGCAAGAGGGGCACTAGCGCCCGCCCCTCTTCCGCTCAAAGTTCGACGCGAGGTGGCAGGTCAATCACCCGTCACCCATCACGGGCGAGTCAAGCTGGGCCGGTTCAACGCGCTCGAGTCGATCACGGGCTTGCCATCAGATGATAGCAGACCTAACTCTTCCGAGTTCTCTCTCACCGTCAAGCAATCAGCTGAAAAGGCGACCCCCGATTCTGTTTCGGACGCAATGCTCTCTCTCAACGCAAATTTTAATGTACATATATCGAAGTGATAGAATATGCGACAACTTTGGAGGTGGCGTCTGTACTCTCCTGGCCGATCAAAGCACTCACACAATCGACGAAATTGTACAGGCTGAGAAACAAAAGGCACTTCGCACCTCTTCGCCTTACTCAAAGAGGTGCGAAGTGTTCTTTTTCTCTGCCTGTACTATTTCGTCGCTTGTGTGAGTACTTTGGTCGGCCGGGAGAGTAAGAGTTCGGTCGGTTATGTGCATGTTCGCTAGCACATTTGAGAAAATCGGGCCCAATCGCTCGGCCCGGCCCTAGAGGGCCCTAGAAATTTGGCTCATTTTGGGCCGGCCCGGGCCCGTTCCACCTCTGGCGGTTATATTAGAGAGAGGGGTACTTTTTTTCAATGCCATTTTCAAGCGGGAGAGTACCATTAGAAATGGGGGCCTTCTAATAGAGGGTACAAATAGGGAAAATACGGTATGCTGGAGGACGAATTGCCTGTACAAGTGGCGGTGCCGCAGATGGATTGTCCCAACAAGATACAACACTTCCTCTTTTTTTAAATGTATCGCTTTTCTCTCCTACGGCCACCAATATATTGACAAAACTTTCATACCCGTAGGCTACGCCTCTCTATGGCTCCGCCCATTAAGTTTGTATGAACACTTCTTCGATTGGTGTACTAAGCTCGTGGATGGTGGCGAAAATAAGGAGCCCGTTTGGATTCGGTAAAGGAAGGCTAAAGGAATTGATGCAACTGAAGTCGATAATTCTGTTCTTATATAGATTAGATTGGATTGTGTAGTCAGTGGCAGACCTTGAAAAATCATAGTCTGTATTACGGTTATATTACATTGTTGCTCAGATTCACGGTTCATAGGTTTGTAGTTCTTGTTTATTTAAAGAATCGATTGAGCATTTACTTGGGATGTAGTATTATAGAAAATAGCATTTTTTTCTATCATAAGTAGGAAACATTATTAGTTGTAATCAGGTGTGGAGGGGAAGTGATGTTTGATGAGCGCGATGTTTGGTTTGTGAAGGTAGCCATGGAAGCAGCGAACTTCACTAAGGGAGGGCTCATCCATTCAAGATTTGACATTTATTTCTTTTCTCCTTTTCAGCCAAGCCATGAATGATGCTAAAGGCAATGAAGCAGGCAAAGAATATGAGATTTTGTCATTCTATAATGAAGAGAGAGAGTCGGAGAGAAATAGAGAGAGACGGAAAGAGAGGAAACGATAGAGAGAGATCAGGGAAAGAGAGAGAAGGAAAGAGAGAGAAGGAAGGCGAGAGAGAGGAAGAGAAAGATGGAAAATCGGGAAGATGTCTGTGTGGTCGCAATGAGAAGAAGACGGTTGCGACGGCCAGAAGCAAGGCACATTAAAATAATGAGCAGGTGGATGAGCAGGAGAAGAGAAGGCGAGGCGAAGTGAAAACCGCACCGCATCTTCGTTCTCGAAGCCGGTTTGTGCAGAAGATATACTTGTAAACCAAACTTGGGTAGTAAACTCAACAATTGGCAGTACATAACATTTGTAACATTTTACATATGTACATGAGGGTTTTCTAGTGTTCAATATTCTAAAATAGTCATAAACAACACGAAGGGCATTTTTACCGGTAAGAGATATATGAATTTTGAACGACAGGTCGGGATCAATGTTCCAAGGTTCCGAATAGCATCAGTCACAGGGGGAACAGGGGATCGAGAGGGCAAAACCAGGAAAATCTGGAGAGGGATTGGAAACGACGGGTGTGAGGGAGAGACATGAGGGGAAGGAATCAAGGAAATATGTTAACTTCGGGTTTCTTTTACCTAGGTGAAGGACTGAGCACTTTTTGTGGGCAATTGTGAGTTGCCATTTATAACAAAATTTCTCAATAAATTGAAATGTGTCATGGACTGGGAGAGGAGATCGAAGACGTCATAGATGTTGAGCTCGTCAGCGAACATCACAGGTCGAACAAGTGCGAGATGTCCAGCTCTCGTGGCAGGTCGGACACGTATATGTACGTATGTGTACTGAAAAGCAGAGGAGCGAGAACAGATCCTTGCACCCCAGAAGTTGTAAAGAATGTGCTGCAAAAAGTATTGAAAACATATAATACATCAACAGAATTTCCCTTGGATCCTTCGAGAATCCAATTTTGAGTGAATTCTAATAGATTAGTTACTCATCTACTTTCACTAAAACCGTCTTGACAATCCGGGAGAATATTGAACCGTTTACACCAGTTTTCCAATCATGGCTTTATACAGCGCTCAATAATTTTAGCAGGTGCGGGGGATATGGTTATGGGGCGGAAATCCACTGGTGCATTCTGTCGAGGAACCTTAAAAGGGACAATGATTCCTTCACGCCTAAAGCTAAGCGTTCGCAGAAGGAAGTGGCACATTTCTAATAGATATTAGGAGGGATTCCTTCCGACAAGACGGAAAACGAAGGCTTAAGGCGCCTAAACAAAGTATTCTATCAGAGAGCTGAAGGCTGCATATTTTGCTAGATCGCTTAAGACGCGCAGAAATACATGACAGAAGCTCAGAAGTTGAACAGCGTTAACGAGACTCGCAACTGCAAACATACTTGTCAATGCTATTACGCAACTTTGCAACTTGTCAATGCTATTTCTTAATTTTATTGCAGTTAAATTTGTTAAAAAAGTTTTAGGCAACCAAATGAGCGGCAAGAGGAAGCTAAGTCATACCGTGACCGGGCTTGTGTGAATGACCTCCGCAATATAAATGATTCATTTAATAGAATAAAGTTGACTTTGAGATGCTTCATCATTTCGCAGAACACTAGTAATCTGTATTACGGTTGTTCGCTAATTTTGATCAGATTCATGCTTCTTTCATTGATTTTTTGCTTCTTTAAAGAAAATATGGAGCGCGGAGGGGAGAAGTGCATGACGAGAGCGATGTTTGGTAGTGGAAGTAGCCATGGAAGCAGCGAATTTCACTGAGGCCTCATCCATCCTTGATTTTGCCCAATATTTTTTTCTCTTTTCATTGCCAGGCCATGAATGATGCTCAAGGCAGGCAATAAATATGAGACTTTCTTTTTCTGTAGTGAAGAGAAAGAGAGAGAGAGTGAGAGAGAGATGAAAAATCAGGAAGATAACCGAGTGGTCTGAATGAGAAGAAGACGGTTGCGACTGACAGAAGCAAGGGACATAAAAATAATGAGCAAGGGGGATGGGTCGGAGAAGAGAAGGCGGGGCATACTGAAAAGCGGGCAGCATCTCCGATCATGAAGCCAGTGGCAGCAGATGTTATTCTGCGTCCTTTCCGAGCGGTCCTTGCTGATTCGCTCTCATCCTTTACTCCCTTTATTTTTCTTCATCAATGTTGTTTTGTGCTCTCTCCCCCTTTCGCTCCATTTTCCCTCTCTCTATCTCTCTCTCGTTTCTCTCTCCTTCTCTCTCTCTCTTTATTTAACTATGTCTGGGTATCTCTGAGTGTGTGTTTCTCCACTTCTTCTCACTACTTTTATCTAGCTGCACACCCTTTCGACTTCCATTTCCCTTACTCATCCGAGACAGCCTTTATTTACTTAAAAAATAACTTGCATGAATACGATATTCCGTTCTATCAATATAAAAGGTGTGCAATCAAAGAGAAAGGCAGGAAGTGATAGTCGCGTGAGTGGAAACCGCCTGTATCGAAGATGGCAAGAACGCGACTAGTCTTCTCCGTCGTTCTCTTCACTCTTCTTGCAATCGAACGCGGACAGTCGACCGATGGTTCGAACTTTTTAAGAGCAACATCTATTTCCACCCTTATAATGACCTCCGGCCTTTTTGCAGATGGCGTTCAAGATAATGGGCTCAACAAGATTGCGAAATCAGGTTGAATTAAGAAACTTGAATACAGTATTTTCTTTACTAGTACTATTTTTCAATGGCCTTGCGAAAGGAGGGCACTATTAGAGGGAGGAGGGAGGGGGTTCTATTTGAGGGAGATAACTATTTTTCTTTGAAGAAATTAGCAATAAGTGCATTGGGAAGAGCATCCCATGCCTACAGGCTCCAGGATTCATTCGAGGTACGTGGTAAGCTGAGGTATTCGACTATTGGAAGGGGGAGGGGGTTCTATTATAAGGAGGGGTACTATTTTTCAATGGCCCTTTCAAGGGGGGTACTATTACAGGGGGGGGGTCCAATGGAGGGAGGGGCGAGAAAATACGGTAACTGATTTATTAAATGCTCATAATACAAGGCCTAAATGCAAGTACATATGTATGTTGTAGAAAGAAAATACATCGGAAATAAACTTTCCAATTAAAACAAACAAGTAGGCATCCAAACATAAGTGAACATATTTACATACATACTTGTATAAGTAATGAAAAATGAAAAAAAATTACATATGTGTGTATGTATGCACGTATGTATGTATGTATGTATGTATGTATGTATGTATGTATGTATGTATGTATGTATGTAGGTGGGCAAAGAAAAGATCCCTTATGATCCAGCGCAAAGCAAAGAAAACAACGGTTTCTATGCTTTCAATAGACTTTGAAAAAGTCTTGTTAAACTTGTAATATGTAAATTTATGCATATTACAACAAGATATTACTTATTGTGAGAAAAATCTCACAATCAGTATTAGACTCGGAGGAGAAGCGCTAGCATTGAGATGATGAGCTCTAAAGAGGACATATGGTCGAGGGTGTTCGCTTCGAGAGGATTGCTATTCTATTTCCATTATTTAGGCATTTTGTTCTTTTCTAACCAGCTTCCATATTATCCCTTTATTCTTCGTTAGGAAACCCCGATTTATTCATCTCGAAACTAAGTGTGTGTATGAATGTAGTTCACAGAAGGTTCGAAGCGGTCATTTAGGCAAGTACGATTAGACTAGGAAATACAACTTCTTCAAAATTAATGCAACCATTTTTAAGTTCTTTTTGAACAATATAATACATATACAAAGTTATGTATGTAAGTACACATGTAAATGAATATATGACTAAATAGAGTAAAATATGTAGCAATGAGTCAACATTATTAAAAATAAAGAGAGACTCGTAATGACACTGATTTGGAACCGACACGAAAGGAAAACCTGCACAGAAAGCCAGCAGAAGTGGACAACCGAGTTTAGCTCTTTCGGATTACTGTATTAGGTATTAAAAAACAAGCCTTACATATGGAACCGGTGTTAGGAAACTTTGAGTTTAATCCAACTACTAGAGCTTCTATAAATGTAAGGAAACTGTAAGCAGAGGAATAACAAAGTAAGAGGCTGCTTACTCTAAATTATTAAGTAAAAAAAATCAAAATACGAGAATATAAACGTTTGAAATCGGATACAAAAATCAAGCTGCTGAATAATGGCGAATGTGGACTGGAATTGGCAAAAAGGAATGAAGTATTACAATTCAAAAATAAATCACTGAAAAATGGGAAAGTGTCATTATTGCTTTCTTTCATTAATTTTTTCTCACTTCCATATAGGAACTCGGATGAATTTGGAGAGAAGGAGAGCATGAAACAAGGAATGTGAAATTGAAGATTTGTAGATGGTTGTTAGAGCCTCCGTCTCTCTGAAACGATTCAAAATACAGTAAGAAGAGCTGGTATTTTGAGAAAATAATCAATACTTTATTCACCAGCAGAGGGAACCGATTTTTTATGGAATCGAAAAAAATTCAATTTTGAGCTCATTAATCGGAAAAAAATCAATTTTAAGCTCATTAAAGGTGACATAGCTTGACCAAAATTCGGAAGAAAAATTCAAATTAAACAAAATAATAGTCCTAGAAAAGCTGCCTTTATATCTTCCAAGATGGCTTCTATATCGTCTCTCTTTTCTCTTTCTCAATCTCTTTCAATCTACCAGGAAAGACGGATTCAAGTTGCGGCGGCGCACGAGGTGGAGGAGTGGTGATGCTGAGCGAGATGATATTGTCGCCGCCGTGGGTGTTCGAGTTGCCATTGTTATTGTTGCCGTTACCCGTGGTTGTCGCGTCGTAGGTGTGGAGGTGGGGAAGGGTGTCTGAAGGGCGCAAAGTGGAACTGGTGCAAATTGCACACTCTCAACTCTACAAATGGCTGCTCTGTTCAAGATAATTAGTATCAAACCAACCTTTCCAGAACAAAAAAGACACATTGTATTGAGCAACAAAGGCACTAACATAAGAGATATAATATGTATGTACATACATATATGCATTTGGTTGCCAACTACGTAATAACTTCAAGATTAAATTTTTTTTCTAAATTCGTTAAGGAACGTCTTCCCATCCTCCAATCATTGTTAGAAATGGCACTACAATTGAACGCAAAATTGGGCATGCATTTTCCCAAAGGGATAGTTCGAGATGTCAATTGATGAATCGTCAAAAAATAGGTGAATAATTCTTAAAAAAATAAATTTTAAATCAGAACCAGTCATGTATTACTGTTTACACTATGTGTATATTTCGTCACTGACCAGGGACAACATGTTTCTAAAGAAGTTGGAGTGAGAAAACAAGGGGAGAAAATGAGAGAGAGAAAGCCATGCGTCAACCAAACTCGACAATGATAATTTAGTTAGATTGTAAGTTTCCTGCATAAATATTCACATTTAACTGTATTTGCTCACCTTGACGAACGATTGATTAGATTAACGATCCTTTAAAGTCTCAAGCAATCCTCATTTTTCGTTGTTTTTCAATAGCACATAAGTAATTTTTAAAATTTTAACTTTATTTTAAAACATTTCCATGAAACTTATCATACACGTTTAATGAATCTAATGATAAATTACATGAACTCTTTAAATCAACAAATACCTCCATGAGTCCAGTCGTCACCGTTGACGCGGAGGCCTTGTGCGAATTTTCCACTGAAAAAGGGAACACTTTAATGGTTTTTTTTTGTTACTTTGTGAGTAACTAAATACGAGTAAATAAATACTCGCTCGAACATGCAATACACTTTTACAGTTAGTCTGTAACTTCTGTCGTCGAAGGAGTTTTTTCATGCCGAAAAGGTCACACAGTAAAAAAAACTTGCAACCGGTTGATTAAATTAAAGTTGATTCTCTTTTATTGCACACTAAACTAAATCGCTCTAACCATAAGCATGCCGACTGCAGAGCCAAATGAGCAAACATCAGACATCACTTACACACCAAATATCGACATTCACTGTACAGATTTATGTAATTTACAGAATGTAATTAATTTGGAGGCTAGACTTCGTAACAAAATGTTGGCACACTAGCATGCCATCAAAGGAATGAGGTTAGAGAAGACGCTAATGTCAAATACGGTAGCAATATAAAGAATCATGCCATTTTCCACTCATCGCAACTGACTTTTGATAATACTGCACAAATTCCGATCTGTAACGTCATGGATAAGGAATCTTATGGAGACAATATTTATTCTGCCAGACTATCCACCATGTCGGCTGGATACTGAAGAATACACATGATCACGCCGTAGATCGAACCCGCATCCCTTGTCTCGCAGGGCGCGAGCGGAACCACTCGGCCAACCACCAACCCGCTCGCCCCTCCTTACTTTGTCTGATCTCGCACGCGGGACAAGCACGCGTCCGGACTGTGCTGTCGCTCGTCACGTCGTTCTCGCTCGTGCCGCTCATTGTGCGCCTGGACGCGAACGCGGCGGAGATGCGCTTTCTGAGGAAGAACAAGGAAAAATTAGCCTATAATCCCATAATAATGCTTATTTTGGGATATTATATATATGTTTATATATATAATATTCTTTCAAAATGGAAAAAAAACATTTTTAACAATGGTAACACTGAACAGAACAAGAACGATTACTGACTTGCTCTGCATCGGTCATCTCGCTTAGCTTATTCTTGTGCGGCGTCATGATGATCTCGCTGCGATTTTTTACAAGACTGAAAAATATAGTTATTTAAAAGATAAGTTTTAAATTTATTTTTTTTAAATTAAATATGCCTAATATAATTAAATAAAAATTTAATTTGGCGAAGAAAGGCACATATGTAAAAAAAGAACGCTTCAGGAAAAGGGGCAGATGAATTGAAAATTTTCATTTGTTATATTTAGTTCTTATAATATATGTATGTATCTCAGTAGCTCTAAATTGATCGCAGCGAAAAGAGATAATGGGATAGTTATAGCACACGCTGTTTTCACTCGCCCCTAAGCTTGTTTAAGGCCTGGGATTAATTTAGAGTAAGATAACGTCGTCAAAGAAGTGTGATCACAAAAAAATTTAATACAGGTTCGAATTGCCGCGTCTGCCCTATGATTCCCTAATCTCATTCTCGCGTGCTATTTCGCTGGTCGCACAAATCCGCTGCGTGAAAATATCACGCGCGAATGCGAGTGAGAAGGGCTGCGGCAATTTGAAATATCACATAATTTTTCGGTGATCGCCCTTCTTTAAGACATGGGATTAATTCTGAGTAAGATAACGTCGTTAAAATTCTAAATAAAAAAATTAACGAATGTTAGCAAACTTGATCTTGGACGCGCTACCAATAAGCGGATGAACCGTACGCTCTGCGCTCTCCATCGAGTAGAGCGGCGCGATCTGGGCAAGCAAACTTTTTATTTATTTATAAACGTCTTAGAAAAGCTTCTTTTAAATATTTTAATTCGTGGTCTGTTTGACGGTAAATTATCTAAATTTTGTTTAATTCTTCTTTTTATCTTCAAAACATTTCATGGACATATTCCGTTCGAAAAAATATTCTAACCTTATGCGATCCCCAGAATTCGTCCTTGTATTGCTTAGGAATCTTGGCTAGGCCCTCTTCGACGACGGCATATCCAGTCTGAATCAGTCGATAATTGTTTTAAAAATGTAAATTTAAAAAAAAAGAATGGATATATAAAGAAAAGAATAAAGAATAAAATAAACGGCAGAAGTCGATGAGATCCATGGAAAGTTTTGCGTTGTATTATAAGCTTTGCAGGCGTTGTAAATTGCGTAAGCATTAAGGAGAGTAGTATACATTTTAAATTCCCAATAAATTCGTTGTGAATGTATGGAAAATCAAAAATTAAAATCCAAAATATAATTCTAAGCTAGGTGGACCCATCTTCGGCATCATGAGTCTCTGAAAACACACAAAACATGCAAAGTCATGCTTTTTCACGATCAAACTCGAATGCATGCTTTTTGCTAGGGAAAAGAAGAAGAATTAAAAGAAGAAGAAAAAAGAAATAAATATAAGGAAGAAAGAAATTAAGTGAGAGGTTGAAAGCGAGGAGTTTCGCCCCGCTTGTTTGTGTGTATAACCTTCTCCGGTGACCACGGCCCTTCGACGATGCTGTAGCCGGTCTGAATGGAAATGACTAGGACAACAGGTTGACAAAAACATTCAGACCAAGAATAACGTTCAATTCATCGTCCGTCTAATTTCTACCACAAAGCTATGCTACTATTTCTATGATATCGCGATATACTTTATTTGCACAATATTTATATAGATTCGCTCGGGATTGTAGTATGCACAGTCGGATTCGACCGAATGTTCATCCTATAATCACGAACGATCTATGAATATGCGACAAAAACTTTTACTCAATCACAAGCATGCGTTTCTCACACGATTCTAGGTACGCAGTTGCCTTGTAGTACATAGAAATATGTATGTACGCTCGCAGAAAAAAAACAAAGCGCCAAAAATGATCCTAACGGTTTAAATCTAGAGATTTTAAGAGCATCAGCTCAATGCCATTTCAAATAGCTGATTCAAACAGCTTTACACCGTTCTCTCTGCCGAATATCTACGATGCAAACCGGTAGGATTCTTTTAAACGCTTTGCTTATTCAGTGGATTTAAATATAAATACATTTATAATTAATTTACAGTAAAGAAAATGAGTAAAACAAAGCTGTCTTTAGAGCTTCATTCCTGTTTCGCGTTATTACAATTTAGCCATGAACGTGTTTTCGCAAAGTAGACCTTATAGCGACAATCATGCACATCGCAAAGTTATTGAAGCGAAAGTGCATTCGGTTGTTTGATTGTTCAATTTTTTACTTGTTCAATTGTTTAATTGTTCACTTCTGCTTTGTTTTGTGCACTGGTATAAAAAATAAAATCTCATGCTACCAGCTGTATATACAAACTACATAGTACATACATGCGCACGATTTTCCCTCTCTACTACCAAAAGATTGGCAGACAGAACGGAAGACTAGAGAGAATTAGTAACAACTACAACTGAAATGGTGGTTTTTTTTAAGATGCAAATAATCTTTAACAATAAGCAAAAAAATAGTTTTAAATAAAATCTCGTTTTGATCGCCCGACGACTTACGACGAGATTCTTGTCGATGATGTAATTGCATTCGAGATCGTCGTCATCTTCACCGAGCGGATTCAGAAGGGCTTCGGCAACCTTTCGAGAGAGAGAGAAAGAGAGAGGCATCTTTTTTCGTTTGTTTAATTTTTCGAATTGTTTAAAAATAAGTGTGTACTTTTTGTTTAAAAAATTTTCTTTATAAAAAATATTTTTAAACCTTCATCCAGCCCATGTAGACGATGAACTGCACCATTGTCGTGATCGGCAGCCAAATGTTTAGCTGCAAAAGGATCATTGAGATTTTCAAGTTTTCCTAATAATCACTTCATAAAATAAGATATCTACAAATGACAGAGATTTTCGAGTCTTCTTAATACTCTCTGCAAAAAATAAAAGATAACATATGCCTTCTACTGAAAAGATAAGATCAATTATAGATGAAATTTGTTCGATTTGTTTCATATATTGATTAATATATTATAATATATTAATTAATAAATTATAATATATTGATTAATATATTATAATATATTGACTGAAAACTCAATACCGGATTATCATCTCGAGCTCCCTCGCGCACGAGGAATTGCCGGCCTACGAGGCAGATGACAAAGTAGATGCGGACGGCGAGGAAGATTACCTATTCATTTGATTGTGATTACATTGTGGCATTTGGCACGCGGCCGCTGAAACTGCTATCAGCCGATAGCCCTGGTCGCGGCCTATGCAAAACTGAATATATGTAGCTAGATATATCCCTGATTCGTATATTGGTCAATGTTTTTAGTGATTCCTTATACGTTCGTCTTCTCACTTGCGGATAGACGAGCGGCACAGGCACCCAGTCATACTTGAGCAGCGACGCGAGTCCGTGGCGGAAGTCGATGATCTTCTGTAATATTCCCCTTTTTTTATTACCTCCAATAAATTTCCACCTTAACGTAAGCAAGACGCAAGAACTGAGGAGAAAAGGAGTTGAGACAATCAGAGTGATAGTGAGCGAGTGAAAGAGATAGTGAGCGACAGAGAAAGACAGAGATACTGAGCTAGACAGAGCGAGAGAGAGAGAGAGAGAGCAAGAGAGAGAGAGCGCGAGAGAGAGAGAGATAGAGAGATAGATTGAAAATGATGAGATGACCTCGACAACTTTATCCATGACGAAATAGTCCTCGATCGTGCCCTCGCGCTTGCATTCGTAGACAATGTTGATGGCCCATTGAATCGGCGCCCAGTATCTAAGATAAGAATAATCTTCGTTTAGGCACGTTCACTTCGCCTGACCCGGATTGGAGACAACAAAAGGGGCAGAGTGTGTGTGTGTGAACAGCCGGATTTGCGATTGTTCTGTTTAGGTAATACCGTATTAACCGATTGGATGGATGAATATATTTCGAAGAAGGATGGCCAGGCCTGGAAGTTTGGACTCCCATAAACGGGTTCATACTAAAAAATGTATTAAAGAATACATACAGTACCGTCCAACATTGTTGGGTCCGAAATTAATCCGATTAATTAAATTAATTTAAATAATTCAAACTGGAATTGTGAAGTGCTGAGGACATGCCGTGCGATTTCCTCTGAGGGTCTTTTTTCATTGCGCATAACCCTAGAAAACCCGTTTTCCAAAATATGGCGAAATGACAAAGATCTGACAATTTTCCAAGCTACGCTGTATAGCGGAATTTTGTTTCCTGATGTTCGGCTGAGAAACGAGTTGGCTGAATCCAGCAGCCAAACTACAAACAACAAATTAGAACGAAATTTTCGGAGTGCTTCTTATTTTGTTTAAGTTTCTTCCTTTGTTTTGCTTGAGTTTCTTATCATTTTTGGGTATTAATGATAAGAAAAATGATAAATAAGATTTTCTATTGCGAGCAAAAAAAATTGCTCTTGGAAAGCATCGAACACCCGACCTTGAGATTCCCAGTCAAACGCTGTCGCAATACACCACACGTAGCTTGAGGGCAAACGAATGTACGTTTTCTATCACATTGTCCGCAGCCTCACCTAAGAAGCGTGGAGGCTGACGATTCAATAGGTTTGTCCTGTTAATTTTTGCAAAGCGTTGACCTCCCAACGCTTTTCATTTTTGCAAAGCGTAGACCGCAACGCTTTTCATTGCAAAGAGTTGACAACCTCCGCGATCGACCTCTCTCTCTCTCTTCACGGTCTCTCTCATTCTCTCCCCCTCTCTCTCACTCTCTTTACTGTCTCTCTCATTCTCTCTCTCTCTCTCTTTCTCTCTCTCGTTCACACATACTCTCTCTCCCTCTCTCGCTCAATCTCCCTCACTCTTTCAATCTATCCCCTCCACTCTTTCTCTGTCGTTCGTTCTCTCTCTCTCTCTCTCTCTCTCTCTTTCTGTCTCTCTCTCTCTCTCTCTTTCTCTCGTTCAATATATCTGTCTTCAATCTCGTTTATCTCTCTCTTTATCTCTCTCCTTCTCCCCCTCTATCTCTACCTCTTATTTTGATCTCTTTTCATTCTAAGCGATAGCTGCATTTTTGGTTGATTTTTGATCGGGTCCGGTCAGTATTGAAAAGGTACATTCGATCACCCTAAGCTGAGTGTGGTGTATTGCGAGAGCGTTTGACTGGGAATCTCAAGCTCAGGTGTTCGATGCTCTCTGATAGCAATTTGTTTGCCCGCTGCATAAAATCTTATTTTTAATTTTTCTTATCATTTATACCCAAAAATGATTAGAAACTCAAGCAAAACAAAGGAAGAAATTTAAACAAAATAAGAAACGCTCAGAAAATTTAACTCTAATTTGTTATTTGTGCTTTGGCTGCTGGATTCAGCCAACTCGTTTCTCAGCCGAACACCTCGAAAAACATTCCGCTAAACAGCGTAGCTTTGTAAAATTATCAGATCTTTGTCATTTCGCCATATTTTGGAAAACGGTTTTTCCAGGGTTATGCGCAATGAAAAAAGACATAAAACCCTCAGAGGAAATCGCACGGCACGTCCTCAGCGCTTCGCAATTCCAGTTTGAATTATTTAAATTAATTTAATTAATCGTATTAATTTCTGACCCAACAATGTTGGACGGATTGTATGTATTTTTACTAAAATAAAAAAATTCCACGGTCTTTGATGTATGAATCGTCGTCGTGCTTTACACTAAATATATTTTTATCTGATATTTTCTTTACCTGCTGTACGGATCGTGAATCTCTTCGAGAATGTCCATCTCTTCTTCGGTCATCAAGCCTGAGAAAATCACAGCTTAACTATTAAAAGAGAGAAGAAGTTCAATGTGTTTTTTTAATTCCGTCAATTTTCTAAAATTTGAATTTTCCGCCGAAATCTCAGTGACTCTCACCGCTCGCAGCCAGCGTGTCGACGGTCGGGAAGCGCTTGCGCACTTGCATGCTAATGTCGCGTAAGACGAGCGCTTGCGACAGCACCATGTACCTGCACATCAACAAATAAAGGACTGCGGTATGTTTTTTTTCTAATATTATTATCTTTCATTTAAAGGGTCGTCACTCCGGCGAATGTACGTGCATATCAGAAAAAATTTTCCGCCCTCCTTTTCTCCTCTTTTCAATGTCTCTCGACCTTCTCTAGATGCTAAGAAAGTACTGTACTACGTTGAGCGAACGCACAGAGAAGAGAAAAGAAGGGAGGAAAATTTCTTCTGATATGCACGTACATTCAGCGGAGCGATCCTCTAATAATACTACATTACAAGATACAAATATGTATTTGTAGAATGTATAATAAAGAAAGTGAAATAAACATTTTTTTTAAAGTCGTATCGTATCAAATTTCTTCATTTTTGTCGTATCGATCAAATTACTTTATTTTTTTCTTACCGTTTCAAATTGCTTCATTTTTATTTTAAAGGAAGTATCCATTGTACAGTAGCGCTAAAGAATCAGTTTGAATGCGCGCGCTCATAAAGTTGCCTGTCGCTCGGTCGAGAGAGCATGTGAAATAGGAGGGCGGCTCTGACCTACCGCGGCTAATTCTCTACCCGCCAGTTTTCACATTACTACTGATCAGAATGTAATGGAAGAAAATCGCTCAAACTGTCAGGATATATGTTTTACGCTAAGATGAACTTATCCATATAGAAAAAATCCTAGGTTAATTATTCCCCGGATACCTCCTTTAATGCATCAAATTAATAAATTTGTGTCTTACCATATCAAATTATTTAACTTTTGTCTTACCGTATCAAATTTCGTCGCATGACGCGCACCCGATCGCTGCCGCCTCGTACGTACGTCGAGATGAGGATCGCGGCACTGCAAAATTGATTTTATTTTACTAATTCATTTCTTGAACAATTTTATTAACACATTTATCAATTTATTTTATTAATTCATTTTATTTTTTATATATGTTGAAAAAGAAAGCAAAAGTAGCAAAAAAAAGGTAAATCAAAAGTTTTTTGAAAATATAAATATTGGTATGTTTCCAGAAAAGTCTAGGGTGCTGAAGGTATATGTGTCGCCAACTCGTCAATCCAGCCGATCCCGTTGAGTATCGATTGCCAGCGCGAGACGACGAAGGTGACGAAGAAGCCGAGCATGAATGTGAGCGGAATGTTCGAGTCGAGCTTGTTGTCGAGGTACTTGACGAGCGACTCGAACCATCTGAGAGAGAGGCCATCGAGCCAACTATTTACTTACTATTTATATTTATTTATTTATTTTTCCTTTTTATATTTATTATTCAACTTCGCTGCTATAAACAAGATGACTACGCGCTGGTCTTAATATTAGCTACATATATTAGTGTACAGAGAAATATACAACAAAAATAAAGCTAAAGCAAAGCGAAAGTGAAAGGGAATTAAATGGAAACACAAATTAGCAGAAGAAGTTGAAAAGAATCTATAATAGAGTAGGTATGTTGGTTGAAATGGGATAAATAAATAAAATAATTATTTATTTTTATTTTAATATTTCAAACTGACAGCTGTTGATCATGACTGAGCACGTAGCGGTAGATCGCTGAGATTGCGAGAAAGATGAGCGTCCACGCGACGAGTTGTGAGAGGACGGCCTGTTTTTTTATGTTTATTTTTATTTTTAAACTTCCCGTCGATTATCTATTCATATTATTGATTTTTTCCGTGATTTATCAGTAAGGGCTTACATTTTATTTTTATTTAAAAAAATTAGAAATCGATTTTTTGCAACCTTCCAGACACTGCCGCGCCATCGACTGAGCATGCGCACAAAGCTCTTAAAGTTGGTCTGTGACACGTCCAAGGTGTACGAGATCGTCATGGCTCTGACGACAACGACGACGATGGACGAACCCTCAAAAAGTGGTGACCAGTTTAAACAGCTACTTTTGTAAGTACTTAGAAAACTTACATATACATACAGTCCCGCTCAACATTATTGGGTCCGATATTAATAATATTAATAATATTAATAATATTAATAATATTAATATAAATAATATGAACTGGAATTGCGCGCTGAAAGCGCAATTTCGTGCGTTTTCGTCTTTATGACAAACTAATTCGACCACGGAGAATTCGACCGTGAAGACAGTTTTTAGAAATATGCCTTGATGGCAAAAATAATATAATATGCGCACTTTACTTCATTTAACACAAGTCTTGGCCGTGTTTTGGGTGAGAAATGAGCTGGCTGGCTTTAACAGCGTGGACTACAAACTACAAATAGAGTGAATTTTCGGAACGAATCTTCTTTTGTTTCAGATTATTGCTTGTTGTTGTCATTCTTTTCTACTTGAATGTTTTTTTTGTCTTTCAGGTTTGTTCGGCTGATTTCATCGTAATCTGCGCCACGTAAGAGCTCGGCCAAGCAAACCACCCGCTCGCTCAGCGTAGGACTTGCCGTCTACTACGACAACAAGGTTTCTGGAACTTTGCTAAGTATTTTGAAAGTCTAGATGTTATATTTATTAATGGAACTTGTTTTACCGTGGTACACTTAAGTCATGAACGTATGATTGGGTGAATGTTTCGTTTAAAGTGTTCTCACATGTTGGACATCCTTTAACTCTGGGCGTAAACAATATTCATTTGTTAATGGTTACGCTGCATAGCATATCTACCTGTTCAGTAGAAAGGTATTCAAATCTAATTTTGTGCTACGTTGAAAACGTGGAATATCCGATGTTGCCTGCCACAATTATGTTTCTGTGGTTTATAGTGACCTTTCAGCACAAAAGTGCTTACCTAATTAAAAGATTTATTTTCTGCTGAATCTTCCAGTGTCGTCTGAAGGCCATCCTGTGAGGTCTCTCTAACGTGTCGGCTCCTGAATTCGAGGACGTCCGTTCTCATCACTACTCAGATTAGATCAGTTCTTATCCGTGCATTTTCTTTTTACTGGAACTAATTCTAACGGACTATTATTATAATTGCAAGGGGTTGAGCTCTTGACACCCTTTTTCATCTAGATATCTAAATTCATCTAGTTATATTCATTTTTTATTCATCATTGTGTATATTTAAAGAAATCTTTAAAACTTACGGGTTTTGCTTGTGGTTCGTTAAGGTTTCGGTACCAACTGATGTCCCCGTTCGTTTGCTGTCACCCTGCTCCTGGATCGGTGACTACCAGAAATAAGGTTAGGCTTAAAAGAGCCTGTGCACAACAGGGTCCTTGTTACAAGGCATTTGTTTCCTTACTAATTTATTATATATTGTCATCTAAACTATTGTCCCCCCGATATTATATATCGTTCTTTAAAATTCCTAGTAACTAGTATTGACCAATTTCTAGTTACTTTTTTATTAATTTATTTCTAGGCCATATTTTTTTAGTTTAGACCTATTGACCACGGCTATTTATGCAATAATGATATCTAAATTCGGAAATAATTCTTTTTCTTTAACGGATATGGGGCCTTCAAAACAATTTTCTCGCAGTGTTTTGTCTTGATCCTTTTGTTAAACTAAATCTGAGGTGTATATTTTAGTTCGCGATTTACAGAATTACTATGCATTAATAATTAACGGTGAATACTTAGTATGCCATCTTTCCATGACTTTTTTAACGATAGTGTTCGATAATTCTTCGGATTATGTTTTCCATACTTAGATTGCAAGTGGATGACTCGCCAGGATCGCCCGGTTCCCAGCCATCGCTAGCCTCTCTTAGATCAGTTATTTTACCGGTTCTTTTTTCTCGCAAAGGCGATAAAAGTATTGGTCGCATATATCTAAGTTAACAATTAAATAGAAAGAATTTGTATTTCTCCTTTACCAAAATACTGTAGTTATAAAAAGTTTTTTTTAAAGAAGCGTTCCTTACGGGTTTTGCTTGTGGTTCGTTAAGGTTTCGGTACCAACTGATGTCCCCGTTCGTTTGCTGTCACCCTGCTCCTGGATCGGTGACTACCAGAAATAAGGTTAGGCTTAAAAGAGCCTGTGCACAACAGGGTCCTTGTTACAAGGCATTTGTTTCCTTACTAATTTATTATATATTGTCATCTAAACTATTGTCCCCCCGATATTATATATCGTTCTTTAAAATTCCTAGTAACTAGTATTGACCAATTTCTAGTTACTTTTTTATTAATTTATTTCTAGGCCATATTTTTTTAGTTTAGACCTATTGACCACGGCTATTTATGCAATAATGATATCTAAATTCGGAAATAATTCTTTTTCTTTAACGGATATGGGGCCTTCAAAACAATTTTCTCGCAGTGTTTTGTCTTGATCCTTTTGTTAAACTAAATCTGAGGTGTATATTTTAGTTCGCGATTTACAGAATTACTATGCATTAATAATTAACGGTGAATACTTAGTATGCCATCTTTCCATGACTTTTTTAACGATAGTGTTCGATAATTCTTCGGATTATGTTTTCCATACTTAGATTGCAAGTGGATGACTCGCCAGGATCGCCCGGTTCCCAGCCATCGCTAGCCTCTCTTAGATCAGTTATTTTACCGGTTCTTTTTTCTCGCAAAGGCGATAAAAGTATTGGTCGCATATATCTAAGTTAACAATTAAATAGAAAGAATTTGTATTTCTCCTTTACCAAAATACTGTAGTTATAAAAAGTTTTTTTTAAAGAAGCGTTCCTTACGGGTTTTGCTTGTGGTTCGTTAAGGTTTCGGTACCAACTGATGTCCCCGTTCGTTTGCTGTCACCCTGCTCCTGGATCGGTGACTACCAGAAATAAGGTTAGGCTTAAAAGAGCCTGTGCACAACAGGGTCCTTGTTACAAGGCATTTGTTTCCTTACTAATTTATTATATATTGTCATCTAAACTATTGTCCCCCCGATATTATATATCGTTCTTTAAAATTCCTAGTAACTAGTATTGACCAATTTCTAGTTACTTTTTTATTAATTTATTTCTAGGCCATATTTTTTTAGTTTAGACCTATTGACCACGGCTATTTATGCAATAATGATATCTAAATTCGGAAATAATTCTTTTTCTTTAACGGATATGGGGCCTTCAAAACAATTTTCTCGCAGTGTTTTGTCTTGATCCTTTTGTTAAACTAAATCTGAGGTGTATATTTTAGTTCGCGATTTACAGAATTACTATGCATTAATAATTAACGGTGAATACTTAGTATGCCATCTTTCCATGACTTTTTTAACGATAGTGTTCGATAATTCTTCGGATTATGTTTTCCATACTTAGATTGCAAGTGGATGACTCGCCAGGATCGCCCGGTTCCCAGCCATCGCTAGCCTCTCTTAGATCAGTTATTTTACCGGTTCTTTTTTCTCGCAAAGGCGATAAAAGTATTGGTCGCATATATCTAAGTTAACAATTAAATAGAAAGAATTTGTATTTCTCCTTTACCAAAATACTGTAGTTATAAAAAGTTTTTTTTAAAGAAGCGTTCCTTACGGGTTTTGCTTGTGGTCCGTTAAGGCTTCGGCATCAACTGTTCTCCCCGCCCTTTTTCTGTCGCCGTACTCCTGCATCAGCAACCAACCAAAGGCAACGTTAATCTTTAACAAGAGGTTGTGCACAATACGGTTCATAGGTTAACGTTTTATAACAAGCTGAGGAATTGAGAGTCACATAAAATGTAAAATGGAATTACCAATGTATTGCTCTAACATTACATCCGCTGAGAATAAAAAACAAGATCATTGCTTAAGATTATTCCACAAAATTTCCTCCTTCGGCTTCAATGACTTTTCCAATTGCTGTTTTCACATGGCCAATATATGCTCGGCACCGTTCAACGCTCAGTTCATTCTCCCAGAATTCGGTTATGGTCTTGTGTAAATCCTCCTTTGTGTGTCCGGGGCAATTCGAGCTGCATGCATAGATGATTAGGGCAAATATCTTGAACAAATTATTTGTTTTTTCTTACTTGATATAATTCTTGAGTTGCGCCCACACAAGTTCAATGCAATTCAGATCAGGCGATTCGGCCGGCCACTGCAAAACTTCAACTCCAAGCTGCTGCAAGCGGGCTTTCGTGAAGGCGGAATTGTGCTGCGGCGCGTTGTCTTGCACCACCCTCAGCCTCAATTTTTTTATTTGTTAATAATAAGCACTCATAATATGTCTTATGCATCACCTTCCACCGTAGACATCGCGAGAAAAGGGAAGAATCACAGCTTCGAACATTTCACAGAAGATTCGAGAATCCATTCTTTCCTATGCAAACAGACTTATTTTTATTTTTGTGATACTTATAGTACCTTTTTTATTTAGAATTATATATATTTATATATATATACATATATATGTGCAAATTAAAAAAAAAACATTAAGAAGGAAGACTTTTTAAAACTTTTACCTTTCCATCAAAAATGTAGAGCGGCGTGGGGCCTCGCCAGGAGATTCCCCCATATGCGTGAAGCTTGACCGGGTGCTTTGGGAGTGGGCCGAGGCGCTTCACGTCCGTGGGCCCAGTCACGATGCGCAGCCTTCGGTTGGGATCGGCTTGCTGTGTTGTCTCATCGGTGAACACGACGTCGACAAAGAGCTCTCCCTTGTCACGCATGGCTTTACACCATGCGAGGCGCTTCACCTTGTTCTCTGCTCTGATAAATTGGCAGTATTTGATATTGTACTTCTTGAGTCCAGCTTGGAGACGGAGCCGTTTAACAGTAGAGATTGAGAATCTCAATCCAATGATAGTCTCAAGCTTATCCACTGCCTTCTTTGCAGTTAGCGAGGGATCATCTTTGTAGATGGTTGCCAGAGCCTAAGCATAGTTTAGAAAATTGTGAAATATTCTAAATAGTATGTTATTACTTTACAGTTGCTGTATATTCCTGACCTTTCGTGCTCTGCTTTTCTGGATTGCTGTGTAGCAGCTTCCTTTGTCTGCAAGGCGATTGACGCGCCCTTTGATGTGCTTGTTGATAATTCGCACGACAGTGCGATACCCTACACATAGTCCTTCCCTCGTTAGATGTTCATGTATGGCTGCTGCCGACTTCTTCGTTCGAATTCGCTCCGAGATTATGCGTGTTGTGAGTTGATGCATAGCTAGTAATGACTTTCAAAGAGTACTGAAATAAAAAAGAATTGAAAGCTCATCTGGTTAATACAATTATCGACTGTCGATCAAAGTATCAACTCATTTTTAAATGTTTTATTCGTAAACCTCTGCATTGAGATGACCGGTTTCGCTGTTGTCCAGTGGGACAAACTCGGAAAAAATGGAGAAGCCGAGTACACTGTACTCAAGCGTACTTCACTTGTGAACTTTGCATTGGGAAAGAAGAATACGGTTTAAAAATCTCATCTATTTATAAACTAATACACGGAAAATGAGCTTCATATAAGGTGGATTACGGTGGGAAGCTGCATGTTGGCACAGTCGTTTTTATCAACTCGAAGAAGAAATGCGAAGACTACATTGGGCATGCAATCAAAGGACCGAACAAGAAGTTTGAATATTGTGGATTTTTTCACAGCATTGACAATGAAATTAATGACTACAGGAAGCTATCGGGCACTATTGTCAATCCGATAAGAGGCCGAACACCATCCGGCTCTCCGCCTCCTCCGCCACAAAAGCCAGCAAGCTCCACCCTTCCAGCTTCTGTGGCCCCTCTTCCTCCTACCCAGCCCACTGTAGCAGCTTCGCCAACTCTTGCTGACTTCAATACAATGAAGTCAGAGATCGTCGCAGCCGTCAGAGCCGAATTTGCTGAGGTACATATGTATGAAAAAGAAGTCTGTAACACTAAGGAAAGTAAAGACTGATATTTTACGTAATTCAACTTTGAAATTAAGCAACTGAAAAGGTATGAACATGTGTTTTTTATACTCCCACGTTTTTTAAAAGATAACGAGAGGTCTCAACGACCGAATCGGTATTCTGTCCCGGGAGTTGGCTACTGTACGCCGCGAGGGTGCCCAGACTTTTGCTTGCGCGAATTCTACCGCAAATGCGGTTGAGACCATTTTGGAGCGGCTGCCTCCATTGCCGGTCGAAGATGGTACCTTTAAGCTAATTAAAATCGGTAAGGACTCTAAGTGTAAATTTTATTTCCACAGATCGCCAATACAACTTTGTGAGTCGTGAAGAAGTCGCTGACTTGGCTGAGTGCAACCCTAATCCTGCTATATTTGCAAGACAATTAGACACAATGTTGTTCGCCAATGAAGCAGACCGATTTGAACTCTTTTTGAAGCGAAGGAACGTTGAAAAAAGAAAATTCATTCTGAAGGTATTTTTTGGCTTTGATTTGTTCAAACTTAATGAAACCATCTAATGAAAAAAAACACTCAACCCTAACATATTTCCTCGCTCACGAATTCAGATGCTGCACATCTTTTACCCTGCCGCCGGACAGGCCAAGAGAGATCAAGAGCGAAATGCAATTGTGCTGATAAACAATTACACTCGATTGCAGAAGAAAGAGTACGATTACTTTTTTTTATACAAAATATATGGATCATAATTTCGCCTAAAAAGAAAGAATAATTTTACAAACATAAATAGAGCATAATTATTATTTAATTAAAAAATAAATAATTGCAGCTACAACAGAAGGCAGCACGGGATTTCAGAACAGGCGAGAAGAAGCGGACTCTTCCCCAACAGAGCAACACAGTACAGCCGCTCTCGCTCCCCTAGCAGGGAAAGAGAGCGCAGCCGCTCTCGCTCCCCTCCTCCTAATCGCCAAGTCCAAAGCACCCCTAACCTCCCCCGCAGCTCAGGCCACGTTGAGAGAAAGGAAAGATTCCAATCTCCTTCTCGTGATCGGAGCAGAAGCCCTACTCAGAACTCCTTCGCACACCAGCTCACGCCGCCTCCAATCCGCAGGAACCCCGTTTCGCAGGTGCTTCGTCGCCATCGAATTCGCTCGCCTTCCACGCCCAGAAGAAACATCCCTCCGCCCCAACTGGAGCACGATCCCTTCGCTTATGACGAAGTTTAAATGACATGAGAATTGTTATATTGTCATTCTGTTAATAGGTAAGTTTTAGTTCTCCCTCTTATTACAATTATTATCTAAATACGATTATTAATGATTATTAATCTTGCTTGTTACGTTTGTGAACCTAGAGTTACTGTGAATTATTTCTAGTTTAAAAAAAATTGTATATGATATGAACTTGAAACCTGTGACAAGTCCAATGTTGTTCTCGCTTTCTGGAGTTGATGCAGGAGTAGGGCGACAGAAAAAGGGCGGGACAACAGTTGATGCCGAAACCTTAACGGACCACAAGCAACACCCGTAAGAAAAGATGCTTTGAAAAAAAGGGTATTTAAATTTATAACTACAGTATTTTGGTAAAGGAGAAATACAAATTCTTTCTATTTAATTGTTAACTTAGATATATGCGACCAATACTTTTATCGCCTTTGCGAGAAAAAAGAACCGGTAAAATAACTGATCTAAGAGAGGCTAGCGATGGCTGGGAACCGGGCGATCCTGGCGAGTCATCCACTTATCTAAGTATGGAAAACATAATCCGAAGAATTATCGAACACTATCGTTAAAAAAGTCATGGAAAGATGGCATACTAAGTATTCACCGTTAATTATTAATGCATAGTAATTCTGTAAATCGCGAACTAAAATATACACCTCAGATTTAGTTTAACAAAAGGATCAAGACAAAACACTGCGAGAAAATTGTTTTGAAGGCCCCATATCCGTTAAAGAAAAAGAATTATTTCCGAATTTAGATATCATTATTGCATAAATAGCCGTGGTCAATAGGTCTAAACTAAAAAAATATGGCCTAGAAATAAATTAATAAAAAAGTAACTAGAAATTGGTCAATACTAGTTACTAGGAATTTTAAAGAACGATATATAATATCGGGGGGACAATAGTTTAGATGACAATATATAATAAATTAGTAAGGAAACAAATGCCTTGTAACAAGGACCCTGTTGTGCACAGGCTCTTTTAAGCCTAACCTTATTTCTGGTAGTCACCGATCCAGGAGCAGGGTGACAGCAAACGAACGGGGACATCAGTTGGTACCGAAACCTTAACGAACCACAAGCAAAACCCGTAAGTTTTAAAGATTTCTTTAAATATACACAATGATGAATAAAAAATGAATATAACTAGATGAATTTAGATATCTAGATGAAAAAGGGTGTCAAGAGCTCAACCCCTTGCAATCATAATAATAGTCCGTTAGAATTAGTTCCAGTAAAAAGAAAATGCACGGATAAGAACTGATCTAATCTGAGTAGTGATGAGAACGGACGTCCTCGAATTCAGGAGCCGACACGTTAGAGAGACCTCACAGGATGGCCTTCAGACGACACTGGAAGATTCAGCAGAAAATAAATCTTTTAATTAGGTAAGCACTTTTGTGCTGAAAGGTCACTATAAACCACAGAAACATAATTGTGGCAGGCAACATCGGATATTCCACGTTTTCAACGTAGCACAAAATTAGATTTGAATACCTTTCTACTGAACAGGTAGATATGCTATGCAGCGTAACCATTAACAAATGAATATTGTTTACGCCCAGAGTTAAAGGATGTCCAACATGTGAGAACACTTTAAACGAAACATTCACCCAATCATACGTTCATGACTTAAGTGTACCACGGTAAAACAAGTTCCATTAATAAATATAACATCTAGACTTTCAAAATACTTAGCAAAGTTCCAGAAACCTTGTTGTCGTAGTAGACGGCAAGTCCTACGCTGAGCGAGCGGGTGGTTTGCTTGGCCGAGCTCTTACGTGGCGCAGATTACGATGAAATCAGCCGAACAAACCTGAAAGACAAAAAAAACATTCAAGTAGAAAAGAATGACAACAACAAGCAATAATCTGAAACAAAAGAAGATTCGTTCCGAAAATTCACTCTATTTGTAGTTTGTAGTCCACGCTGTTAAAGCCAGCCAGCTCATTTCTCACCCAAAACACGGCCAAGACTTGTGTTAAATGAAGTAAAGTGCGCATATTATATTATTTTTGCCATCAAGGCATATTTCTAAAAACTGTCTTCACGGTCGAATTCTCCGTGGTCGAATTAGTTTGTCATAAAGACGAAAACGCACGAAATTGCGCTTTCAGCGCGCAATTCCAGTTCATATTATTTATATTAATATTATTAATATTATTAATATTATTAATATCGGACCCAATAATGTTGAGCGGGACTGTACGTGAAAATAACTCAAACATATATTTCCGCGCACTGTCTTCTTGTTGTCAGAGGGACAAATAAGGTGTAAAGAAAAGGCGATTAGAGTATGTGTTATCAAATTTAGTTTTAACAAGAAAAAAAAACTATATTTCGGCGGAAATCAAACGAAAGAAACGGGCCAAGAAAAGCATATATGAGGCAATTGCGGAAAGCACCTCAAAAATCTGGCAGGAGATGTGTGAAGAAGCAGGAACATCAAAAAATTGAATGACGGTCAAAATGATAGACGTAAGCAGAGATTGGAGGAAGATAGAGAAAGAAAGAGCGTGAGCGAGAGAAGATGTAAGACCAATAGAGAGAGCGAGAGAGAGAGAGAGAGAGAGAGAGAGAGAAACAGACAGAAGTGGGGCAAGCAATGAACGTCTATGCATGAGCACCTCCTCCTGATACGGCATATACCTTTACAGGGTAGACTTTCCTTTTGTCGCTGAAGGAGACTGAAAAGAAAGGAACAAAGTGTGACGCGAGAAAGAAGAAAAGAAAGAAGCAGTCAAGGCCAATCTTCATGCAAGACTGCCTTGCTTTCAGCTCGAAATGGGAACACCGGGTGAGGATAACAAAGAAGCAAGAGAATGTCACGGAGCAAAATGAACGCAAATCAGAAGCACAAACAATTAGACATCCCAATTAACAAAAATCAATCAGGATTCGGTCATTCGCAAAACGTTCGAAATTAATTTTAACGTTGCCAGATAGGCTCTCGAAAGTTCCAAGTAAAATTTCCTTTTTTGTTCTGTGCATCACCATTATTGCATTCTCTCCTTCTCACCTTCTCTCTCTCCCTATCTGTTTCTCTGTTTCTCGCTCTCTTTCTCTCGTCTTCTCTCATCTTTCTCTGACGTTCTTGATGATTTCTCAAAAACTCTACAAATCCTTTCCACTTCACGGTCCATTTTGCACTTCACGGGCAGAAAGTTTTTTTTCAACAGCCTTCAAAGAAACGTGCTGTTTACAGGCAGGCACTCAATCTTCCATTTCCAACCATAAGTTTAAAAACGGAGTGAAAATGGAATTGTCTTTCTCTTTCTCTCTCTCTCTCTCTCTATTTATCTCTCTCTCTCTCTCTCTCTCTCTCTCTCTCTTTCTGTTGCATCTCTCTCGGCTCAGTTCCCAAAAGTCTCTCTCTCTCTCTCTCTCTCTCTCTCTCTCTCTCTCTCTTTCTGTTGCATCTCTCTCGGCTCATTTCCCAAAACTCACTCTCTCTCACACACACTCTCTAACTCGCTCTCTAGCTCCCTCTCTCTCTCTCTCTCACTCTTGCATACAAAACGAATTAAACACAAGTTACGCTCCACATTTTTCATCATCACAAATCACGGGGCTACATAGTGATGTGAAGTGTTGGAATTTAAAAAAAAGACAAATATCAATAAACCTTCCATTTCGTTTCGGGAGCTTGAGAAGAAATTTTGTTAAGAGGAAAAATCATATTTGTGAGCGCACAAACTAGAAAAAGAAGATAGAACTAGCAAGAAAAAGGGAAGCCAAAGCAAAGCCCATTTTCGGCAGTAGTCAGGGCAGCTTCGATGTGTCATCGGTATGAAGAGGGCACTCAAACTTTCTTTCTTTTTATCTCTCTCTAAAACACTCTTCTAGTCTTATCTCTATCTCTCTCTCTCTCTCTCTCTCTCTCTCTCTCTACATCACTCTCTTTCACAAACTCTCTTCCCAATGTCTCTCTCGTGCTCTCTTTCTCACTCTCTGTCTCCGTCTCTCTCTCCCTCTTTTCCATTCGTCCTCTCACCACTACCAGAGTTGCCTATCGCCATAGCAGCGCGCCATGGTAGTCACCGATTTAGAGGCGCAGGGAGCGAGATAGAGAGAGAGAGAGAGAGAGAGAGAGAGAGAGAGAGCTAGAGAATATCACAATAAAATGCACCATTTCTAAATGGACAAAGAAGATTTACAAGGTGAAAAAAAGCTTGCGATTACCTGTATCCTTTTTGCCTCCCTCGCTTCAAGCCATGATGTGTGATAATCCGATTATGGAAATTTTGAATGCAAAAAATATTTAAAAAAATTGTAATGGTAGAACTTAACGCTTCAATTCAATCACACTATCGGTAAGATCATTTTGGAAGAGTGAAGAAGCAAGTGCAAGCTGCTCTGCAAGAAACGCGGTGGCGAGTTGATTTGGAGCAATCTCGTGTTGGCAGGACAAAGGGTACAGGGCGAAGAACAGGGCAAGCGAGCAATGAAGAGAGATAAGTGAAAGGACGCATATCAAAGAGAGCAGAAAGTTGGTGTGGAAAAATGATAAGAGATTACATGGAAGATAATCAATAGAAATATCGCATTGAAAATAGTAAATGAAGCGCGGATCAAGACAGGTGAAGCAATTTAAATAAGAAAGCGAAAGAGATAGAGAGATAGGGAGAGTGAGAGAAGAGAGGGAGGAGAGGGACAGAGAGAGAGAGAGAGAGTCTGAAAAAATACCGAGAAAAGAGAGTGAGTGATACGGAGGAAACTAAATGTACGCGACCCCCGAAATTCTTCAACTTCCAAAAAGCCAAGTCTCGCAAGAACGACGTCTTCTTTCTTTCCTCGTGCCCTTTTTCTACTCTTTCGTGTCCTTTTCAAGGATGAACCCAATGAATTCACGCACGCGAGAAAAGGCGAGGCTACGACGATGAAGAAGGCTTGAGGAGAAGCCAGATTCGCACGCAAAGGGCGCAAGGGAGAGGCGAGAGAAGAGAGAGAGAGAGAGAAAAAAGAGAGAAGAGAAAGAGAAGAGAGAGAAGGAAGAGAGAGAGAGAGAGAGAGTGGAGAGAGAGAGGGAGAGGGAGAGGGAGAGACGAGAGGAGAGAAAATGAGAGAGAGAGAGAGAGAGAGAGAAAGGAGAGGAGAAAAGAAGAGGAACAGAGATAGAAATTAGCGTAATCACAAGCCATCTCTCCTCTTCAGAGTATTTGAGTGCGAGGCATCAAGCAAAGAATTATTATCTCTGCGTTATGGTGATGATTTCCTCTGGCTCGCGATGTCGGATTGCAAAAAAGGAGAGGGAAAAAAGCGGAAAAAAAAGAAATATAATGTTAATGTTCAGTGAAGATCATTTTCTAATGGGAAGTAGAAAAGTTTACGCCCCCCTTCCGTGTGAAATTGCTGAGTACTCGTTATCTCACTCTCAATCTCTTTCGCTTCTTCTCTGTTTCTGACTCTCTCTCTCTCTCTCTCTCTCTCTCTACATATATTTCACACTTTCGCTCCATCTCATTCTCTCCCTCCGTTTCTCTCTCTCTCTCTCTCGCTCTCTCTCTCTCTGTCTCTTTCTATGCTTATCGTGCTAATGATAAGGTGAAGAGGGAAGAACGCCTATGATTTGCTTTCTTGCACGCTTCACCGAAGGGTGACTCTATCTAAATATCTTTCATGACCTATCAATTTCTCTCTCTATCTACGCTCTCTCTCATTCACTCTTTCACTCTTTCTCTCTTTCTCTCTCTCACTCTTTCTCTCTCTCACTCTTTCTCTCTTTCTCTCTCTCTCTTTCATCTGTCTCTCTCTATCTCTCGCACTCTCGGTCTATCTCTCCTTCACTCAGAGGCGCACGTAGCAGAGAAGCTATACATTTGAGTACATTTACACGCTGCAAATTGTCGTCGACAGCAAAGGTTATCCTTCATTTTATTAGACGTCCCCAGGCTCTTCCTAGACGAGGAACAAAGTTTCTTCTCAATTGACAGTAATCAGAGTGGCGAGAAAAACAACATTGCAAGGAAATCGAGTCGGAAATTGATGAGGAAGATGGCACAGCTTCAGGCGCGCAAGAAATCTTGAGAAAGTGCAGTAATCTACGAGAAGAGAGAAGCGAGAGATGATATGAGAAAGCGAGAGAGAGAGAGAGAGAGAGAGAGAGAGAGAGAGGGAGAACAAGAATGAGTGGGAAGAGAGAAGAAGAGAGTGCGACAAGGCCGATGGAGATAGAAAGAGAGAACAGAGCGTGAGAGAGAAAGAGAGGGAGACAGAAAGAGCGAGAAAGATAGAAGGGAGAGAGCCTGGAGAAAATAAGGTCTCTGAAGAAGCCAAGTTCACGCCCTCGGTGATGACGCTCGGGCGGACGTATATATCTCCAAGACGAAAGAGGCAGAAAAAAACGCAATTATAAGGAGGAGAAGTGAGAGAGAGAGAGGGAAAGAGAGAAAGAAAGAAAGAAAGAAAGAAGGGAAATTGAGAATTAGGAGAGAGGAACGGAGAGATGATGGAGAGAGAGAAATGATAGAGAGAGAGAGAACAAGAAAGAGAGAGAGAGAGAGGGGGGGGACTAAATGTTAGCGGACAAATCTATGAAGAGAATGAGAAGAAAGAAGATGCTGTGTGCATGGCAGTCGTGGGCTTGTTTGGGCAAACTTGGGTGAAGAAGAAGAAGGCAGAAGAAGAGCGCTCTCAGGCGTTCTCTCTCTCTCTTTCAGAGGAGTTTCTCAAGGCAGCTCCTCTTGTGAAGACGACGACGAAAACAAGAGAGGAAAAGTGAGTTCGAATCGAGTCTGCATGACGCCAACGAGGATAAGGGACAAGAACGGAAAAAAAGTTTAAAAAAAAAATAAATTAAGAATAATGCCAACTAACGAATATAGGAATAATTAAAACGAAAAATAATTTTTAGAAAACCCTGACTTTTAAACTGGCATTTTCCCAAGCATAAGATCTCCTATGATGATTGTATGTATTTATGTTCATACATAGATCTGATTAAAGTAATCGATTTAGAACAAAAAATTGTGCGATATTTAACTACATAAAATATGATGTAATAAACGAAAAACGATTAATTTTTTAGTGTCATGAAATGATAATCTCGATTAAAATATTGGGAAATATGGGAAATGGTCATTTTTGTCCTTGATCAAAACAGAAACATCTCTGTGGCTCTCAAGATGCACGTGCTCCTTCCCATCTCTCTCTTTCTCTCTCTCTCTCTCTCCCTCTCTTTATCTCTGATAGTCCTTCTCTCTCTCTCCCTCTCCCTGATTCTTCCATCTCGCTATCCCTCAATCTACTATGGAGACCTTGGACAAGACTGATTGCTTCCAGCTGGAAACAGCTTGTAGATAACTGGGGGAAGCAGTTGTTGCGAATTGGGGTGAGAGAGATGTTGAGAGAGAGAGAGTGAGTAAGAGGTAGGGAAAGAGAAGCGAGAGCTTGAGAGGGAGAGAGAGAGAGAAAGAGAGAGAGAGAGAGGGAGAGAGAGGGAAAGAGAATGTGACAGAGAACGGGAAAAGTGGGAAAATTGCGTTTTGAGGTGATAACAGAAGTCGGGAGATTGGAAGGGCAGGGGACACTGGCAGAAGGTGAGACAAAGAGCAAAAGATGTGGGAGAGAATGGCAGATAGAAGAAGGCGAGAGAGAGAGAGAGGAAGTGAGAGAAAAAGGAGAGAGATAGAGAGATAGAGAGAGATAGAGTGGAAGAAAAGAGATAGAGAGAGAGCGCCAGATAAGCAGAGAAAAGGTTGAAGACAACAAAAGGCCAAGAAAAGAGGGTCGGAACCGAGACCCGAGATCACCGAGGAACATCTTTCTTGAATGGAGGAGGAGGCCGGAAGAAATATGGCGGACTCCGGAGGCTGGTGACATGAACAACAAAGATTGAAAAGAAGGGGGAGAGAGAGGGTAAAGAGGGAGAGAGAGAAAGGGAGAGATAGAGAGAGAGAGAGAGAAAGAAAGAAAGAAACAGAACGGTGAGAAAGGAGTAGGAGGCGAAAGCACGAGCATCTAATGACATTACACGAAGTACAATTTGTTCTCCAGCTATTTTTATCGAGGGTTTAATCAAAATGACGTGGACGAGGCGTTTTTGCTACAAAATGTTTTTTTAAAAAATTCCGTCTCAACCACTTCTTTTTCATTCGATAATATCTCAAGAATGACAATGAACTTCCGCGGTGCGGAGGAACTATTTTGAAATTGTCTTGTTTTTAGACCAGGAAAAGGGCGGTGATCGCCGGTGGGGCTCACTTTGTAGAAAGTCGCCATGTCGATTACGACAATTGGTTATATTTCTCAGTCTTCTGCTCTTTCTCTCTCTCTCTCTCTCTCTCTCTCTCTCTCTCTACTCCACAATCTCGCTCAAGAAGTGGATTCATATAATAAACGAGGGGGCCAGGGGGTGGGCCACTGGCCGTTGAAGTCTAGATATGACATATTAAGGGGGAAGTCATCGGAAGTGTACAGAGGACTCGCTGATATCTCAGAGTCCATGGGAATTGGAGGGAAGTATCTGTCTCAAAGGGATCATGTAAGGAGCAAACCAAATAAATGCCAACAGCCAAAATGGCTACCGGGAAACGATCATAGGGGAATTTAGCAAGACGAAGGAATGTACATATGTACATACATACATAATATATACACGCAGATGTATCCGCATGCTGCAAAAATGTCCGTTCATAGTAGCCAAGCTACATTTTCAACATGACATAAGAATATTTTTGAATAGTTTGCAGTGATAATCGCCAATTTCTGAACATAACCCGATTATAGTCTCCAAAAAGCAAAAGAGACTAGTGATTAACTCTCTCTTTCTCTCTCTCCCCTTATCTCTCTCCCCCTCTCCACCTCTCTTCTCTCTCCCTCTCTCTCTCTCTCTCTCTTTCGCTTCGCTTGCCATGATGGAACTCCATGAGCCCAGAAGAGGAAGCGGATTGTGATGGACTTGGGAAAGCCCCGACTTTGCGGCTCTGAATGTTGCCTAGAAACAGGAAAGGGATTGGAGGTGAGAGGGAGAGAGGCAGCAAAGACACAGAGAGAGAGAAGCGAGAGAGCGAGAGCGAGAAGCGTGAGAGAGAAGCGAGAGAGAGAGAGAGAGAGAGAGAGAGAGAGAGGGAGAGAGTAACGAAAGAGTGAAAAGGGACAGAGAGACTGTGATGGGAGAGAGAGGAAAGAGAGAGGGAGAAAAGACAGAGAGAGAGAAGAGAGAGAGAGAGAGAAGAGAAAGAAAAGAGAAAGAGAGGGAGAGAGAGGAGTGCGAAAAAGAAACTACGCCATACGACAAATCGTCCACAAGACCGAGAGCGCGCTTGCTGTTCGAGTAGTGGTCATGGTCAGCATAAAAAATGTCGAGTACAAAAAATATGTGACCTGCGAAAAGTGGACTTGAACTTTTAAAGGAGGCGAATTGTTTTTTTTTATTTCAATTCTCAAAATTTCTAAACGAATGTACGTGAAAGCGGAACGGAAAAACTAAATATGTGCATTCATTTTGTAGGAGGACTACATTGTTCCGGGATCATGGAGATTAGTATTCTGTTGAGGCCGAGAAAACATGTTTACCATAGGCTTTGTAGTAAACCTAGCACGAAAAGGTTGCAAAAACTGTCCTGGGAGGCGTGAAAAAAAGCTAAAGTGACGAAAAAGGCACACAACGGGTGCGTATACCCGGGGGGTTTTAAAAGCTTTACAAAAAAAGAAGCTCATGTTCCGAAGTGTCCTTTGGGAAGAGATGGTTTTCGACGACTCGTGATTTAAGAAGCTGAAGGGAGAGAGAAATAGAGAGAAGAGAGAGGGAGAGAGAGAGGGGAGAGAGAGCGAGAGACAGGACAAAGACAGAACGAGAGAGAGAGAGAGAGAGAGATGGAAAGCACAATAGAGACACAAAAAAGCAGAACTTCCGATACTCGAGTTTGAAACAGCTCTTCCTCTTGCGCAAACGACCACCTACGATGCGGGAACCACGGAGAAGTGACGTGATTTCTGTGCGCCACTCCAAAAACGGTTGTGGTCGTCGTGAACTTACACTTCCTTGGCTGTATGTCAAATGAGACAGTGAGAACTCTGCTCTCATTCATTGTCAATTGACGAGGAGGAACAGCGGAGAAGATAAGGTTCTCTGAACGATGACAGGGGTGAGAGAGAGAGAGAGAGAGAGAGAAAGAGAGAGAAGGAGAAGGAATAAGAGGAAGCTAGAGCAGGAAAGGTAAGAGAGAGAGAGAGAGGATAAGGGTGTAGAGGAAGAGCGAAGGAGAGAAAAAGAGAGAAAAACGGAGATAGAAAAAGAAAGAGAGATTAAAAGAGAGAAAAATGAGATGGATAAACAAATTCTCGCCCACCATTGTATCTCATCAAGTATGCAGGTTTTTTGTCTCAAGTCTTCTTTAGAATCCGGGAAGTACTCTCCACTAATCCAACCGCCCCCCCCCCCCGCATCCCCCCCCCTCACCACCATCACGAAATTCATGCTCATCAACCCGTTCTCACACACACACAATACAAGCATAATGCCGCGCTGGCTGAAAGAAGAAGGATATCTGGAAAGAAGACTAGGAAGGCTAACGATGGACCGGAGGAGTATGCGAGCACAGCCGAGATCAGAAAGCTCCCTCCCTATCCGCAATCGTGAAAGGAAGAAAAAGGAGAAACAAAAATTCTCGACAAAGGCGAAGTTTAATCCGAACTATGGAGATGAGAGAGACGTGGTGTGAAATGACCACTTCAAATTATGCACCGTTGTTCCTATATTGAGGAGTCGCAATAATACAATCATGTCGATGAAAGAATGAACTATACACTCCATCAACTGTCGTCGATTTAACACTTTTTTGTAATATCTACTTCTCTCGCTTTGTAATCTCGGTCCTTCACATCGCTTCAACTTATGTTAGTCTTCATGGTCAGTTATGCGCGCATAAGAACCAAAAGGTTAATACGTAGTATGTTGAAAGCTAAATATAGGAAGGAAAATAGAGGGAGGAGAGAGAGGAGAGAGAGAGAGAGAGGAGAGAGAGAGAGGAGAGGGAGGAGAGAGTTATTGAGAGAGAGAGAGAGAGAAAGAGAGCGCAAAGTACTCGCTAGACGTGTGACCCCTTTGCTGCTATTCACGAGCTCACACATTGTCAGCTGCTGCTGCAAAGAATAGCCCACCGGGCGAATTCGATTACGATAAGCTAAGCTTACTCGTGGTGTCGGGGCATGAGGGAGTTGACATGGCTTGCAAGGAGAGAGAGACCGAGACAGAGAGAGAGAGAGAGAGAGAGAGAGCGAGCGAGAAAGAGAGAGAGGGAGAGAGAGAGCGAGAGAGAGAGATCGAGAGAGAGAGAGAGTGATTAAGAAAGAGAGAGAGAGAGAGGGAGGGAGAGAGAGATATAGAGAGAGAGAGCGAGAGAGAGAGAGAGAGAGAGAGAAGGGAGGCATGCAGAATAGATCTATGTAGATATGCGGCCTTTTCTTTTTTTGCCAGCAAGGCTGTCTCGCTTTTGATGAAATGTTCTTCGAGCCTCCTCGATCCTCGTGCTGATTTAGAAGCGCTTGAGGATGTTTAGGACCGCAAAAGGGGGTGCAAGGAGAGAGAGAGAGTGAGAGAGTGAGAGTAAGAGAGAGAGAAAGAGAGAGAAAGAGAGAGAGATAAAGTGAGAAAGAGACAGAGAGAGAGAGAGAGAAGAACAGAGAGAGAGAGAAAAAGAGAGGAAGAGAGAGAGAGAGAGAAAAGGAGAGAGAGAAAAAATATTTCTGGGAACAGCGTTGATGAGCATGCACATGCCCCCGCGCAGAGTACGAATCCTTTTTTTTCAAGGGGAAGAGAGCAAAAGAGAGAGAGAGAGAGCGAGAGAGAGAGAGAGAGATGAATAGACGAAGTGAACAGCACGAAAGTACGAGTGCTTCTCGGGCACATCGTGAGATGAGACTACTTACAAATGACAAAAAAATTACACTTCACGACGTTTTTATGAATCAAAAAAGGTCAACAGAAGTTTATAGAGTGGAAACTTGCTCTTTTCTTGCATATTTAATTTGAGAAAAAAAAAGCTTAAGTCTTAAGCGAGTTACCGAGTCTAAAGCTAAAGTCCACGTTTTCAGCTGTCTGCGTTTATGTCTTCTCTTTTCCCCGCAAGAGAGGGGCGGGGGTGGCGCAAAAAGATTGTCTAACCCTGAGAGAGCATGCACAGCTTCTGTGCCACCCTCTTTCTCATCACTTTCTCACTTTCCCTACCTCTTTCTCCCTCTCTTTCTCTCTTCATCCTACTCTCGCACCCTCTCTCTCTCTCCTGCCATGATTCTGCTAAGGGCACGTCTGTCCTTATCCACTTAGGCCGGAGATCATCGTTTGTCTGGTATGAGACGCCTTTATATCTCCCTCCCTCTCACTCCGTCTCTCTCATTAATTACTTCTCTCACACGCTCTCCCTCCCATACTCTCTCAATTTCTTTCATTATCTCTCTCCTTCTCTTTTTCTTGGTCGCTCTCCCTTTCTCTCTGTCTTCTCTTCCGCGTAGTCTTATCCCCAAAGCACACTGGCAATGCGATGCATGCTGTAGTTGCAAACAAACAGAACACGCCCGTGTCTACCGTAATCCAACAATCGCATGTCTGGAGACGCTAGCCAAATGATTGCAATACAAGAGTACGGCGTACAGGTCATACAAAGATATCATTTTATCGTGTCTATGGCCTTGCAAACTCTGAAGCATTACATATGATTTTAGTTGTAAACCTTGCCCAAGAACGTTCCATAGTTTATAGTTTCTAAGATTTCTGCTTGCACCCGGGAATCTTTTCTAGCAAGTTGTCCAGAATAAATGTCGCGGAATTCCATATGATTTTGGCTTTTGCCTCTAGATCCTTGCACAATTATGCATGTATGTATATCCGGAATGAGACGAACCGAATTAGGAGGGAGACATATGTACATATATGGGGAATATAAGATTGACACTAATTTGATGCGTCATCATCGAGGCACGCATCTCAAAGATATGTAACTGAATTACGAGCAAATGAATTCAAATTGAAAGCAATGAGGGAAACGGATACCGAGTAAACGGAACAGAGAACTCTGATACGGGAAAGCGAGAGAGAGAGAGAGAGAGAGAGAGAGAGAGAGAAAAAGAAAGGGAGAGAAAATTACCATTGAAAAAACAGGGTGCAAACATGCATAGAATTTATGGATATTTGATCCGTCGCCCTTCAACATGTTGCGTGCTGAAGCTGCTATATGGCCAGTGCTTTTTGATCCACTTCCTTAAAGGAGACTAGAAATCATTTTTCGTTTTTGCCTGAAACGAGAGCGAGAGAGCATGAGTGATTTAGAGAGACGCGACTACAATGGCCAGGAAAATTCAAAGAGAGTGCGGCTGAGCTTCATGCTCCTTGCACCGTTGTATTTACCTTGGCTGGAATAACAGCAACGTTCTTGCAGCATTTTTTCTCCTTTAAAATAAATAATCGATTCTCAAGGAAAATGATATAGGGCGGAAAAGTACCAAAGTAATTTAGATATCTGTACACAGCGTAAAGCCTAGAATGCATGAAGAATGATGACACAGGGGAATTAGAGTGGAGCACGAAAAAAAGGAGAAGATAGATACATCTCTGCATCTGACAGAGGCGAATTGTCTCCTCAAATTACTTCTTTTTTTAATTTGTTTCTTTTTTCTGTCTTTTAACACACTTCTTCTACAGCTTCTTACTGTGATCAAAAAGAAAATTCACAGAAATTATAGAAGAAAAAAAACGATTCAAAACATCGCGATTTCACAAAAAAATAGCGTTATTTACCAAGCTCTACCGCAGACAAGTATAAATTATGTGTCTGGCTCCGATGTAGAGAGTGAAAAACACGAGGAGACGTCCAGAATGCGGTGGAAAGTGTGGTGCACTTTTGCGTCGCTTCTAACAATAAGCGCCCCTTTGTTTTGTCAACTCGACGGTTCTCGGGTGCTGGCAGCAATCTGTCTTGTAGCAGGGAATCTCAGAACGCCTCAATACTCGCACTTTACTGTGAACTTACAGCCAGACAGACAGAGAGACGATTGGGTAATAAAAACAAGATGTCTCCTTCTCGTTTTGAAAGAAGTGCATTAGGGAAATAGATGTGAAGAGAGAAGCCAGAGAAGAGAGCGAGAGAAAGAGAGTGAGACAATGAGAGATTGAGAAAGAGAGCGAGAGAATGAGTGTGAGAGAAAGAGAGTGAGAGAAAGAGATTGAGAGAAAGACATCTTTCGAAAAATACTAGAAAGAACAGCATTTTCAGCCAGATCTGTGTACTGCGCAGAAGAATTCCAAGAGTTGAAAAGAGCGCAAGGACAACTAACTGGGGCTGGGGGCTTGGCAACCCGGAACTTTTTGACTCTCTTTTCTCTTCACACTGTTAGCAAAATATTTTGAACGTCAACCCGGTGCAACTTGGGATTTTGTAGATAAAATGTAAGCTTTTGTTTTTCATTCATTTACATTTTCTTTACATAAATAAAATAAGAAAAAAATCCGGACACGACTTTCAGTCAGTGCTCGATTTTTAACACATTTTGAGATAGAAGAGATAAGTTTGGGATATAGAAGATGTATCAGAGAGCATGTAATAAAGAGTGAGAGAGTAAGAGAGCGCGAGTGAGAGAGAGAGCGAATGAGAGTGAGAGAGAGAGAGAGCAGCAGCAGATTAAAGAGGAAATTGAGATCTGTACAGTACTAAAAAAATAAGAAATAAGTTAACAAAAAAGAATAGGAAGCTTTCCTCAAAGACTGCGGAAAAAGAGTCGCGTGTGAACCGACTGCTTTTCCAGACTAGCGCAGATTGTTAGGAGGGAGAGCGAGAGAGAGATAGAGAGAGAGAGTGGCAGAGAGAGAGAGAGAGAGTAAGAGAGTGAGCGAAAGAGAAAGTGAGGGAGAGAGGATTAGAAGAGAGAGAGAGAGAGAGAGAGAGCGTGAGAAGGAGTGAGATGAGAGAGAGAGAAAATAGAGAGTGAGAGAGTGAATGAGAGATATCGAGGAGAGTGAGAAGGAGTGAGAGAGAGAGAGAGAGAATTGCAGAGAGTGAGAGCGGATTTAGGTTGTTTGAGAGAAGTTGAATAAATTATAAATGCGGAAGTTATGAGCGAAGATAAAGAAAAGTAAAGAAAAGTAAAGAGGGGAGAGTGTGGGGAAAAGTGAGAGTGTGCAGAGGAAGAAAGTGAGAAATGAAAGCCAGAAGAGCAAAATAAGCAATGACGACGGCGACGATGAGAACGTCGTTCCCACGCCGGGCCGGCAGGCTCGACGGAATCCTCACTGCGAGAAGAGAGGAGCTTTTATTTATTTCTCTCTCTCTCTGTCTCTCTCTCTCTTTCTCGAATTTTTCTCTATCTCTTACTCTCTCTCTCTCTCTCTCTCTCTTTCTCGCACTCTCTCTCTCGCTCTCTCTCTCTTCTCACACTCTCTCCAAACCTCTTCTCTCTCACTCGCCACGGGAATAAGCGGCAACCGTCAGTCGTGCCTAATGACAGCTTCTCTTATAACCTCAGCTATCCATCTCTCTCTCCCTCTCTCTCTCAATCTCTCTCTATCTTTTGGCTGTCTACCTCTTTCTTTCTCACTTTATTTTTTTCATTCTCGATTTGTTTATATTCAGCAGCGTCTCTCCTTTTTCTCATTTTCAGTCTTTCGGTCTTAGGATCTTATATCTCTCTTTCTCTCTCTTTATCTCTCTCTCTCTTTGTCTCTCTCTCACTTTCTCTCTATTTATCTCTCGCTCTCTTTCTTGCTCTCTCTTCCGCAACATCTCTTATCCCACATGCTTAAGATTTTCAGTTGCGATTCTGCCAGCATGAAATACATGTTATGGCTGGAAGGGAAGTAGACAAATTAGTGAAGGAACGTCTAAAAACAAAGAGGACAGCCAGGATGCAGATAAGATATCGCAAAGTGAAGCGAAAATGACGGAGGAGGTATGGGAGAGTGAGCGATAGAAATCTATGAAGAGAGAGAGAGACAGTGAGAGTGAGAGAGGGACATTGTGAGAGACAGAGAGAGGAGGGGGGGGAGAGAGAGAGAGGGAGAGAGGGCTAGAGAAAGAGGGAGAGAGAGAGAGGTTAAGAGAGTGAGAGAAACATGCGAGAGAGAGAGAAGGATGAAGAGTCAGAGAAAAGAAGAGCATTAGTGATTTATGAATCTGTCAACGCCTTAGAGTGAATCGGAGAAGGCGCTTCAATATCCACTCCATCAACGTTACATTTGCAGATACCTGTCCGTATCTTTCTCACCCTGACTCTCCCATTCAGCCTCTCTCTATATTTCTCTCTCCCTCTCATCCTTTCTCTCTCTCTATCACTTTCTCTCTCTCTCTCACTCTTTGTCACTTTCTCTCTCCCTCTTTCTCTCGCTCTCTCTCTCTCTATCTCTTTCTCTACCTCTCCCTGCTGGGTCACTCCATTCGCATAGCTCCAATTGCAGCTGTTACTCTTCACACCTCTCCTCAAGGGCAAAATAATCATGGGGGTATTTCGGAGTTGATATCTTGAGAGACATTACATAGTATTAAACTAACTTTGATTAATACTTTATAAATTATTTATATAGTAAAAATATATACAACACTGATATAAAAAGAAAATACACAACATTGAACTCTTTGAAAACTAACATACATATCTACAGTTGCGTGCAAAAAAGTGTATATTTTGGATTTTCGTGCATATTATTCTTTAAAGTCGGAGAAAGTTAAACGAAGAAGAGAGAGCCGTAGGAAGCCCAAGATCATACGATCATTCACGAAACCACTTATATTATGGCAGACTTAAGCGACCAGACACCGAATACATTTTCGAGAGTCCAACAAACGTTGTTTACTTCTCTATTAACAATAACATAAAAGGTCACGTGTCCAGGAGATACCCTTTGGCGCGCTCAGATTGAACTGCTTCCTTCTGACTACGGTAGAAACTGCTGATTTCAGTGATCTTGTCACCGAGTGGCTGCAGATGGAGTTCACATGAAGAAAAACAAACTAAATAAGAGAGGGAGTATAGAAATACAAAATTATTTGTTCATTCTGAATATATCCTTTGAAAATTCCCTAAATTCCCTACAAGTCCAATCACCGAAAAAAGAGATATTTAATCCAGGTTCGAATTGCCGCCATTACTCACTCTCATTATCGCGTGCTATTTCGCAGGTCGCAGAAATGCGCTGCATGAAATTCGCGAATGAGAGTAAGAAGGGCCGCGGCAGTCTTAAATCTCACATAATTTTTCGATGACCGCCCACCTTGAAAGGAGCAAGAAACTCAACAACCGTCTTTTTCTTAATTTTCATGACCATTATAGGTGCGTCTTGCAAATTCACAAGCTCTCTCTCTCTCTCACTCTCTTTCTCTTTCTCTCTTTCTCTCTCTCTCTCTCTCTTTCTCTCTCTTTCTCTCTCTCTTTCTCTCTCTCTTTCTCTCTCTCTTTCTCTCTCTTTCTCTCTCTCTTTCTCTCTCGTATTTGTGTCAGGCAAAAAGGCGCCAATTCAAACGCACGTTTTCTTTGGAGATGTACTGCAAAGACAGAGAGGGCTGAATTATGTGTGGCCTTTTTCCTCAGTGAAAGGAATGCAACTGTAATGTAAACGAACGTCAGAGAGGTCTTGGGGCAATAACAGGGTCATATGGCGCATATGGTGGGAGTTGAATATACAAACAGAGAGAGAGAGAGAGAAATTTGCAGAGAGATGTTTGCGAGAGCGAGAGTACGGAATTGAAAGAGGAGAAAAATGGACAGAGTGCAAAAAACACAATTATTGAAGAAAGTATTAACAATAATTTTTAATGATAATTTTGTGGAAAATTTTGCCTGTCATGCAATTAGTGCCACTCGCGAAGATTACAAGCTCTTCCAAACTTTCGGATTGGTCTCTTCACTCAACGATCATTTCTCATCGATCAGAATGAAACCCCACTATATTAAGAAAGACGGAAACGGATTGGGATCTATATAGTTGATGAGAATGATCATCCGGAGTTTTAACGTACAAGTTTTAGACTCATTAACTACACAGATCACACAAAAGAGTGATGTTGGTGAAATTAAGATTCACTGGCACGTGCTTATTGCGCGGGCATTTTCTCTCTCAAAAAGGCCACCAGGTTTATATTGGGAAGACATATGTATTATAATCCCAGACTTTTTTTAATTCCATTCATTTTGCCTTTCTTGCCTCATGCCTGCACCTAGTAGAAAAAAAATAAGCCTCTCAACTTCTCGCTCGCCCTGTATTCGGGCAAAAGAGCGCGAATTCAAACGTGAGTTTCTGGTTGGTTTCAGAGCGCTGCCGCCCCAGGTGCTCGCGGCGTATCAGCCGTCGGAGATGATCTCGTCAGCGGTCGCTCAAGTCGCACACGCACTCATGAAGTATAACCTCAACCTGAGCAAGAACACGTCGGCTGCCGAGTTCTGCGTGGCCCTCATTTCGTACTACCACATGGGCGACGCGTGTCCCTTCTCCGTTTCCCCTCGCGACCTCCGGCACTGAACGAGCTTCTGAGTGGCGTCACGGACGCGATCGCCCTCGAGCTCTTCCCGATCCCGAACGGCGAAGTCTCCATCCCGGTGCTCATGTCGCTCCTTCGCCTCCTCGCGAAGAAGCCGGCTTCTGCTCTGCTGCCCGAGACCGCTCCGGACACTGTGGCGACCTTGGCCTTCGGCTTCGGCGAGCTGAAAGGCGCGGTCCTCTGGCCGACCGTCTTCCACTTCCTCCACAGCCCTACGCGCAGCTTTTCCAGCACTTTGCCGAGGACTTTGAGTTCTTTGACCAACCTATTATCAAGCTCATCGCTGAGATTGACCAGCATATCCTGTTGGCACCTTTCTTCGACAGCTTGATGAGTGGCCGAAATGAAGACGAGTACGAGAAGCTCTCCGCCTACTGCATCGCCTACTATTGCGGGGTGCTCGATGGCGAGGACGACTTTGTAAAGATACTGTTATATATTACTATTTATTTGTTTTTAGTTAGTTTGAGAGATAGTTAGTTAGTTAATTAGTTAATTAGTCAGTTATTTATTTATATTTGTTATTTATATTTTAAGAATTATTATTTATTTTTATTAACATTCTAATTATTATTATTAAAGTCTTACGTCATGTCATATCTGACCGAAATCGACTCGCTTTCCGCGAGCGTCGGGCACGTCTTCTCGCCGTCGTTCGACCGCGTCCTCTCCGACAGCCGCCGCATCGCACTCGAGATGCGCGGCCTCCGCGATGGCCTGAGGCGAGAGCTGAGCGAGCTGCCGCAAGAGCCAGCTTACGCGCGCGGATATCAAATCGCACTGGGCATGACTAAGAGTCATCTTGACCGAGATTCATCTTAATAATTCATCTCCCGATTAAACATTAATGCACAATTCATGATATACAACATATGTATTTTTCTTTAAAAAAAACTTTAACGGAGGACGATGGCCGATTAAAAGTAAATTCAGACTATTTAAATGACCACATTAAAAAAACAGCGCTGTGTGAAAATAGCATACACGCGAACAATATAGGCCATTGCAATTTGAAATCGCAGAACTTTATTCGGTGATCGTCATTCATTCTCTTCTTTTCAAAGAGGCTTTCACTTTATCCATAACTCACCAATTTACATAATTAGACATGCATTTTTCCATACAAATTTTCTGGTTTAATTGTTCTTCCAGTTTTTCCAGCTTTTCTTTCAATTAAATCGAGGCCATGTTTTTATCAAAGCTTTGATAAAGCCTATCAATTGTTTGACAAATGGACTCTGCGTTTTTGTCGTTATAAATTCTCCCTAGATTCGTACAGCTTCGACAGTTTTTTTCTCTCTAAAGATTCAAATTATATTAATTTGTTCATATATTTCTTCATACATCAAGTTGTTGCATCAAAATGTTGATTCAACAACATTTTACATATATACATATTTAGTGACGTGACAACATGCTAGGCCACAGAATGGGGACAATAAAGATTCAATTGCTTGTGAGGCATGGAAAGTGAGTTCTTTGGGGTGGGAGGGGAGCGCTTGGATGAGAGTGGGCAGTGGGCCTCTATTCCTCTTATATAGGAAATACAATAAGAGTGATGATTGAGAAAGCGGATGAAGGGTTCCATATTTCGGAGAACGAGTCTAATATGGGTAGAACATAGATTTTATACAAACGGCAAAGGATGGAGATGTACGCTTAGAGGTTATGCCGCTCGAAGAAACGAAAACAATTAGGAAGAGACTTTGGCAGAAGACAGAGAGGGGAGAGAAAACTAGGATGGGATCGGATTGAGAATGAAAGTCCCGCTTGAGCAGTCAACATCGCGTGGGAGGCCGCCGCGATATTCCCAAATACCTTCCCAAAAGTAGTTGCCACCGTGCAGTACCATTTGGCCTGGGAAATCAAATAAATGTCTCCAAATGAAGGAAGCCTTTCATTAAGCGGAAAACAAGGATATGGCGAACAATTTAAGGGTGTTAGTTTAAGATGAGTTGTTTAAATAATAGAGAGTGAGAATGGAGGGAAAAAGAAAGAGAGAGAGAGAGAGAGAGAGAGAGAGAGAGAGATGTAAATCGTGAGCGGAAGGCATTGGACATGAGATAAACATATCACATACCACCGGCGGACACGAATGAATAATACTCAATGTCTGACGGAGCTTCGCCTCGCATCTCACAAAGGGTCCAGCTAAATCAGAGTCAAAAGGAATCTCTATGTTATTATTTGTGCTGGTTGTTTTAGATGCTTCTTTCAGAAGCATCTAAATAACCAACAAAAATTGGGTAAATAAATAAATAACAACAAATCATGAAGAGAAAGTCGTCGCCACATACCGTATCTGCTTCTCCTCTTCGACGCGGCCGAGGTCTGCCACGATTAAATCGGTCTCCTTCTCGCGAGATTGAAGATCAATTGCGTCCTTGCAGACACTCCAGCCTTCTGAGCGAAGATTTTCTAAAAAAAAAAAAAAAAGAATAGTTATTTTATTTGGAACTAAATTAAGAAAATAAATAAGTAATTGTTGTGTAGATAGTGAATATCTACACGTATTTGTGTACGTGCATTTAGCTGTTATTATTATTAGCACATTATAGTTTGTATTTGCCACGTTGGCGCTTTTCCTATTGGTCCACGTGGCATTAGATATATTAGCATATATTCGTACGTGAGTCTCGCGAGTATTTAAGTCCTAGGCGGCGAGCTCACTTCACTTCGTTCTCTCCTCTCTCTTGCAAGCGGTCGACTTCTCTCTCTCTCTCTCTCTCTCTCTCTCTCTCTCTAATAAACCTCTCTCCGCTTCTCGCCTTGGATACCCACACGCACATCATCTCTCTCCGTATCTGGAGAGACACAACAGTAATATTATAATTTCTATATTTGAACAATAAAAAAACAACATAAACATGCCAGGCTTGAAGCTGCACTGGATGAAGGTAATGTTCAGATGGACTTCTGCCGGGGTCAGTTGAGTGCCATTTGGATGCAGAGGAGGCTCCACCGTAACCTTCAATGTTTCAGATCGAATATTTAAAGGGCTTTTGAAAAAAAAATGAAAGAAAAGATAAACCCTCAAAATAGTAAATTCGATCGATGTCGCCTGTAACCTGGACGTCGCTCGGCTGTCCGCTCTCTCCGGGCGACAGAATGTACTCGTTTAAGCCGTCTTTGATGCGGAAGGGCTCAGTGCAGAGAGTGTCGTACTGTAATGGAAGTAGGATGATGATGATGATGAGTAATTGGGAGAAAAGCCAAACATTCTAGTAAGTCATTTAGCCTTTTCATTTCCTCTTTTTAAAGCATATAAATGCAAAAGAAAAAGGGGCGAAAAGGCTATCCCTTAAATGAATAAACTTTGATTTTGAAAAGAAAAAAAAACGAGTAGCAAAACAAAGAGCAGGGCACAGCGTGCAGTATAATATAAATTTAAAAAAAGAAAGAAAAGAAAAATGGACAACACTTAAAAGGTGGCTTTACGCTTATTTCCTTCGAACTGAGTTCAAATGAACGAGTATATTTAAAAAAAAAACATAACAATAAACAATATATTATAATAAACAAATATATTAAAGAGTTAAAAGAATATAAATATATTAAAAAGAAAGAGTCGTAAATGTGTGCTAACAAAGCGTGCGATATCTTCTGGGCTCTTGATGTGGTCTCGGAGGGCAGTGCGAACAGTCGCATGGAATGCTTCCATTCGTCGGACCATCTGCGACTCTCCCGCGACCCCTCCTTCTCTTTTCGAGCGTATAAGATGTCTGAACAAAACCACTCTCCAAGTACTCTTCAGATGAAAAAAAAATAAAAAAAAAATTGATAAACTTTGATATTTTTCTTGATTTTTTTTCTAATTTGAAATAGAAATATGCTCGATAACACTTGCAGCAATCGAGCCGTATTGTTGACTTGCACGACTCCGAGCTGGTTGAGCGATTGGAAGCGCCTTGAGTTGAATAGGTCAATCTAAACGGAACAAGGAAAAACGTGTTACGAAATCCTCCAGCACAGGATTACAAACTTTGGAAGAGTAATTAGAAGAGTAAAATGAAAAGCGCATCGAACATCGATTGGAATGATCTCGCGTCGCCATTCCTTCGTGAGGTCGTCAGGGTCGAAATAGAGGAGATGGCCTGTCCACTTGACCTTTCTGAAAAGACAAATCGATAATACCACACCGTCTTATTTATGGAACAATTTCCAAACATCAAAATCCATGGAAATGCATGGAGCAAAAAGCAAGTGGTGCTTAATTTGATTGTCGTATTGATTGTTGACTGTCAAATAAAAAAAAGAATGTAATGAACCCCTCAACGATGCAGGAAACAGACGCGGGCACCAGTAGAATGCAGTGCCATGCGCGCAGCTTGAGATCGAAGACACGGACAACCGTCAAATGTGTCGCGACTGGAGATCCGAATGCTGGCCCCTTCACCTGTAGGAGGAGTGGAGATAGAAGAAAGAGAGAGAGAGAGAGAGAGAGAGAGAGAGAGAGAGAGATTGTGGAGAGGAAAAGAGAGAATAGAGAAAGGAAGAAGTAGAAAGATAGAGAGAAAAATAGGAGAGTTACCACCAAAAAAAGAATAAAAAAGCTTAAGCGGCAAAAGCATATAAATATATATATATATATATATATATATATATATATATATATATATATATATATATATATATATATATATATATATATATATATATATATATATATATATATATATATATATATATACTTACCTCAGTCCTGCCACCGATGACAATCAGGAAATGCTGGAAGACCACGGAAGAGTGGCAAAAGATGCCGCCGGGTGCCTGTGAATCACTCCACATCTGAAGTGAGATAGGAAATGCGAATCTTCAAACAACTCGTGCACTATCAAAATACTAATCATTAAAGGAGGTCTCCGGCGAATAATTAACATATCGTTTTTTAAGAATAGATGAGTTCGTCTAATCGTAAAACTTAGATAGGTAAAGTTTGAATGAATTTCATCATATCATTTCTGAATTATAGACATTTTAAATATCACGGGTTGAGAATTAGCTACTGTAGATCTTAGCATCTTCCTATTTTGCATCGCTCGACCGCATCAAAAAGGCCAACTCTATCCATTTTGAAAAAAGATCCCTGTTTAACAAAAAAGGGCAAATCCGAACGATATTCTTCAAAGAGTGCATATTGGAGCACGCAACCGATATTGGCCGGAATTTTCTTAACAGGTCAGCTCCCTATACAATTGTTTGGCCACAAATTTCTCTGGAGAGAGTGCAAGGGCAGTAGCACTGAAATGAGAGGATCACAGCTTTACGAAAACCTGACGAGTAGAGAACTATTCATATTTTAGCCAGTGGCAGCTTGAGGCCCTTCCGTGCGGGACACTTCATGGGTCAAATGCCTGTTTTGAATTGCTTGTCCAAACATTCGCCGGAGACTTTCGTTAACCATTAATGCTTGATATTCTAACAAGGAGCAACAATATTCAATAATGACTATTCATATTAGCCTCACTTTGAGAGATCCACATATCGTTGTGAACATATGCTCATTTGAATACAAAATGAATTCTCTTTCTGCCTTTTGTGGAATTACAGAGAATTATGGACAATAATCACGGAAGAGAAACAAGAAAGAAATTGCCTTGTGATTTTAGCAACTAAAATGTTTCTTGCTACATATGATGATGACCAACCTCGATCCACTCGTTTGTGCTGGTGTCAAATCGATGAATCTCGCGAGTGGACAAGTGAGCCGGGGACCTCCAGGGTTCATTTGGATAGGGCACAAAAAAAAAGGCAGGATTTTTTTTGTTGTTGTTCTTCTTGATAGTAGCCATACGTATTCACCACGATGAGCACAAAGAAATAGATATTGATTGATTTATTGATTATAATTAACTGATTGAGTTTCACAGGGAACTCCCACAATCGTGTTCGACCTTCACAACGCCGCTCTAACACCACTTGCTCTTGGTATGGAATAGTGGCAAGATTATTTAGGTTATTCAGCTTTATGCTTGATTTTTTTAAATAATTGATATTACTCAAAGTAATAGTCTAAGTCTCAGACAGTAAAACGAGCTCCATACCTAACAAAGCATCATGTTTCGTTACCGTAACAAAAAGGTAGGGGACGGTGTGCTAACCCTTATGCAGTCCACCAACGAGAACGAGGTCGTCTCCCCAAGCGACCAAAGAGCAATGAGACTTGGGCACGGGATTCCGTGTACTCCTCACGTCCACGCGCTCCCAGCATCGGCGAGCCTAGTGCAAATATATATATATATATTATATATAAGGTGAGTTTAGTCAAAAGACAAGCCGCGCTTCTAACGGACCAAGTCGAATGACCATAGGTCGTTTTTGTCGCCGTACGTCGTTGGAGATAGCCCGCCAAAAACGTAGACCTTAATTTAAAACAATAAATAAAAAAAAATTTAACAATTTATTCGTCGCAAATCCTTATAACGTAAACAAAATTTGCAAACCATTGTTTTCCCACCCCTTGCTTTCCGGGGCATCAGAAGTGATCTTTCCTTCACAACAATAAAAATGTCGTCCGTTTAGCTGCGGATTCGGGAGTCTACACACAGAGAAGAAAAGTTCGGACTTTGTAAGTTCGGTCGCAATTGTTCCGAAAAAAGTTCGGACATTAAAAGTTCGCGGGACACATGTTTCCACCCATGTAACAATTAGTTCCAAACGGTGCTCGAACTTTGAAAAGTTACCATTGTTCCGATTTTTTTAACCAGTCCATTGAATCTAAATTTCGAACTCTAGTACAACGGCGCAGAAATACGGTCAAACATGCAGTAGCATGATTTTTTGGGAATACATTCTTGCTTGCAGTAGTTTTACATGTCAAATTAACGTTTGTTCTGCAAATTTCTTTCACTTTCATTCAGAAATCGTCGTCTCGAGAGAAGCAAGCGGACGAAGTTTAGCAAGACGTTGTCGACGCTCGCATTCAAGACGGCCGCCGAGCAGTTCCTCGGCCGCGCACTAGCTTATTTCTGGTTGGTTTTTTATACATCTTTTTCAAATGGAGCATTTTAAGTAGTTCTTGAAGTCTTTTTCTTACTTACTTGGTTTTCTAGCACATTTAATATGAATCAGAGCATTTATCTTTTACTTTCAGATAGGTTTCGTTGTCCCACAAGAAAGGTGCCGAGCAGCGTCGGCGGGAGCTGTTCCGCGTCGACATCTGCCCGTAGTCACAGGTTTGATTTTGACCAAACGTTATTTCATAGGGTGCTATCCTTGTTGGGAGGGGCAATAATAAACATTATGTCATAATCGACCCCAAACCATGCATAGGGGGATTTTAGACCATGGGGAGCTCTGGTATAAAAACAAGAAATGTATGCTAAATAATTCGCTTAGCGGAGGCGAGCCGATTGTAATTTTGTTTATCGATTTCTTGATGTTTTCTGATCTTGCATCAGCGTACAGGCACTTCCGAGTGCCAGTTCGCTCGCCGGATTCCCCCCTCCGTAACTGACAGGAGGCTGCCGGAAGCCTTTGGAGTTCGCCTGGCTGACCCTGCGAAGAGACTCACTCCAGGTTAGGCAGGCTTTTTGAACTGGGTGCGATAGTCGCGTCATGTTCCTTATCTTTCATGTTGCTATCATCCCTACTCAGACTATGCCCTTTTTTCTCTTCATTTGCAAGCATTCAGTTAGCTTTCTTTCATTTTTTTTCTCTCCCTCTTTCTTTCTTTCGTTCTTTCGATACTATTCTGTCATTTTCTACTTAATTGTTTTTAGCTTCGTCATTTTCTTGGGTTACTGTATGTATACGGTATATGGCCTTTTGGCTCCAAACTACTAGTAAACCATGTCATTTGTGTTATTTCAGATGGAGAATACAAGTTAACAGGAAACATGAGCAGTAAATCATCTAAAATAACAGCAATCACATGACTTACACTTAGTTTGGATCAAAAAGGCCATCTACCTTATGTTTCTTCTGTTTTTGTCAGCTGCGAAGTGTCGTACGCGTCGCCGCTCACGTCGCGTGCGTTGCTGGCATCTCCGTGAGAGTGGCGGAGAGGAGAGACCCGCGCAGATTAGGAAGAAGAGTGTACGACGGTTTGTAAATTCTTTTTCTTCAGATTATTTGGAATTGATTTCAATAATTTTTAATCTTTTGCTTCTTACTTTTGTCACGGAATTTACGTTTTCTAGCAATATTTTACTTTTCTGACTTAACCAATCAAAGAGAAAGGATTACAATGGACACGATTTACGTCTGCAGGTAACACATGAGCTCTTTTCACTTGCAGGCTCTTTTCGGTGTCGACCCAGCGTACTTCTCCCATGTCGAGTCTCTCCTGAACTTGCTGAACCTGCTGACTGCCGTTGCCGCCTTCTATAGTGTCCCTGCCACCCTCGAGAGAGCCACTTCCGTTGATGAGAGGTTCATTCTTAGATTTATCAACTTTCTTTCTTATTTTTATATAATAGAAAGAAAAAACTTAATTATTAGTTTCGCTTTATTACTTTGTTACTTTATTACTGTATGCTACAGTACTCTATCATGATACCATATACTACTTGAGATGGTCGAAGTGAAAGAAGGCTCAGTCACCGGCCCTCAAAACTACTGCACATTGTCGGCCATCTCTCCCATCTGTGCGTTTGTTCTTTTAGTTCAAAATATTTATTCGCTTTCATAATCTTCGCAGGTTTTTTGTACCTACCATTAGAAAGTTTACCTTGATATTCACACCAATTGTTAAGTCCTGCAAGATGGAGAAAATGTGCATCTAATTGTAGTGGACACGGCGGTGAGCTGGCTGGACGCGAGTGCCGCAGGCGGCCAGTGAGCGCCAGTCTTTCTCTCCATCATCGAGCGGAGACTGCGGCCAAAATCGAACAACATCGTCGCCATTCGGATCGATACTCTGCTTGCACGCCTCGCCGGCGTGGACATCCTTGAGAGGCGGCCAGACTTTTCCGCAAGATAAGCGGAAGTAATCCCACGTAGCAGCCCTTAACTTGCTTTTTCATTTCTCGTCATTACGAGCCATTGTTATCTTCATGATTGTCAACCCTTCATGTTTATGAGATTGAAAATAGTATTGATAGTTGAAGGAAATCTATAGAATACCATTATTCCTTCCCTTCGAATCGCATTTCTTCTTTTAAGAGTTAATTTTTCGTTGCATGTTGCGGAAATTTATTCCTCGTTGACATCGTTGATTTTGATTTTCTGTTTGTTTTACGGTGTTTTCTTGTTATTGAATTGACTCAATTAAAAAGGATTTAATACTTGTCAAACTTGCAACATTTCAATGATATTCCAGCCTAAATTCTGAATTGGAACGTGCAGACGAAAAAAAAAAACAGAAAAATCAATCGATAAGGCGAGCGGGCTGCCTGGCCGGGTCGAGCACAAACGAACTTTTATGTTTCATGGGTGGGAGCAATTTGTTCCGTTTAGCTGTTACCGCGCTGGTAACTTTTAAACGGAACAACTAAAAGTTCGCGGGGCGAAACAATATTGCTCCGTGGCGATTTGTTAACAAATTGTTCCGCGTAATTGTTACCAGCGCGGTAACTTTCTTCTCTGTGTGTACAGGCCAGGCCACATGCTGCTATTAGGCTTTGAGACAGGATTTCCAATTGCTTTTATTCGACTCAGATGACAAAGTCGAATAAAAGCGATTGGAAATCCTGTCTAAAAGCCTAATAGTACCGGGAATTTACGCCAAAGAAATAAGTGAAAAAAATGCGCGGCCGCTGTATTTCAGCATACCCATGGGTCGCAGTTTACAAGCTCGAAACTCATCAGCTCGATAGACAGAACACAAAAAATGCTTTAAAAAAGAAAAATCGAAAACTATGTATTAGAAAAAAAACTGATTATAAATAGCGACACTCAAGTGCTTCATTGTAAAATTGAGTGGAGCGAATGGATTTAGATAGAGCGAGAGCAGTTAAAAGATTGTGATAGTATATTTACCTTTCCACTCTTTGGATGATAGCAACTCGTGTGGAACGAACGTGGCGACATGCCAGGGAACGCGGAGGCACAAACGAAGCGAATCGGTTCCCTGTCAAATCAATGATTAAAAAAGGTACTGTCGATTCGACAGACCCACCCTTGTTTTGGGTCTCCCCAAGCCCTACCCCACCATGTTTCTGAGGAAGATTTAGACAAAAATAGCCAACCCACCCTGGTTTCCCGGCCTAATAACTCATTCCCCACCCTAATCTTTTGGGTCATCGACAGAGGCCCTGAATCAATGAGCAATCAATCATTCAATACGCATCATCTTGAGAGCAGATAATTTCCCTCCAAAACCGAACAACGATCAATATTGTTTGCTTGCTATCATCAGCTTGGCAATTTCGGTTTTACCAAAACAAACAACAACAACAACAACAACAACAACAAAAACACCATTGAAAGTGCATGGCGGTTAAGCTGAGTCGATTCCATCTCTTGAATGCGAGCGTCGCACGCGCCCTCCAGTTCACGCAGACGCGAGAAGCTGTTCGGATGTCGGCCAGCGCGAGACGATCAAAGATCTGTGTGGACAAAGAAACTGCTCTACTAGCAAACACAAGGTGGTGGCCACCAATGTTTCTCAAAAGTTCGTCCACTTTCGCCAATAACACTGAGATATTAGTGATGATGCAAGGCAAAAAAAAGCAACATCTTATAGCAAGCAACGCACAGTACCGTCCAACATTGTTGGGTCCGAAATTAATCCGATTATTAAATTAATTTAAATAATTCAAACTGGAATTGCGAAGTGCTGAGGAAATGCCGTGCGATTTCGTCTGAGGGTTTTATGTCTTTTTTCATTGCGCATAACCCTGGAAAAACCGTTTTCCAAAATATGGCGAAATGGCAAAGATCTGACAATTCGACAAAGCTACGCTGTTTAGCGGAATTTTTAACGAGGTGTTTGGCTGAGAAACGAGTTGGCTGAATCCAGCAGCCAAAGCACAAATAACAAATTAGAGTGAAATTTTCTGAGCGTTTCTTATTTTGTTTAAGTTTCTTCCCTTGTTTTGCTTGAGTTTCTTATCATATTTGGGTATAAATGATAAGAAAAATGATAAATATGATTTTTTTTGAAGCGAACAAAAAAAATTGCTCTTGCTGAGCATCGAACACCGGACCTTGGGATTCCCAGTCAACGCTGAAGCAATACACCATACGCGGCTTGGGTCGATGTAAGGTACTTTTTCTATCCTGAATGGACCCGACCAAAAATCAACCAAAAATGCAGCTATCGCTTAGAAATTACAATGAAAAGAGATCGAAATAAGAGGGAGAGATAGAGGGTGAGAAGGAGCGAGATAAAACGAGAGGAACGAGCGAGAGAGAGAGATAGAGAGAGAGAGAGAGAAAACAACAGAGAAAGAGTGGAGCGGATAGATTGAAAGAGTGAGAGAGATTGAGCGAGAGAGGGAGAGAGAGAGAGTATGTGTGAACGAGAGAGAGAGAAAGAGAGAGAGTATGCGTGAACGAGAGAGAGAAAGAGAGAGAGTAGGTGTGAACGAGAGAGAGAAAGAGAGAGAGTATGTGTGAACGAGAGAGAGAAAGAGAGTATGTGTGAACGAGTGAGAGAAAGAGAGAGAGAGAGAGAGAGAGAGAGAGAGAGAGAGAGAGAATGAGATAGACAGTAAAGAGAGAGAGAGAGGTCAATCGCGGAGTTTGTCAACTCTTTGCAAAATTAAAGGAGGTCTCCGACGAATAATTAAGATATCGTTTTTAAGCATAGAGCAGTTCGTCTCATCGTATAACTTAGATTGGGAAAGTTTGATTGAATTTCATCTTATCATACCAGAATTATAGTCATTTTAAATATCACAGGTAGAGAATTAGCTACTGTAGATCTAAGCACCCTCCTATTTTGCATCGCTCGATCGCATTATATACGCAAAATCCAGCCATTTTGAAAAAAAGATCTGTGTATAGCAAAACCGGGTAAACCCGAACATTATTCTTCAAAGCATGCATATCTGAGAATGCAACCGACATTTCAGGAATTTTCTCAACAGGTCAGCTCCCTATGCAATTTTTTTACCACAAATTTCTGTGGAGAGAGTGGAAGGTCAGCAGCACTGAAATGAGAGGATCACAGCCTTCCGAAAACGTGACAGGTATAGAACTAGGCATATTTTAGCCAGTGGCAGCTTGAGGCCCTTCCGTGCCTGACACTTCATGGTTCAAATGCCTATTTTGAATTGCCCCGACATTCGCCGGAGACTTCCTTTAACATGACAAACCACTTGAATCGTCATCCTCCACGCTTCTTAAGTGAGCCTGCGACAATGTGATAGAAAAGGTACATTCCATATCCCGTGTGGTCTATTGCTACAGCGTTTGACTGGGAATCTCAAGGTCCGTTGTCCGCAAGAGCAATTTTTTTTGTTCGCTTCAAAAAAAATCATATTTATCATTTTTCTTATCATTTATACCCAAAAATGATTAGAAACTCAAGCAAAACAAAGGAAGAAATTTAAACAAAATAAGAAACGCTCAGAAAATTTAACTCTAATTTGTTATTTGTGCTTTGGCTGCTGGATTCAGCCAACTCGTTTCTCAGCCAAACACCTCGTAAAAAATTCCGCTAAACAGCGTAGCTTTGACGAATTGTCAGATCTTTGCCATTTCGCCATATTTTGGAAAACGGTTTTTCCAGGGTTATGCGCAATGAAAAAAGACATAAAACCCTCAGAGGAAATCGCACGGCATTTCCTCAGCACTTCGCAATTCCAGTTTGAATTATTTAAATTAATTTAATTAATCGGATTAATTTCGGACCCAACAATGTTGGACGGAACTGTATGTGCAAAGGAAATTTCATACGGAGGAAAAAAGCAGCTAAAAATGGAAAAGAGCACAAGATACCTCGTCAATGACGAACTCGGGAGGACACTGCCAATGGCTTTCGTCGACTTCCATGTCGAACGCCTAGACAATGACGAGATTAGGGAACGCGCAAAGACACTTTAGCTTACTATTATCATTTGCGACCGATGCGTCATGGAAATGAAAACTACTAAATAACGTCATAAAAGCGAAATAAAACGAGTAGTCATATTCCGCAAAAAGGCATGTTTTTCGTCATAACATCCGTCGTCGTCACGTCATGGTTCATGCAGAGAATTCGGGGAGGGGATAGGCCGGGAGCCGCCCGCAAACCATGAACAGCAGCCAAGACAAAAACTGACGATCGAAGGAAGAGAGTCGACCGCCCAAGAGTGGGGAAGATGAGTGGAATGACACGAAGAAAGGAAACGCGGAATGCAATATGCAGATGATGGAGATGCAGCGTGCAGCCTGCAGACAGATAAGCGTGAAGGTAATTGGCATAATTTTGCATAGCTTGCTCTCGCCCTTTAGCAATCACATATGCATAAATTTCATTTTGTGTCCTCGAATACCTAATTAATAGGTTACTAATATATTTTCACGACAGTAATGAAATGTAAAAATGTTAAGTGTAGTAATATGGTTGGCTGACTTTGACTACCGTCAGTTTTCGTATCCGCTCATCTGGTGGGCTTGGCTTGGACGTCGAGCCAGAGGTCATCACAATCTCCGAGTCGACTCGGTGACGTCACTCGAGCAAGCGACGCCGCGAGTCACAAGGCGGCGCTGAGCGAGCTTCTGAGCGGCGTCACGGACGCGATCGCCCTCGAGCTCTTCCCGATCCCGAACGGCGAAGTCTCCATCCCGGTGCTCATGTCGCTCCTTCGCCTCCTCGCGAAGAAGCCGGCTTCTGCTCTGCTGCCCGAGACCGCTCCGGACACTGTGGCGACCTTGGCCTTCGGCTTCGGCGAGCTGAAAGGCGCGGTCCTCTGGCCGACCGTCTTCCACTTCCTCCACAACCCCACCGTCTACGCGCAGCTTTTCCAGCACTTTGCCGAGGACTTTGAGTTCTTTGACCAGCCTATTATCAAGCTCATCGCTGAGATTGACCAGCATATCCTGCTGGCACCTTTCTTCGACAGCTTGATGAGTGGCCGTAATGAAGACGAGTACGAGAAGCTCTTCGCCTACTGCATCGCCTACTATTGCGGGGTGCTCGAGCGCGAGGACGACTTTGTGAAGGTACTTTGTTATCCATTACTATTTATTTAGCTAGTTGGTTAGTTAGTTAATTAGGTAGTTGTTTACATACATATTTAGTTATGTGTTTGCTAATATTTGTCATTTATTTATTTATTTAATATAATTTTTTTTGTTCTAATATTTTTCATTAATAATAATAATAATAATAATAATAATAATAATAATTATTATTATTATTATTAAAGTCGTACGTCGTGTCATATCTTCCCGAAATCGACGCGCTTTCCGCGAGCGTCGGCCGTTTCTCGCGCTTTTTCTCGCCGTCCTTGGACCGCGTCCTCTCCGACAGCCGTCGCATCGCACACAATAGAAAAGTCAAACTGGAAAATAGGCAAGTAAATGACTTGCAGAAAACTCAATAGCGCAAAGAAAACAGAAGAGTTCGAGACTTCGGAAGATATTCATACCAGTGAAGGGCAGAGTCCAGGAGAGGGGGCGAGGAGTGGAAACAAGGGTTCTCTAATTGAGGGCGACTTTCGTCTGAAAGAGATGGAGAGAGCAAAGAGAGAGAGATGAGTGAGTGAGCACGAAAGAGAGAGAGCACGAAAGAGACAGAGAGAGAGAGAGAGAGAGAATTAAAATTGCCATCTTCCGCTGTTCTCCGAATTGTAACTCTCTCTGTGTCTCTTTCTCATCAAATGCTTCCTCGTGTTAAAGGAGCTGTCCATGGAGATTACAATGTTGCTGAATTTTTTGTTAATACTATCCGGTCCAACTAGAAACATCATTAGGAAAAATGAGAATGCGTCCTGAAGGGGCCCTGAGGAGAAAAACCACATTTTCCCCACGCCGTACTGTAGAATTTAGGGAGTGACGTCATCACCCCTTGCCTATTTTGTCCGCATGCACTCCCTCATTCTACCAGAAAGAAGGTGAAAACTAGGTGCGAAGCGGCAAGCCACGCTTGAGATTCGAGGGAAGAGAAGAGAGGCAGAGAGAAAAAGGCTCACAAAGTTTAGTTTGTAGTGATGGATACTGTGCTAGCATACCGCCAAAACTTTTTACAATATCTTGCGCGAATTCAAACGTTAGTTCTACACAAGCGGCTTTCAAACTCCATGGATAATTCCTTTAAAGGAAACTGAGCAAAGGTGAATCGAGAGCCAAAAATAGCATTCGCCAGAATTCCAATAAGTCTCTAACCGGCACTGAAGGACAAAAAAATAATTTCTAAAATAAAAAAAAAAAAAATTTTTTTTTATGAAATATAGTAAAATGTATGATAACGAGTTTGTGAGAAGTGCTATAATCCCTATTTAAAATCACGTCGCATATATTTCGTAAAATTGTGTCATTTGCCTACATAAAAAACCGAATGGGAGTTAAAAATAAGAGGAGAACGGAAGAGGCTGAAAGAGATAGATAGAGAGAGAGAGAGACAGAGAGAGAGAGAGACAGGAGGAGGAAACAGCCACCTGGAACGCCCGTTTCTCTTCTTTGTTGCGAGCATGAAGTAATTCTAGACCTGCAGTGGACACTCCCAGAATACTCATGAGTGCGGAGTTGGCCGGCAGTGTTTTCGGTGGAGTGTCGCCGAAAATCTGAGGAATTTTTTAAAAATAAAAATCAGAAAATCAAAGAATACAATTTGAATCAAGACTTAATAAGTTAAACTTGTCTAAATCGAGAAAAAGAGAGATTCGAGCATCAAATAGCATAGTAAACAATACGGAAAAATATCGATTTTTGTCCAGCTTAAAAATCAATTGATAACCCCACCACACCTGATCAATAGGACACGAGTGCTGATCGAGCTTTGCGAGGCAGGGCCGGCAGATGACAGAGGAAGCACGCGAGATTCACGGCCTCTCGACAATGGCAGAAGCCCTGGAAACAGGTTTATATACCCAGAACGGGGGAAAAGGGTGGTCCGAACCGGACTACCCACGTAATTTTTGAGACCCGAAAATTTGAATTTGTGGCTATTTTCTTCGAAAAAAAAATACAGTTTTTGTGAATCGCCCTATTTTTCGAGGATTTCTGTGATCTTACCCACCCAATGTTTTTTGGACCCTCGAACCACCCTTTTCCGTGACCCAGGAAGAAACAAAAGGGGTCTGGTTTGTTCCGTCCCTCGACTTCGTAGGAAGCGCACAAAGTCATCATAAGAGTCAACGTGATTGCCAGAACGAATCCGTTGCATGGAGATTACGCTAGGTTTGAGCTTTCTAGATTACACGAGTATTATTTACGGTGTTTTCACTTAATAGGAAACTGCTGATTTAATCGGAACACATCAGGATAGAGACTACACCGAAATCAGTGGTTATGCCGTCGCGTTAGCACAAGGACGTTAAGATACCGTTGAAGCGATGAAATAAACAATACAAAAACAACTGCACATAACCCTCAACCACATTCTCATTCTTTTTCATCTTTCTAGATGACAAGAGCGTAAAAGTACTCTGTTCATTAATATGTGCTAATCGATCAAATTAGAAACGTAGAAGAGTTAAGAAAGTTGCAAATTATTTTGTTGTAAAAAATTATTACGAAATTCCCTACATAATAGGTAATCAGGGAATAAAAACCGCTGTCGAGGACCCAGAAGACTAAGGTGGGGAAGTAGGTATAGGGCCCAAAAAGCGGGGTGGGTTCGCTGTTTCTTCCTAAACGTCACCTAAAAACATGGTGGGGTAGGGCTTTGGGGAAGGCCAAAATCTGGGTGGGTCAGTCAAAATGACACTACCTTTTTTCCCCTGTGAATAAGAATAAAGTAGAGATTGAGTAAGACTTGAACTGCAGGAAGAGAACCTGAAAAAGGAAGAGAGAAAATAGCAAGAGAGAGAAATGGGAGAGAGAGAGAGAAAGAGAGAGAAAGAGGGGTGAGTGAGAGAGTAAGAAAGAACAACAGGTAAAAATATAGAGAAATATAAAATTTAAAACAAAAAAGTATTAAGAATTACGAAGAATGAGCCTCACAAATAGCGGCCAACGAGAATGTTAGGAAGATGAACGAGGGCTGGGGAGAAGCGGAGGAGAAAAGTCAAAGGAGAACAGTGAAGGGAGAGGGAGAGAGAGAAAGTGAGAGTGCGCGCGATAGAGAGAGACAAGGAGTGACATACATAGAAAGAGAGAGCGAGAGAGGAAGTGAGTGAGAGAGTGCCACAGAGAGTACAGGCAGAGAAATTGGAAGGAAAGAGCGGTTAGGAATCTTCTTCTCCCATTATTCCACCAAAAAGGGCACCGGGATACATACTTGTGGTCTCTCAACACTAGTTAACGACACTTCTTAACAGAGTTTTGAGCGTCAAATCATCAGAGTTGTAAAGTAGGTATCAAAATTAGATGTTTTCAAAGAAAATAGATGGAATTTTGCGCATTGCAATTATTACAAAAAATATACGAAGGAAAAAGAGTGAGAGAAAGAGGATTGCATCGATTTAATGCGACTAAATCATAAGCTATCCAAGCCTATAAAGCTGTCAAGCCCGAGTGTATCCACCGTCAAAACAATCATCATAACGAAGGAAATAGGTACGATTGAGAACAAAATGCAACAAAAGTATCGTTCTTAAACTTTCAAAGTTTTTTTTCATTTTAATTTGGAACTAAATGTCAACAAAACAAGCCTTGATGCAACTGACACGCGATAGCACTGAGGAAGATCAGCTTCTCAGCAACCTTTGCGCTGCGCTGGATCGAAGTTGTAGGCCATCGCTCGAGGAGTGCCACGAGGGCGGAGCAGCTGTAAACGGAAGAAAAATAACATGAATTACGACTCGTTCATCGACACAAAGTACACGTTTGCCATCCCAGATAAAACAAACAAAAAGTGACATATAAACTGCGAGGCCTAGAGAAAATGAAAGGTACTAGACGCGAGATAAAGAAAGAACATGACGAAATGATGCTAACAAGAAACATGAACAACTATTGTCTTGTTCTCAAGCTGTCGAGCTCGAAGTGGCTACTCTGCAGACCAGCTTCGCTCGACGAAGTAATCAAGGCCACCAGTGGCCGATTCAACGCCAGCGAGCATGGTATGTGTAACATTTTTTAGTCGAATGGAAAAGACAGTTTTCTCATTTATCACTTTCTTTCGAAAAGTACGCTATCTTGACTGCAAGGAATGAAGTAAGATGGAGAGAGTGAGAGAAAGAGAGGGAGAGAGGGAGCAGTGAGTGCGGCACAAAGAGAAGAAGTACGTCTGGAAAGAGGCCGTAGCACTCACTCTCCTACTGGTTGCCATGTCGGCTGGACGTGGACTGGTCATGCTGCTTGGCGCGCTCCGAGTTGTGACTCTTCTTCTTCACCGGCCGCAGTCGCTTGCCCTCGTTGTCGGAGGCGATGATCACCGTCGTGGTCTCCTCGTAGAAAGTGGAGACCTTGCAGCGGTGGGTGTGGACGAGAATTAACCTCGGAGCCGGCTGAAAGAACGTTAAGAAAAGGATTCGATTAGAGATGAAAGATTGCATAGCGAACGAGCAAAAGGCTAACCATGGCCGCCCACAGTGGCCTGTTGGCGTGCCATCGGATCAGAATGTGCCGGACATCGTCGTTGTAGACAATACTGGCCTTCTGAATCATCAAGAATAGCCGCCAACGTGTGGCTTCAACAACAAAATGACCTGCTTGGCGATTCGCCAGACTTCCTGCACATCTCGGAGTGCCTCTTCCGTGACCGCCCTCTCAATAACCAGCGAGCAGCAGCCCTTCTCCTGAAATTTTGTAGTCTGAGATCTAGTTATGCATTACCAAAAAAAAACTTTATTTTGCTAGTGAATTATAATTTTTAATAATAAAATAATTTAAAAAATGTCCCCTGCCACGCACCCAGAGGTGCTTGAGGATGTAGTCCGCGACCACCCGCTTGGCCGCCACGACGACTCCCTCCACATCCATCACCCTGTCCATCACCTCAATGGATATCAAGGACTCCGCTCGCTGTGAGCAGCGACTTGTATGGAATCTACCTTCAAGCATGCAGCAGACGTCGACTCATGAGCCGCTTCCTCCACCAGCACCGTGCTCACCGCCTGTCCGAGCTTGAGTCCAAGCTTCTTTCCAGGATTCCAGTGCAGAGTGACGATCTCAAATCATTGGGGTTATGAATAGGAACGAATTAAAAAAAGCATCCGACATCCTTAGAAGTTCGCTCAGCTGACTTTGTATTCGTATCCCGGTCGCCGAACCATATTCCTCTCCCTTTCTTCTGGCAGCGGAAGGGGCCTATCGATGCGTACGCTGAAAAAAGGAGATTTCTAATCCAACGAGGCCCCCGTGCTGCGGATCGCGCGCATCGACGGCCAAGATCTTGTCACAAGACTGCAGAGAGAGATAGAGAGAGAGAGAGAGAGAGAGAGAGAGAGAGAGAGAAAAGGAGGGAGTAAAATATAGGGGGCAAGAAAGAAAGAGGAGATAGTCTCTCCGCCAACCCGCAGCTTTCCAAATGCCGGACTCTCCGCATCAACGGACTGCACCTGCATCGTGCTCGTAAGAGTAGCATCGCTGGCTTCTCCCTTGCGAGGGAAGAGCCAGACATGATCCTGTAAAGAGGGAGTAAGAGAGAGACAGAGAGAGAGAGAGAGAGAGAAAGAAAGAATTGAGTGAGCTGAATACTTACCACAACCATGCCAGATAGCCGACCGGTGCCGGGGGCTAAAAGATAGTAGAAATGCAAGGCATTCTCCTTTTCACCGCTTTTATACTGAGTTTTGAATAATCGATACAAGGAATTTTGTTTCTGAGTTACTTAGGACTGTTTAAATAAACAAATTAATGTGATATAAAAATATCATAAATAATATGAGGATCTACTTGAATCAATCAATAATCGTCGTAGTCAATATGAATATATTTGCAGCGATCTTCTGTCGTAACGGGCGGCGCAAGCGCGAGATCTTCGTCTCGCATCCACCACAGCCGACAAGATGGCCATCTCAGGTTGGTTTTGGTTTCTCGTACCCACCACCCCCTATGAGTAAAAAAATATTTAAATTAAATTTTATAAAGATTTAACTTACATTTTTAAAATTTAAATTAGAAATAAAACATTAAAATATTTTAAAAAAGAGACTACAAAATTGCACCCGGTCGCCTTCCCCGCTTATAAATAAAAAATATGGAACATACAGTTTAGTCTTTCATTCCTTTTTCTTAAAGGAACCATGCACTGAATGATGCTACCGTAGTATATCAGGACCATTTTGAACGCGCGCCTTCAAATATTTGGCCCTTCTGCGGGTTAGAGAGTGTGTGAAATAGGAGGGTGGCTAACAGCTACAGTAAAAATTTTTGGCCCAGTCACATTTCGCGTGCTTCTAACTTTCTAACAAGTATGTAAAAATGGTTAAAACTTTCCAGCAGTATGTTTTAGACTGATGCTAATAGATCCATGTCCATAAAACCATATGTTAGATATTCAGTGAACTGCTCCTTTAATAAGATTGGCATTTTAACTGAGATATTATCATTTTTCTATCAGTAGTTATGGCTGTTATATTTACTAGTCACCGTATCCTCCGCGCTCCGTGGAACCGGCATTGACCCTTCGCACCTTCCCCCGCCTCTACGCTCTTCTCGCTGCCATTCTCCACCTGGGAAATGTGATGATGCAAGCGAAAGCCGAGGTAGAGTGGCTGCCACTCTTACCCGGTTGAAAGTGGCGCTTCTCCGTCTCTCTCCGTCTCTCTCTCTCTGTCTCTCTCTCTTTCTCCCTCTTTCTCTGTCGCATGTATGCCCAACTTCGTAACTTCACCGTTCTATGTAGGATGTCTTCGAGCGATGCGGCGGCTGCTCGGTTCAACCTTACTCTCTCCTGCCCACGCTCCACCTCTCCGGATTGCCCCCTCCCTCTTCTTTTGCTAGGGATGTTGCCTGTTAGTCAGCCGAGAACCTCTTTCGAGAGCGAAAGGATGCAATATTTCCTTGTATTTAATTTGTTTCTGTTGTTTTTCTCAGTTTGATTTTTTTTTATCGGTATAAAGAATATTAAATTATTTTCCGACTTGTGAGAAGTATGTGCTTGAAAAAGAGCATATTCTCGCATTTTGGAGACATTTATTTGAATTAAATATTAATGAATAACGCTATTTGTATGCTGTAAAATCGCCCTCCAAGAGGCTGGAATATGCCCTCGAGTTATGAAAGAGAGCTGTACTCTGATCGCAAGAACTTGGCAAAATGCTAAGTGAGAATTTGGCAAACTGCCAAGTTCAGCCGGGCAGACTACTGCTCGGCTGAGCTTGGCAACAAGCCCGCACGTCTTCCTGATAGGGGGAGGAATTTGCTATTATGTGTGGCAACACATCGTGCTACTAAACGACACAGAATTAAAGGCACCAAAAGAATAAAACCACCCTATTATCATAATGTTATAAAGAAGCAAATGGAAAGATCTAACGCATTAATTGATTCACTAATCGAGGCCATTCAACCACGGGGAGTCAAGAAGACCTTTGGAAAACTTTTTGGTGTTACAGTATACTTCATTCGGGAACCTCACTTAGAAAATTACGTAGCATTAAATAGAAATTTCTCTTAACAAAATTTTAATTATTTGGTTCTCAACACGATTTCCCTTAATGCAATCATGAGATGCTGTCATTTTTTTTTAAATTCATAATCTGTTGTCACGATAACATTCCTACTGCTGCTATCTTTGGCTTTTTTGGCAAATTGCCATACCTGGCTAACTTCCCCAAATGTATTGTTAACGTGAATAAAGAAAACAAGTATAAACAAAAACTAACTTCAAGCGACTGAAGAACGCAGTCGCCTCGCGCGTGCAACCGTCGCGGCCTTCACCACGCGCTCGCCACTATAAGAAAACCTTGTAATCCTTTTCTCTAGATTATTAGAGAAAAATAAAATAAAATAACTCAAACAAAATGCCTTGACTGATAAAAAGAATGAGGAAGAATAAAAGAAAAGACGATCTTACTTTATTCCAGGGTAATGTCATCGTCTTGGCGATGCACGAACTGGGTAAGGCGGCACGACCTGCGAACTGGTGACTAAACGACAATGAATTAAAAGCATAAGGAAAACAAAACAAACTAAAAAACCATAAGAAAAAATTCAACCGCTGTGAACCACCCGTAACTCTTCAAATTTGATTTTAGGTTCCGTAAGTATCGGAACAAACATTTCTCTAAACAGAGAAGTTGTAGTTTAAGCGACGGATGGACTCCTTTATTTCATGACTAACAATTGTCTAACAATAAGACAATGCTCTTTGATTGTATTAAGCTTATAAGTAAATAAAATATGGAACAGACGGTGGGACCGCACCTCGCATAAATAATTTAGTGATAAAGAGTATTTAATTCCTTTTCTAGATATGATTGGCATTGTAAAAGAAATATTTATGCTCTTGTTGTTGGCACATGCAGAACTGAAATGACCAACGAAACAAATATCATTTGAATTTTGTTTAGTGAGAATAAACTTGCATAATAAAAATATTTATAATTTTTGAATACCAAAAATATTTTGCAATTAAAATTGCAGCAAATTAAGATGGGCACGTGATTTACATAAAATATATTGTATATTGTAGTTATTATAATTGAATTTCCAGGCATCATCATCATTGTCATGGTCATCTGTTACAAGCGTTCGACGGCGAAGAAGAAGAAGGCAACCGGTCACCAGTGACATTTCCTTTTCCAAATTAAATTTGACTTCTCCTCTTTTCCTAGTCTTGGGATAAAAGACGTCAGCTGTCTGTCTTATTGCTTGAATTTCAATGTCAACCTGGTCAGACTTGGCATCTCCAAAGTTTCAATTTCGAATGGCACGAAACATCACGTCGTTTCATCAAATTGAAAAAAGATTAACGTAAGAGAAGTCAATCTGTAGAGAGACATGGAAAAGCTGTATTTTTCTTGCCTATATCAATTTTAAAAAGACATGATCCGGTGGCCAATTCTCTGGCTCTTTGCCACTCTTAGTTGGATTGACAGTCCTTTGGAAGGTATCATCGCATTTCTCATCAAACTACATATGTATGTGCCCCTTTCATCGCATTGATATTCTGATATTCTTGTTCTTGCCGTGCTTCTTCATTTCATCTCCACACAAGTCTCACCATCAGGGCCACTTTTCACGCTTGTACCATTTATCACATGGAAGAGGGCGATCGATTGGCACCCGCGATTTCATCGAATTGGCCGACGAAGACTATGCTGACAATGAGCACATTCTGGGCAGCCAAGCGGTTGGATACAAGGATGATCGAGCGGCTCGAACTTGGCATTTTAACATGCGAGCGAATGAAAAGAGGTGCCACATGCCACTGGGCCACCCCGAAAGCAATTAATCAGCTATCTTAAATAAACTACTATTTTCCAACAAAAACAAACGCAGGATCAATAATGCAATGCAAATGTGTTTGATGTTACGCTAGTTCTGAAAAACAAGATTTTATAGGACAGTGCAAATTTATAAAGAGATTCGACAAAAGCACGGTTAAGATTTTGTTGCTAGAATTTCTTTCCATATTTTCACGAAAGTTATGAAATTACAATTGTAAAATTTGTACTTTAGATTTTTATTTTATTTTATGCCGCAAAGTATTCACATTTTTCAATGTTATTTTCTCCAGCGTGTTCATCTTCGCCGTCGTCGCTTTTAAGAAAAAGTGAAAGAAGGGCGGGAAAGTGCGATTTGCAGCCTACAAGGAAATAAGTGCAATGACGCAACTGTTCAGCAATTAATTACTCACATGAAAAAAATAATTGCAAATATAATTTGAAAATTGTTTAAATAGTTTACATAGTATGATCAAATTTTTTTTTACGTTTTTTTATATATTCGAAAATATTTCGCATGTACAACAACTGAAACTTTTTTTGGCAACTTCATCTCCTCGAAATGTCATTCAGATACAAAATTTAGCTGCGAAAATTCTGCAAATTATTGCAATTGTATTTAAAGGAGTCATTGTCATCTGTTACCAGCGTTCGAAGGCAAAGAAGGAGAAGGCAATCGGCCCCCAGTGACATTTCCGGTGCTCCGCTCCAAACGCATCAATCCACGCCTCTTTTATAAATCTTTTGATAAAAGACGTAAATTGTCTGTCTTCTCGTTGGAAATAGCATACTCGAATTGGCCAGAGAATAGCAGGGAACATCAAGTCGTTTCATCAAATTGTAAGAAGAGTAGCAAGGCGAGAGAGAATGCAAACTACCGAGGACGCTCTTCTGGATTCGTTGGCCGCGCAGAGGAAGGATAGAACTGCCTTTTTGACTCTCGGTTGGCCAGAGCCATACTTGCCAGACACAACCACACTCTGGGGCGCTTCAGTTCGATGCAGCGCGATTTTTCACCTGCAAACACATCCAGTCTCTCTCTCTCTCTCTCTCTCTCTCTCTCTTTCGCTCTCCTCTCTCTCTCTCCCTCTCGCGCTCTCTCTAACTACCAATAGCATAGCATACATATGTGGTGGAAGAGTTCCGAGTGATTCCCATTGTATTCAGAAATGGAAACTGTTCCATACATCAGTTGCAGTTGCTCGTACAAATTCACAGATGTCAAAATGTTTTTTGATATCTGTGAATTTTGATATACGTGGGCGTCGGACTGATAGATGAAGACGAGGAGTGAAATCGATTAATTTAATTCAGGCAGGATATTCAAAAGCTGACTTAAACCTTCACCACTGCGACACTGGACACGACTCGGTCAAGCTCGACACTCCAGCCACGGCGCCACCGTCGGAGCATCGCTCGACCAAGTCGACGAAGGAGCCGGGAAGCAAGTCGCGACGTGGCAAGAAGAACTGCTCTTTCCACTCCCTACTCTTTCGCTCTCACCCGCTATCATCATTCGTTCGCTCTGCTTCTTGTATACAGTATACCTGCGTATATTTACCTTCTACTGCATAAAATGATGAGTCTCTTTTCCATCCGACTACCACAACCGAAAAAGGGTACACATAGCATGCACAATGACGTTGATTCGCCGATTCGTGACCTTGGTTACTTCGAAGCAGCTTACCGCCTTAGAACAAGATATTTCTTTCATTATTGTTTATATCACATTCCAAAATGGCGCACTAACTGTAAACAAGAAAAGAAAACTAGAAATGATGTGCAATGTGACTTTGAGCCAAGAATAAATGAAATCAAATCTACGAAAGATGTAACGATGGTTCCACGATCTTTGGTCTAATGATTTTTGGTCCAATGATCTTTGGTCCAAATTTTCAGTGATGTTTGGTCCAATGATTTTTGGTCCAATGGCAAATCTCTGAATGATTTTAGGTCCAATAATTTTCATAAAAAATGATGTTTGGTCCAGTGTTCTAATTCTTTGTTTTTAGAGCTAAAATCGACTGCGATGGGCCTGTCTGGCATATATTTTTTGAGAATGCAGAGAAACAAAGATATAACAACACTAATTGATTGTTATTAATTATGAATGTTAATCAATAAGAATGAATAACTTGTTAATATTCTTCTTCATGTGTATTAATAGAGTGGGGAGGGCAAACTATTAATGTGCATGATTATGAAGAACTAGTTAATATTCTTCATGCATGTTCATAGAGAGGAGGCCTTGAGTTTGGCAAGGTTCGAGCCGCGAGATGTTATGGATGACGGTGTGCGAGAAGTGCGATGCGGCCGACGAAGATTTGGCTGAGCATAAACAAAATCCCTAAAGCCACGCGGTTGGATAATTGTGGATGATCGGGCACGTTGCGCCGAGGAGGGGTGGGCGAACTTTCCATTTTGACAACTGATTGTGAGAACGAATGAAAAACGGCGCCACTCGGTCACCCCGCTTGCAATTGACTATCATTAAAAAACTACTACTACTTTAGAACAAAAACAAATGAGGGATCAATTATGCATCGCAAAATGCATTGTTTCAAATATTTCCTTTCAATATATCGCTTTAAATCATCCGCTTGTTCTGAAAACATGATTTTCATGAGAAAATGCAATTTATAAATAGATTTAGGAAATAAGTACAATTGCCTTTTTGTAGCCTAAGACTTATTTTTTTAAGCGAAAGTCATGAAATTTCTCTTGAGAAATATGCACATGTTTTTGCCATATTCAAAAAAAAATATATGTAAATTTCTAATTTCTTGCTGCAGTTGTTTTTTTTTAATGCAAACAGGTAAACTAGCATCAGAAAACGTGAACTTTCGGAAGACAACGATTAAAACAACAATGTAGATACGTGACGAGAATAATGATGAATATTCATTATCTACTGCACTTTTCTTGTTAATCTGTGAACTGAGATGGGGAAAAGAAATCATTTCACTTGACATCGCCCGCGGAGAGAAGTCGACTCCAAGGCAGCAGCGGCATTTCGGGAGAAGAATGAGTCTTCAAAACCTTGTTCGTCCTTCTTACACACGTCTTCCCTAAATCTTTTCGTCTTTGATATCAAAATTGATTAATGCCATGTTGCCAATCGGTCTGAAAACGGCGAGAAATAAGGACTCTTACAGTTACTATACATAAATAGCAGCTGCATGTGATAATATTACCTCTCCTTCTTTCAGACATGCCTGGGAGAAAAAGGCGAAGGGAAAGACTGTTCAGCTGACGGAGCGTGCCGAGCAATAGTCGAGCTGGATCTTTGCCTCGCCCTCATCAAATACACCCCAAAAGGCTGCGGGGACGTTGTTAGAGGATGCAACAAAATGAATGGTTTTAATGTGACGATGCCCGCCTACAAATGCTTTTGTTCCACATCCAACTGCAATAAGGAGCAGAGCATTTTGATCGAGGAGGCCCGAACGTTCTTCCGCCAGAACTACACCACGCCCACTACGTTCACCACGACCACCACTACCATCGAGGTCTAGAATGCGACTTATTTCAAGCCAAAATTCACAATTCAACCGAGCAGCCATGGCAAAGAAAAGATAAATGAACAATTACGACGAACAATATGAATATTGGAATAAGCTGAACATATCACGTAGTATTATAATCTGAGAAAAATATGCAAACATTTCTCAGATTTTTATTCTAGCTGATTATGGCGTTTTCATGACTTCAGACAACCACTGGCAATGAGAAGAAGAAGAGCGATCAGATCGGCTCCCTTCCGACTTACGGCCTCATCTTAATCATCATCGTAGGCGTCGCCGGTGAGAGAAAGTGAAAGAATGTGCAAGAATGTGTGGATTGTGCGACCTAATAGTGCCCCCCTCCCTCGCAAGGGCATGGAAACATAGCCCTCCTCCGGGTTGTACTAATAGAGAGAATACGGTAATTGCAATTATGCCATTATTGAAAAATTATTTCCAGGCTTCATCGGCATCATTGGCATCCTTGTCTTCTATTGCAAGCGATGGAGAGCGAAGAGGAAGAAGGAGACAGCCATTGCGAAGAAACTGTCATACGTTCGAAACAAACAAAGAAACAAGCAAACATTCAAATAAATGAACAGACACGGCAATAATGTGCACAAAGACAATCTAAATTTTACTTTGAGATAATTATTGTTCAGCACTTTTTTTCGCATAATGAAATTGTTTTGCATATTTTTTTTAGGATCAACACATGAGGGATTCCTTCGAGAAAGAACGGAGAGAAGGCAAGAAGAACATCGACGAGTCGAAGGAGCGTCATGACCGTTCGTCTTTCTCGATTGACGCGTCGTTTCTTTTAAAAATCCAATTGATAAGACAGCAGAAGAGTGTCAAGGTGGCGAGAGTCCAGAGAAGAGCCGTCGTACTAAAATTACCGTAATCGGCGATAGTGACAAGTTGTGTGCTCATTTTCTCAGGGATCATCACGAGCCTCCTCTCCGATCCGGCATCAGAATACATTCCCGCCTTCCTCAATCATCTCGGTTGGGTGAGGCCATCGGAGAAGGGAGAAAATTACAATTGGCAAAAAAAATTGCATAAAGTAAAATTTCCACATCATCATCATCAGAATACTTTGTTGGCGTTTTATTCCGCATTTGCTTAGAAAGTTTAAAACCTCTTTCAGCGTCGCAACTTCCAGAGCTGCACGGATTTCGCTCTCCTTGACGGATGCATTTTCGTGGCCAGGGCAAGATTTGCATACTTTGCAAGAAATATAATTAGTTTCATTGAATTAAATAAGTATTACATAAAATAAATAAATGAAGTAGAATAAAATATAGCTAGAAATAATTTTTTTAATGTAATCTTTAATTAGGCTCTGTAATTCTATTCTATTTTATTTCAAGGATCCCAAAACGAAGGAGGACGTCTCTGAGATGGCACGAATCTACGACAACATCTTCACGAACTACGTCATCCTGGACGTTCAGCTGACCAAAGCGAGAATCGAAGAATTGGTGCACACGCGAATTCTCACCCTTTTTGCACACACACACGATGCATTCCGTATTTAAAGTACACGAAAAGACAATTAAAATAAGTACTTACTATTATTTTCTAATATTGTTAATATTTATTAGTATGAATAATATTACAAAAAAATTTATTTACCATATTCCGATTCAAATGGTATGATATACATATTTTTTTTATAAATTACATTCCAGCAGGCAATCAAGAACGGAGCACCAGAGTACAAACTGCAAGACGAGCTTATCGTGAGCCAAATCTTCGAGGTGCGAGAAAGAATTATCGATTTATGATGATTCTTCCAAATGTCAACTCAAATAAATCATATTTCACGCTACAAAGTCAACATCTCTAACTATGCATTTCTCAAATGAAAAAAGTTTGTGTGAATTGTATTTTGCTTTCTGGCCCGAACCAAGGCAGGACAAGTCACGGAGAAGAAGTATACATTTTTTAATGCACAGTATAAATTGAATTATTATTTTTGCAGCGAGCCCCGGGCTTCCGCTGGCGCCGACACCAAGTTGGCTTCCGAAGTCACAGCGGGTACGGAGGCCACGATCGGTACAGAAGCCACGGCGCTTACGGAGACCAGGCCGGGTACGGAAGCAACGGTGGCTACCGTAGCAGAGACACAGGAGTGCACAGGCGAAATCCAGAAGAGGTGTGCTTTCGAAAAGACAATTATACGAAGAAAACAACATGAATGGTGGTGATAAGTTATTATCGATTTATTTATGTTTACAGTCGAATTGTCACCTGTTCCTTCACAAGTGGTGGCACTACTGGAGGCGTCGGCTTGGAAACTGGAGTGGAGGGCGGCGTGGAAACGCAAGAGGTCTCTGTGGAAGAGGGGCAATTTGTTCTTGATGAAATATTGATAGCCGTTTGGGATGAAGGATTTGGATGAGAATCGTGTGCGTTTGAATGTACCGAGCGTTCACGGAGGGAGGGGGAACATAACTGAAATAAAGTTTCCAAAAATAATTTTGAATTTCCCGCTCTTAGCAACAACACGCTCGCCTGATGTGCCGAGCGGTCGTCAAGAAGCTCCTCGAGATCGAAGCAGCCGACGCGGATCCGGGAGATCCGGTGCTAGAGCGCCAAGTCGAAGCGCTCTTCAAGCTCGTCCTGCCACTTCGCAAGTGCGCATTTTTCGATTGAATGAAAATTTTTTGCAAAAGATTATTGATAAAAGTTATTGTTATTGTTAATGATAGATTCAAACGAGAAATTTTATTGTTCTTAATCAGTTCTAATTTTGTGCCAATTTTTCAGAGTCTCGCCAGGCAACTACAAAGCGACGATGCAGGAAATCAACGTCGTTCTTGAGAAACGTCGGCAACGCCCGCAGAAGGCGAAAGGTGGACCTGTAGAGGCCATAAGTGCTGAGATCGATAGCAGGGTCATAGGTGGCTCGCATAGCCCAGCGGTAGAGCGCCATTCCCATGAGTTGGAATGCGCGGGTTCAAATCCCCCCTGCCTTCAACGATCCTTTCGACTTTACAGATCCTTGCATACCCGTTTTCTTTTTCTTTTTCTTTTTTTGCTTCTGATGCCTTTTGCCTGATAGAGGAAGGTTCCCGAGAGCGAAAAATAAATGTAAATATTTGCAGCGCACTGGCTCGATGCATGGTTTGCGGACGCGGAGGAGCCATGGAAATACGTCGAGGAGAAGATGAAGGTTGGCCTTTTGCGCAAAAGGATTTTTCTTTATTTCTAAATAAATAAGTGACATTTTCTTACAGATCGACAAGAAGCTCCAAGAGAACATCATCGAGCGAGACCTCGAGCATCGCAAGATATCCAATGATACGCTGAAGAACGATTCAAAGAGCACGCCTGTTGTAAGCAAATAATACTTTTTTAAAAAAAATTCTTTAAAAACAACATATTTTAATATTTGAAAAAAAAATCGGTGATGCTGCTGTAATAAAAGCAAAAGAATATTTCAAAAAAAAATAATTAAAATAAAATAATTTTTAACCATGCAGTAATAGAATAGATAATGCAAGCATATACTAGTACAATTAAAATATTACATGAATATATAAAAGAATAAAATGAGAATAAGACAATGAACTCTCTTTCAGGAGAAGACTCGCTACCTTTGCTATCCGCTCATGAGCTCTCAGTACAAAGCGGGCGCACTCGTTCTCGCCAGTTGCGAGCCACTCCACGAAGAGGCAAACGCCAAGTCAGCCTTTAGCGAGGTGACCTGTGATCTGTGATCTTTAGTGCTTGTTTTTCAACCTCTGTTCTATCGAAAAAGATCAAAGCAAAAAAATTTTTTGAACAGTTTTCTTAATCATTTTGAAATAATTTAGGAAATTAATTATTTTGCAGGAGATTCAACCGCTGCGCAAGCGCGAACTCCGCCGTTATGAGGTGCCCGACACGATGAAAGTGCAAGAGACGCGCACTTTATGCCGACTGTCCGCGGCTACACGGAGAGTGGCCTCCTGAAGACGCCGGTGCGACTCTTTGTCGATTTACTCATTAAGTTTTCGAGCGATTAAAGCAAAACACAAAAAGAAGCAATTCAATTAAGTAAAAAAAATGAAGAAAAAACATTAAAAAAAATTGGATGGTTTAAATGAAATAATTTGGCACCAGTTTAGGAAGTTATTTTCGACGCCTTCGATCGAGTTCGCAAGAATCCTAAAGATACCATCTTGGTTGGTCGCTTTTTGTCTCTAATCCAAAGAAGCTAACATCCACATTCTAAAAACCGTTGAAAAGCAAACCGTAAAACCTTCAGTAGTGACTAATATAAAAAAAAATGTTCAGGTGCGCGACGTTGATCTCCCGTCTGCGTGCATCGCAGGAGTCGCGATCTCCTCGTACACATTCCTCCTCGGCATGAGCAACAGCGAGCTGAATCATATGCGCGCGGTCGGTTCGATTGTGTTTTCTTTTCAATTTTTAACCTTTTTTAAAAATTAACATTTACAATTTGCCATATTTTCTCAAATTAGTACCCCCGGGCTTTTTCTACTCAAATTTTTCATCAGAGTTGGGGCTCTCACTAAAACTAAAATGTTGATTAGAATAACAAAATAAAAATTATTTTATCCGTGCCTGCAGGGACTTGCGCTCTTCCACCTGCTCGAGATTCTTCCGGGCGAGAGTCGGTTGTTCGAAAAGCCCAAGGTGTCCGTTGAAGCTGCTTGTTGGAGAGAGTGAGAGGGAAGATGAAGGTATATGTATGTAGAAGATTAAAGACATCTTCCTTAATTGAGTACCTCATCGAGTACATGGCCATGGTGCTCGGCCTCCTCTCCGTCAAGTGTCCCGATCGCAAGGAGGACATTGAGGATTTCATCGAGCGACTGAAGGCCGCATGCGAGTCCGACAAGAGGCTTTTTGATTAAAAAGTAATTTAACAATCATGACATATTTGATTGTTACGATAATATACCATATAAATTTCAAAATACACCTCCGACCAAAATCTCTCAAATTTCAGGTGGGCCAACGACAAACAGTAGCTCTTCTCTTGTGTCCACTCCCTTCCTCTTCCACTTCGGCTACCATTAGCCATATAACATAACGCATCGCGTCACCCTTCCCTTTCACCCCTCGCGAACATCAATCTAACCAAACCAAACCCCCATGAACAGATATCACTTCCACTCCCTATCACCCCTTTGCTATTCTTTCGGATAAAAGACATGAAACGTCTGTCTTCCTGTTTGCATTGCAGTCTCGCGTTGGTCAGCGTTGCCCTCGTCAAAGTTTCAGTTTTGCGAAGCACGGAGCGGCTATTCACGAAGCCGTATTGTAGAACCTTGTTATAGCACTTTTGCGTGACATGTGGTAATGGGGTGTTGCACTTACATACATACATACATACATATGTGTGGCGGGCAGGGAGACGTTGGAGAGGGTATAGCTTTATCTTCCATAGAATAGAGCATTGTGATACTCACTATGAAAGAGGGAAGGAGGACAGAGCCCGGTGAAGCCGAATAGACTGATCGTTCTCTCAACAATGTGAAGTGTAGATGAGCGCTAGCCGCTCCATCCTGTCACGGCGAGCGATGATGGCATGCGGGAGACGAGGGGATTTGGGTATATGGTTTATCTTACTCTAATATCAGATATACATCTATGACACTTACATATAAACGGGGAGAGGGGAAGAACATGGCCGGGGCAGCCACCATGCTGGGCCTAGCAAACACTGAACGGCTTGCTGGCGTTGGCGGCACCGCCCCGAGGGGGCGGGTCCGCCCTCGCCAGCCTGTTTGCCGTTCGGCTTTTCCCCCGGCCGTGACATCCCCCCCTTTATACAAGAGCGGTCCCTCGCTCATAGAAAAATGCTTATAGTCAATCCCGTGTTAGTGGTGCTGTTTGTGTGCAAAATTTATGTGAATCTGTGACACAGCTTGCAATAGTATCTTTCATTCGAACATGGGTGCTGAACCGGGACGCGGGGCGGTGGTTCGGCTGCCGCGGACTCCTTACGCAGGGCGATGGTTTGGCTGCCGAGGACTCCGCTCTTCTTCGCGGAGTCTCCGCTCAAGCTGTCGCACCCGGTCCTCCGCCGCCAGGAGCTGTCGGTGGAGGCGGCTAACCTGTTCTCTCAGCCTTCCAACGTCCCGTGTGGCCGCCATGGCGGTCCTCTGCCACTCAGTTGTCGTGTGGCGGGGCTGCGCCCGAGGGGTGGGATCCTCCGGCGCCGCCTCATCCTGCTGTCCGCGGGCGGCCATCTCCCCGGGACCTCCATGTCGCGGAGGAGCGGTAGCATGCGGGAGACAAGGGGACTTGGGTCTTTATCCTTTATTCTATCTAACATTATACATATGTGATATGTACATAGAGATGGGGGGAGGGGAAGGACAGGGCCGGGGCAGCCGCCATGCTGGGCCTAGCCAACACTGAACAGCTTGCTGGCGTTGGCGGTACCGCGTCCCGAGGGGGCGAGTCCGCCCTCGCCAGCCGGTTTGCCGTTCGGCTTTTCCCCCGGCCGTGACATCCCCCCTTTACACAAGAGCGGTCCCTCGCTCATATAAACATGTTTATTTCCCCCACCCGTGTTAGGTGCTGTTTGTGTGCAAAGTTTACTGTGCATGTGTGACACAACAATGACGGATATCCTTTTATTCAAAGAGGCTTTTTGATTTAGGGGGGGCCGGGGTCGTGGAGAGCGTTCATCTTCGCTCGTCCCTTCGTCGTTGCTCGTCCTCCCATGCTTTGTGTTCGAAATAGCGAACGCGATCTCTCGCGATAGCCAGTTCGCGGTGGATGAACGCGATTTCCCTTCGGAGGGCGTCGGCTTCCTTGCGTGCCGTAGTTGCGATGGTCTCTGCTTCTTGGCATGCCGCGATCGCGATAGCCCTCCACTCGGCCGCCGTGTGGCGTTCCTCTGCGCTGGGATTGGGGTCTTCGGGCGGCGCAAAGGCACTGCGCGCGAACACGCTCCGGTTTCCGGCCATGTTTTCTCGGGGAGGGTGATGCGAGCAGAGGCGGCGATGTTCCTTATATATGTGCCGCTCCTCATCTCACTAGCCGCTGAATGTGGTCGGGAAGTTGTTATTGAGACCTTCGCGTGTGCTGGAGCGCTTGACGGAGGGGGAGGGGAGAGAGGATGTGCATTCCGTTGCGTCTGTGTCCCTTTCTTCGTGTGTGTCTGACCTTAGTGCTGTTAGTGTCATGTCCGGTTAGTCTGATTAGAAGTAACATCGTGAGATAGTGTGAGAGAGGGAGAGCACACTGTTACACGTACGCCCGTGTCGCCATGTACATAATGCTTAACGGAAGTGAAAGTATAGTTACTACGGGTGCACTATGTGGTTAGATTCTTAGACATTTCTCATGTCCAATTTGTTATGGGACTAAGAAGGAATAAATATATATATATATATATATATATATATATATATATATATATTCATTCAACAACAGTGGAAATCGGCCTCTCTCTTTTTCTTCAGCTGGCGATTTGATCTAGTTGAATAACGCGGAGTCTCTCTGCTCGCGCTCCGCGTGGTCGTCTTCCTCGTCGTCGATCGTTGCTGTCGTTGTACTGCCGGTGGTTGGTGGCGAACGGTTTCTGCTGGCTGAATGCTGTGATTCTTGCCGATTGTACTTGCGTACGTTGTCCTTATGCCATACTGCGTGGCGGCCGGGTCGGACATCAACGGTCACTTTGCTTTTTCCGACGTCCATGACGCGAAATGGCTGGTAGGACCGAGGGGCGAGTTTCTTGTGGAGAGGCGGATCGCGCAACAGGAGGTGTTCGGATGAAGTTTATCTGCAGCTTCGGCGCGCTCTGTAAGAGCTGCATGATTTGTCGCGGAGGCGCGGTAGCATACGGGAGAATTGGGACTTATGTTTATAGTTTATCTTATCCTAATATAAGGCATACATTTACAATACACATAAATATGGAAAGGGGAAGGACAGGGCCGAGGCAGCCGCCATGGTCGGCCAAGCCAACACTGAACGGCTTGCTGGCGTTGGCGGCACCGCCCCGAGGGGGCGGGTCCGCCCTCGCCAGCCGGTTTGCTGTTCGGCTTTTCCCCCGGCCGTGACATCCTTTACACAAGAGCGGTCCCTCGCTCATATATAATGTTTGTTTCCCCCACCCGTGTTAGGTGCTGTTTGTGTGCAAAGTTTACTGTGCATGTGTGATACCACAATGATGGATATACTTTTATTCAAAGAGGGTTTTTGATTTATGGGGGGCCGGGGAGCATCGGGGACGGTCTTCCGCGATAATGTGGAGAGCGTTCATCTACGCTCGTCCCTTCGTCGTTGCTCTTCCTCCCAAGCTGTGCGTTCGAAATATCGAACGCGGTCTCTCGCGATGGCGAGTTCGCGGTTGACGAACGCTATCTCCCTTCGGAGCGCGTCGGCTTCCGCGCGAGCCGTAGCTGCGATGGCCTCTGCTTCTCGGCGTGCAGCGATCGCTATCGTCCTCCTTCGCGCCTCCAGAAGACCCAAACCCCCTGGCAGAAGAGCGCCGTATGGCGCTCTTCTGCCAGGGGGTTTGGGTCTTCTGGAGGCGCGAAGGCGCTTCGTGCAAACACGCTTCGGTTACCCGCCATTTCTTTTCGCGGAGGGTGATGCGAGCTGAGTCGGCAGTGTTCCTTATATAGGTGCCGCTCCTCATCTCACTAGCCGCGGAATGTGGTCGAGAAGTCGTTCTGGTGACCTTCGCGTGTGCTGGAGCGCTTGACGGAGGAGGGGGGGGGGGGTGGTGGTTGTGTCTGCTCCGTTTTTCGTGTGTGTCTGTGCCTAAGTGCAGTTAGTGTCATGTCTGGTTAGTCTGATTAGAAGTGACCTTGTGAGATCGTGAGAGAGAGAAAAAGAGAGCATACTGTTAAACGTACGCCTGTGTGGCCTGTGTGGCCGTGCGCATAATGTGAAACGGAAGTGAATGTTATAGTTATCATGGTTGCACTATATGGTTAGATTTTAAGGAATTTTTCATATTCTATTTGTTATGGGACATAGAAAAAAGAAAAAGAAGAATCATATATACATTACAAATTCGGAATTACATAACATAACATAGCAACATGATATGATAGATATATTCATTCAATAGTAATAAAAGTCGGCGTCTCTCTTCTTCTTCAGCTCGCGATTCGATCTTGTTGAGTACCGCGGCGTTTCTCTGCTCTCGCTCCGAGTGGTCATCTTCCTCGTCGTTGATCGTTGTCGTCGCTGTGCTGCCGGTGGTGGAGAATGGTGTCTGCTGGCCGGCTGCAGTGTTTCTCGCCTATTATACTTCCGAACGTTGTCTTTGTGCCACACTGCGTGGCGTCCGGGTCGTACTTCCACTGTTACTTTACTTTTCCCGGCGTCGATGACGCGGAATGGTTGGTAGGACCGGGGGGGCGAGTTTGTTGTGGCGTGGTGGGCCGCGCAACAGTACCTCGTCCCCGGTTTGGACATTCCGGGGGCGGGAATGGTGGCGGCGGTTGTAGTATTCGGCCTGCACGTCGTGAGCGTCGTCGATCTTCTGCTTCACTGCTCGCCAGCAGTTTTCCTGTCGTGTTCTAATCTCGTCGGCGTATCTTCCGACCGTCTTCATCTCCCCGGGACCTCCATGTCGCGGAGGCGCGGTAGCATGCGGGAGAATTGGGACTTGGGTTTATAGTTTATCTTATCCTAATATAAGGCATACATTTACAATACACATAAATATTGAAAGGGGAAGGACAGGGCCGAGGCAGCCGCCATGGTCGGCCAAGCCAACACTGAACGGCTTGCTGGCGTTGGCGGCACCGCCCCGAGGGGGCGGGTCCGCCCTCGCCAGCCGGTTTGCCGGTCGGCTTTTCCCCCGGCCGTGACAGATTCGCGCGAAGATGGTGGTTTTTTATGAAAACTGCGGCGTTGCTGAGTCTTCGTTGAACGAAGGTGCATTTCGGCTGAGGACGCCCTTCCGAGTGTTATTGCGTAGGCCGTTGACGAAATGTCTTTTCTTTAGTTCGTCATTCGCATTCGCTATTTGCGTCGGATATGCCACTTCGATTGTTCTTCCAACCATTCTTGCATATTCTTCGACGCTAATCGTACCTTGTCGCAACCATGCAAGCTTTGACCTTGCAATAGTTGTGTATTCAGGGCGGTTCAGTCCTTGGATGAGTTCCTCAATTACTGGAACGATCTGCCTCTGCGCGATGATGTTGACGTCGATTTTGTTGTTGATGCGTCGTATGTCTTCGGGCAGCGTTGGTAGAAGTCGGCGTAGCTCATCCTCAGTCATATTGTTGACCGCCATATAGTCATTGAGGCGGGTACAGAAGGCCGTCATAGATTCGATAAGTGGGTCGAACATCGGCGGTGGCGAACGGATTGAGTTCAGAATGCGTTTTGTGTCGTCGGGCGCGGCATCGTGCGGTAGTTGTCTTATTGCGCGGCTGCTTTCTCGTTGCTCTTTATTCTGTGTCTGTGTGCAGCAGAGAGGCAAATGGGTCATCGCGGATGAACGCGGTAAGTGAAAGTCGCATTCGAAAACACATGTGTAAACGTATGAGCGCTATCTACGCTTCTGTACGTATGGTTGGGATGGGCAGACGTCTTCTAACAGACGGCATACTGGGTTAGCGAAATGATGTGCCGAGGTACTCCCTTGTTGGATGTTTGAGAGTTTTCACCGAGGGACTGTTGTGAATTCGGGTCCCTGAAGCTCCTCGACTATGGCGACAAAATTTCTGCCCCTGAGATCTTGGTCATCTAGACCGTTGTAAACTCGCCGTATCTTGCTTGGCAGAAGCGTAGGGAAAATTCGAATGGATTCCTGCTCGGAAGACTCGTTGATGCTCGCGTAGTCGTTGAACCGTGCGAAGAAGTGCGCCAGTGACTCGTTTGCCGGGTCGAATTTCGGCAGCGACGATCGAAGTATGGCTTGGTGTTTCTCCCCCCGACGGCGGCCTAAGGCCTCCTCGACGAGCTGTCCGGCGTTTTGAGTTGACTTGTTCGTTCGGTAGATTAGAATCTGAATTTCACAGTGTATATAGTTAAAGATCGCGTATAGCATGAGTATGACTCTCGGCGCGGATGAACAAAATAGCGGCTCTTCTCTGTCCACTTACTTATCTACATAACACGAGCGTGTGTGTGGCGCTGTGTGTGAATGAACGATATATTCCACGGTTATCTATGGGGAAGGGGTTGCCTTCAGAGTATATGTATGTAAGTAACAATAAATTATGACTCAATATCATTATATCGATGTGACTCTATAGTAACTGTCAATAACAATGTAATTGCATGAGGAGCTGGTTCCAAGTACATATATGCAAGCATATACGTTTGCATAGATGAAATCTTTCGACATATCTATTTATCCATGGAAATACATATGTACTGTTTCTCGCCTTCTCTTTTTCTTTAGTGCGTTCGCGTTCACGCGTGTTATTCGTTCTCCCTATAGATGCGGCAATATAGATATGCTTATGCTTAGAGGGAGGGAGTGAGTGAGGGACAAGCTGTTGTCATTTTTGCGAAATCGTCACAAAAAGAGGAATGCTGCGGGTGCGCTATCAAATTTTTAATCAAAGCGTACGGCACCGCACGCGGGCAATACAAGTTTGAATGAAAATGTCCGGAGCGTCCGCCAGGTTCGCAAATGAGAGAAAAGAGAGAAAAAGAGAGAGAGAGAGCGAGAGAGAGAGAGAGAGAGAGAGAGCGAGAGAGTATGATGAGGAGCTACTAACGAGGTTATAATGCCGGCATAGATATGTAGTATATTCATGCGAAAATTAAGGAATCAAAGAACCGTGTGCTCTGGAAATGGAATTTCAAAGCTAAAGTAATAATGCGGTCTTAACAATAATATACGAAAATGAAGAAAAAAACTTATAATGATAAAGAGTAGATTGTTTGTCCCATGCGCTCTGGGAGTTTTGGAGGCGGCTGGCTGTCCCTGTGGGAGTGGGTGAAGGAGGAATGAAGTTTCGAGATGGAATAGATGATGTATTTGGGATATAATTGAAAATGCGACTTGGATGTGTTAATCAGAAAAAATGAGAGAACAATGTTCTAATGCATGGCGAGGTACTTTTATCTATTATACATACATGTATGCGGCGTTTACTTTTCGCCTTGGCAGACGAGTAAAATTAAGAAAAATCTCGGGAGTTAATTTACCTTACATAATAACTCGCATCGCTCTACACTAAGCAGAGATGTCAGCCACTTGCGAGCTCGCCGAGCATGCCAATCCTAGTGATTCGTTTTCTTTTCTTTTACCCAAACCTACTTTGGTTGACCATGCACGCTTTCCAAAACCTCGATTAAACAATTTTTACTTTCTACTTGGGGATAGCAGCGCGAAGGTTTCTCACAATTAAGCGAAATATTTGCCCCTTATTTGGCGAATATGTAATAAATAACTATTCTGTGCGTATTGCAATATTCTATGCAATATGTACGGAACTAAGTAAGCACAGCAAAACATATGTATAGAGTGACTGACACTTCTGACGTCGACTTGCTCTTATCTGCTTCCGTGTGATATCATGCAGTTGAACAGAGTTGAGTCATCTCCATGTCGTGATGTGCCTTAAATTAGCATGAGAGAAACTTTGGGACTTGTGGCTTATGCTATATCTCTTCTGATAATACTCATAAATTTTACTTACATAGAAATGGGGGCAGGGCCGGGGCAGCAGCCTGTCCAACACTGAACGGCTGGCTGGCGGTGTCGACTCCGCCCCGAGGAGGCGGAGCCTGTTTGCCGTTTCGAATTCCTTTAAAGTAGTACACACATCGGGAAAGAGCTACTTTCCAAATATGCGATGTGTAGGTGTTTTTTTTTGTCGTTTCGAGTACGCCGATATTCGCTTTGAAATATTAGAACAATTAATCAAATGTTGCTCTGAAAAGTTTCTTCGTTGTGCTAAGTCAACCAGAGAGGTGTTTTCATTCTCACTCCCCCTTCACATTCCGTTCAAAAAGTTCCACAATATTTGTGGACTACAAATCGTTTCTCATATACATATTTCGAGATTAGTTGAGAACTATGTAGGCTTTTCGATCCATCTTTTGCCCAAGTTGACCTTGCTATTTGAGGCCGCCAATTGATAAACATCATGAGAGAAAGAGTAGGAGATATGTCGCTGAAAAGTAAGATAAGAAGACGGGGGGGGGGGCGAAGATTATTTGTCAATAAACCTGCATCAATACAAAGAGGCGCATGAGACGGGGCCCAGGCTGTCCTCCAAGGCCATTTCTCAGACGTTTCCATCTTATGAATTCTCTTCTCTCTATCCAGTCAATAACTCTCGCACTTTCACTCTCGTTTACAGCCGATAACTGCTTGCGTCCAAATACATTCTTGTCTAAATGTAATATCTGGTAACGGTGATATTTGTACTGGCTTTCACATTCCTGTACAACTAATGGTAAGACAAAAAACGAATATGTGATAGTGGTCAAGCGAGAGAGAGAGAGAGAGTAAGAGATAGAGAGAGAGATAGAATGAGAGATAGACTGAGAGAGAGAAAGAGAAAGACGAATTCAGAGAAAGTTCAATATTGTGACTGTACTCGTATACATCGAAAAATTCCCTTTCTCTCACCATCACTCATGTCCTTTCTCTTCTTTGGAATGCATTCATTGCATGTCCCCGGCTATGATCTCTTTTCTTTTGCGTTCACTTCTCAGCTGCCTATTCATGCAAATAATTTCGATGTGATTCTCCTATAACATTTTCTATTTCTCTCTTTCAGTAGCTCGGTACTATGTCCATACAAGGCGATGCCAAGGTTTGTGCAAAGATCTTGTCTAATCTTATTTTAAAAAAACCAAATATGGCTTCATTGGCTCTCACGAAAAATACTTTTGTAACTAAAAGAATTTTTTTGTTAGATTAAAATCTATATAGATGTTATATGCTACTATTAAGAGAGAGAGAAATATAAATAAGTAAATTTATATATAATAAATGTAGACATGATTGAATAAATATAAATATGAATAAATAATATAAATATGACTGTAAAAGCCGGTCGGCATGAACGTCGTCGTTGACAAGACGTGGGACGGCCACGCGTACAAGACGACGCCACCGATCAAGCTGCACATGGAGTGGCTCAGCGAGGAGAGAGAAGATGGCACCGAGAAGAGGGCCATCAAGTGCACGCTACAGGTCTTAGTGTTTCGCTTCTTTGCTTGTCTTGCCAACTTTTTGGCAAGCGTCTCAACACGCTCTATTACAGCCAATACAAACATGAGCACTTCCAATACAACCTTACAGACCTGAGTGGGTGATAGAATGCTCGTTTTCTACATATACATATCTGTTGCTGCGGTTTACTTCCAATGCTGAAGAAATTCACTCGTTTATTGACCGACCGAGCCAGTGCCAGATCCCCCCAAATCCGTACAATAACAAGGATGAGTGACAAAGTGGGCTGAACCAAGGGAGGGAAGAGAGAAAGAGAGAGATAAGACAGAGATAAGAGAGAGAAAGAAGGATATCGGCATCTCTTCTCCGGAGGCGCGAAGGCGCTGCGTGCGAATTTTTTTTATTGTCCCAATTAATTTGCAGTTAAGTTTATTATTATCTTTCTCATTATAGAAAAAGATGATTTTGCTTTATCAATAATATGTAATATAAGTCCCCATTCTTCAGGCGCCTTTCTACAACGACCCTCCTTCGCCACCACTGCCGGCCGGAATCTGCCCGGGCCTCTGGGACTACGAGGTCTTCGAGGTCTTCATTGCGAACGACCGCGATCAATATGTTGAGGTGAGCCTTTTCTTATTGAGATTTTTTGTTCTTCTTTTTTTTCATTGCTCACTTTCCTTATCGCAATACACCCATGTTCCTCGGCACAAATACCTCTTATCTCAATTTGTTTTTCAAACGCATATTATACAGCTAAAAAGATGAACCACGGAATTTGCGTTACTGCAATTTACAATATTTATACTCTATGTGCAAATGTCAAGGTCGAAGTTGGCCCACACGGCCATTGGCTCGTCCTGCTGCTCGATGGAGTGCGCAAGCCATTCAACGAAGGTAAGATCGAATTTCTTTTTTAAAAAGTATATATTATAGCTAATAAATTGTGTTACGCACGTAAATTTGTGCAATTTTAAATTTAGCCTTTCAGGAAAAAACAAAAAAAGACAAGCAACCACTTTAATTAAATGTTGACTAGATTAAAATTCATAAAAAGAGCTTCTAATTTTTCATCCTTCTTATTTGAGGAGAAGATCTCGAGCTTACGGTCAAGAATGCGATTGATGGCGCCGTCTGGAAATGTGAATTCGAGATTCCACTCGCTTACCTTCCTGCCAGTTCGTTTCTATGAATTTTAGTGACTTCTTTTATTTTTACATATTTTTCACATAATTTTTTCTAAAATCTAAAGCCAATATTGTTTTTGTGAATTCCCGCTTTATTACTCTTTAAAGATTTTGTACTTTTATAGTAAAGTAAGCTTATTTTTATTATCAATATTCTTTCCATTCTCTTTCCATTCAAGACGTTTCGAAGCTGAATGCCTACCACATTCATGGGCCGGCCGAGAAGCGCGTGTACAAGGCGCTGAGCCCGGTGACCGATGGTAGATTTCTTCTAAAATCACCTAATTCTTGAGGGCACCCAATTTGAATTCGCGCCATTTTGTAATCCAATGGTATAAATAATTAAGATAAAACATGCGTGTTTTGTATGTCGGTTAAGTGGCTTCATTGTTTTTCAAACACTGCTACTTGAAAGCATTTTAATTGGTTTCATAATAGGCAGCTTTGCCGAGCCCGACTACCATCGCCTCCAGTTCTTCAAGTCCTTCAATATTCGCGATGTTGGCTCTTTCTTTCATGTTTTGTTTTTGTCTAAATAAGCCTTTTTTTTAAATAAGAATGAAGCATTCAGAAATTTACGCATGAAGAAGCCAATTTTTTTTTGCCCTGAGGATAAGAATTATACCTTCAGGTAATTCCCGAGCCGTTTGGAATGAAGCCATACGTTGATAAGGCGTACGAAAACTACTGGGATGGCCGATAACTTTGTAAGAAGTCTCAGCAGGAATAAGGAGTGAAATGCAAGTAAACAAAAAGAGTGCTGTGCTCATCGCTGAATATTTATTTTGTGGCGTTTATATCGATTTATTCATCAATACTTCTGTATTACGCTTTTTTTCTTTTAGTATTCACTTTTCTCCTTTTTTTCTGAATTTTCTTGTTTAGTACTTTGAATTGCTACTCTGTGCAGGCCGTCTTTATAGATTTCATAAAAACTTGTTACGTAAAAAAAAAGCCAGGCAACCTTGCCTTGCGATCAATCTTTACAGAACTGGCAACAGTTTCGTCAAAAGGTTCATTTTAAAATGAGTCCAGTATTGAGTTTCCAGCTCGTCGAGGTGGAAAGTCGACAACTCGTCGCCCTGACTCTCTCGTCTCTTTCTCTGCCGGAGGAGTACTGTAGTTTTCAATAAGTACTAGCGTCATCAACTACCATGTATATGCCATCTAATCTAATAATTCATCAAAATGCCATTTAACTTCAGAAGCGCTTCTGGTGAAGAAAAACAGTATTCCAACAGAGAAGCACGAATATTATGAGGACAACCTCAGTGTCCTTGACATGTCTTGGACAAACGGCAAGATTAATGCCGCGGCAGGTCTCGAAACACTGTAGAAGAACAGTTCATCATCATTTTCGAGAAAGTCTTTGTGCACTCCGAAAGTCGGATCTAGTTATGACTCAAGGATTTTATAATACTTATATTTATTTCTGCTTATTCAAGTATAGTAACATTCAAATTAATTTGATGTCGATAAATGAATAAATTATAAATCAAGTTCGTTTAAAAGGCGGCATCCGCAATAGAAGTTATCATTTGCGGAGCTTTCCTCTCCTCCTTCCGACTCTCATTTCCGTCCGTGGTTCCAGAGCATCTCATAATTCCTCTACTTCTCTCATTCGACTCACTAACTTGACAATCTCGACAAATCGCGCCCTTTTATTATAACTCCTCAAACTTCTTTTTCTCGGAACGATATCTGCAATTAATTAAACTTCTTTTGATTTATAATTAAATTCTAAGAACTCATAACGGCAGAGGATAAACTAGAGATATTTGCGAACCATTGTCAGAGAAAGAAAATTGATCGCAAAAAAACTCGCTCTCTCTCTGAAATCCTCTCTTTCCCTCGTCTTCTCTCACAAATCCTATGGGATTTGTCCTTCTAGATTTCATGTATACTGCTGACATGTTAATATTCCAGCATTACAGTATCACCAATCGTCCCTTTCGTTGCAGGAACAAACCCCGTTATTGTCGATCAGGGATGGCGCGAGCGGTGCGTCAGTTGTTGCTGCTGACATGGAAGAATCTTCGTGTGATGTGGAGGAGCAAGCTGTGGACGTTCATTGAGATCGTCTTGCCAATCCTCTTTTTCATTCTCATCAGACTCATTGCAAAGGTTCGTGCGGCGAGCAGCAGAGGACGCTATCTGGGTTTCGGCCTCGACATGTAGTAGTCCTGGTTGCAAGGGGGCTCCGTAACTTTTTGGACGCCTAAACTTCGCTCTATATCAGAGTCGGTTAAAAAAATATTAGGTTCCAGTGATCCCTGGGGAATCCTCGAAACGTCGAGTATTCGACGAAAACTTATTGTAAGGCCAATCAGTGCCACTTATTTAGTTCGTTATTGAGTCAGCATTGCAGTTTATTGGAGAGGGGAAAAAGGAAGTCCACCGGTTGAATAGTGGGGCAGAGGATGAAATGGCAGAAAAGTGCAGTGGGATCGCCGGTTGAAAGCTTTGAAGCATTATGAAATGGACGAGACTCACGTAGCCTAGTAGTCTAATTAATTAAGCAATAGCGTGACTCTAGCAATGCTACGTGACTTATGAAAGCTAAACAGACTAAAACAACAAACTACAATGTATTTTAGCCGGACTCACAGAGTCAATATCAAACAAATGTCCATAATACAGTTATGCAGATATTATCTACACACTTACATAACACAAAGAAAACCTTGTTTCCCTCCATTGCGGGGATCATAAGGGATCTTGACCTACGCGAATAAAAATGCCGTATATTTAGCTTCCAGTCAGAGGTGCACGCGGCCGGCCCAAATTTCCAAGGCCTTGTAGGGCCGGGCCGGGCAGAACCTTGAGGCCGGCCCGAGCCCGAATGGGCCCGTTTTTCGAATATTTGCAAGCGAGCATGGTCATATAACCTTTGGTTTCGAATTCGAATTGCTCATACATAATATGGCAGATCAGAAGTAGTTTTCCGCTTGGGAACGAAATAAATGAAAGCTTTTGAATAGTAAATTAAGCGAAAAAATGTTTATTCGTAAAAAGAAGAAGTGGAAGTATGAATATGTTTTTTTAATATATATTCAAGGGCCCAAAAACTATGGAACGGGCCGGGCCCGAAAAATTTGGGCCTGCGTGCACCTCTGCTTCGAATGAAAGCGGGGAAATCTCAATTAGTTTTAGGCTTTTTTTTCGAGAGTTCATAGTTCTTCTCTGATCCCCCGGAAAGCAGAAAAACAAAGGATAAGCTTTTTGTTGTAGCCATCAATATTAGTATTTATCTTTGATAGCATTTACGGCTTAAGGGAAAAAAGTAATATATACAAGTCACATTGCAGGTTATGGGCGCGACCACGGTGGAAGAAGTGCGAAATGAAGCATTTACGCTGAATGGTTGGAATTCATTCATTCGTATAACAAACGAAAGTAATGTTTTTTAAAGATTCATATCGATTTTTTAAATCAAACTAATTTGTTCTATATAAATTGCGTAATTTAAAGGGAAAAAATTAGTTTGATTTTGCAGGAATTGAAGCAGATTTCGATTCGCCTGCTTACATCATGTCATGCTTGCATAATGCACGAGAGAGCGCATTCAAGATTGCATTCACGTTGGTTTTATTCTCCACTCGTTTTATTTCTCAAGAGTTTTAAGGTTGTGAATCCTATTTTTATTTCAACTTATTTCATCTTAATATTTTACTCGTGGACACCTCATACTTCGGCTAAGATTATATTTATTGTATGTGCTCCCTTTAACTCTCTTTCGTTTACTAGAACTGCTGACGGTGACATGGATACGGCAAGCTCTGCTCAAGAGGTAATGAAGCAGTTCGCGGCTCGATTCACTCCGTCAATCGAAGCGGTCTACTTTTCCGGTCGAAATCAATTCGAGCAAGAGTTGAGATCCAAGTTCATCAGAGATGAATTTCGCTTCTGCAAACAAGAGTTAGTTGTTGGTTCTTTATTGCTGCGGAATAATGACATATCTATCGCAAATATTTCATTATTGCACTCATGTCCCGCAGCGAATTTGACGTTTACGATTCCTCGGCGGCTTTCTCTTCACAAAGGCCAACAATCTGAGCCGCGAGCTCGACTACCAGATCTGGATGCCATCTGCGTCTCATCTGACAATGAGTGTCAGTGGAGAAAATCAATAAAATGAGAACCCCCCCCCCCCTTTTCTCCGGAAAGAAAGGATGATTCGGTATTTATGTCGTCGATTATGAGTTTGAGTATATAATTCTTCTTTCTTTTAGTTCATGCTGAGCCAAGAGTACGGCACGGACGGCAGACCCTTCCAGTACAGTTCAGAACGAGCAGCGTATTCTGAGACTGGCTTCTTCACCTTTCAACTCGCGCTCGACTCTGCCTTCTCTGTGGTCGGAATTTCATTTTTTTTAACGAAGATAATATGTTTTAATGGACAGGCATACTGTAACATATGCCTACCTTTTGAACTTTTGAAAAGTTGGCGTGTGCATAAAAATAACAATCGGCTGATTATTCATATTAAAAGAAGGAAAAAAAACCTATTCAGCTCGTCCACGGATGGGAGAAGCCATCCACAACGGAGAGGCTCTACGAGTCGACGAAGCCATCCACGGTGGAGACACTTTACGAATCATCGGAGAAGCCAACCACCACGAAGATACTATACGGAACGGAAATGCCGGAGTCACTCCGCGAATCGGTGAAGCCAGCTGCGATGGAGATACAAGCTCTCGCTGTTCCGAAGCACATTAAGCGGGATGTGGTGTCTCTCCTCTCATATGCCTTTCTCTTCTTTGTCCTCATGACCTTGCCCGTTGTGCTGCACACGGCCCGGGACATTGCATCGGAGAGGGAGACCGGCATGAAGGTTTGTAGTTAAAAATTTTTATTGAATTTGCAAGGATTTAATTTTTAAAAATGTAAAAAAAAATTAGATTGAAGAAAAGCCTTATTTTACCGACAGGTCAAATCAGGATACTTTTAATAAACAAATCAATTCTTCAGGACTTTCTAATGGTGATGGGAATGGGTCGAGGTGTCTTTTATGTCTCTCACATACTCATCGCATTCGTCAAGTCGTGGCTCGCACTCATCATCAACTGTATCCCATTCTACGGGCTCTTGGTGGTGAGATATTGTGTGTATAATAATATTAATATTAATATTAATATTAATAATATTAATAATAATATTAATAATAACAATAATAATAATAATAATAATAATAATAATAATAATAATAATAATAATAATAATAATAATAATAATAATAATTTATAATAATGATAATAATTTATAATAATGATAATAAGTTGTAATAATGATAATAAGTTGTAATGATAATAATAATAATAAAACATGCCAGGGCATCAACCCGGCAATGCTGCTGGTCGCTGTCTTCCTCTACTCGCTCAGCATCATCTCAATGTCTGCCTTCATCGCGTCGCTCTGCAAGACGGCGAATGGAGCGATTAAACGTCAGAGTTATTTCATTCCACTTAAAGGAGTTTGAATGTCGCTTACTCCTAACACGAAATGCCTGCTCTTTCAGTACCGTACCTCCTTTAAAGCAGGATTAAATTAATTTTGGTTACATAAAAACACCTGTGGCGAAATATGACAATTGGAATGCTGCCAGCCTGTAACCACCTGAGAACCACTGCGGAGGGGTGATATGGGCATGTGCTGGGGAAATTTCCTACGTTCGCCACTCTCGATTCTCTCTTTACGCACACTTGTTCCTTGTGCTCTCGCATGATCGCTTATTGTTATCGTGCAGCAGTTCTTTCTCACAATCAGCACCTTGTAAAGGAGAATGGGGAGGGGGGAGAGAAATTTTCTTCCGAAATTCACATAACACATTGGCCGGAGAGGTCCTTAAATAGCGGAGCGAAGAAGAAGAAAAGGAATACGAAGTCCTTTTTTCCAGTTGTGGTGCTGACGCTGGTGCTGCTCTCTGCCTTGGGTGCGTTGTGGTCGCCGAGTCGAGAGAACGTCCTTCTCTGCCTCGTCAATGCACTCAATCCGAACAAGGCGCTCTCTTACGCCTTCTCAGCCATCCAAGAGGCCTTGATTCGGGGTAAAAAAAGAACGCATTTATTTTCTCCGTCTTTTTTTTTTAAATAATATTATTAGTTAGGTATATAAGAAATCATGTGCCATTTTCTCTGTATTTTTCCCTAATACATTATAAATTACATAAGAACTCTTGTAGTAGAACTTTGTACGAGTCTGGTTGATTTATCAAAATATTTTTTAAATGAATTTTTTTAAATCGATATGTGGATACTTACTTTCTAAAATTCGTTTTAAACAAAAAAAAAACATTTGTTTGAAGAAGCCTCGCTCGGCCCGCTGAACATGTTCTCGGAGTCGACGCTCGTCATGACTTTTGGTCTTTCGCTTGTGATGCTTCTCTTCGACTCGCTCTTCTTTATTCATCTCGCATTCCTCGCCGACCGACTCAGCTACATGACTGCGCTGGACGCCGAAGGAATCGTCACTTGGCTCCGTGCCAAACTGGAGCAGAGCCGAACTGGCAATGAGCCAGCATTGTTAGTTGTCATAAATTCCTTCTAAGGAAAAGTGCTGGGGGATCCTGCTTGCGCGCGGCAACATTTTTACGAATACTTCCTCAATACACACTAATTATCCTTACCGTATTCACGAATATATTCGTCGTGCGTAAATCACATTTAAGAGAGCCTTTCTGTAAGGATCAAGCAGCCCACCATTGGGGGCCTGCCCCGGGGTAAAAATTTTTGATTTGGCTATCCAAAATTTAATATGGGGTACCTATGTGCACTATGAAGAAAATTAGAAGGTCAATTTTGTTATAAAATTTTTTCCCTTGTCTGGGCATGCAAATGTATGGAAAAAGTTGAAGTCCCCATAACTTTCTTTAATATCAATATTTTTCAATTTTCTTTTTTTTAACGGAATCAACTTTGGATTCTGAACAAAATCTGCCCAGAAGTATTTCAGTCAACTATTTTTTTCACATCGAAAAATTACTTTTATTATTTGAATTTGACGGTTAAGTACCTTATACTTATTTGTGTGTGGGTGTTATATCTCAAAATGTAGAGCATTAAAAACTATATAACATATATTCTTTTCGCTTCGTGGGCACTACCCCTTAAGGGTGAAAAATAGGCTCAAATATGGGTACCTCGGATATGTAGGATTCAAGGAATGCGTGAAAAAAAGTTAAATTCTTGTTGTAACATAAAATGAACCATTTCATTCGATTCAGCACGTGCTTCTTTTCAAAAAAGCTCCATATCAAAATTTCATAAAATTATCATGTTCCATGAAAAAAACGCATTTTTCGATTTTTCAGCCATTGTCAGAAAATGACCTAAAACTATTCGAATCGCTGTATTTTCAATGTTTTCAGTGAGAACAGAATGCGGATAGTACTATTCAGCGCGGAACAAAATTCTCTACAAGATACATCCATTACATCTGGATAGGGCGTCCCTACCAATGACAGTATCGATTTTCCTAAGGCGGTCGCGTCAAAACTAACAGATCCGCATTTTCCAACTTTTCGTGCAATCTTAATGTTTCTTACTCATCCAATACATCATTCTGCTCCACGAAGCACACCAAGGTCAGAATCGATATTAGTTTTGCAGATTTCAAGTGGTAAAAGCCCGCAAAATGGTTTGCACGCGTGCGGATTCGAACCTGCGACCCATGACATTCGACGTGCACAATCTATGGGCCAAAATGTCATAAAAAAATTCATTTCTGGAAAATGCCAAAACCAATCTTAAAAGTTGACCTATCAACCGATAGCTATTTTTTCGCTCTATCGAAATAAATATATCCGCCAAACAGTGTAAATTGACGGTAAGGTCAAGTAAGTGGCCAAAATATTCGAACCCAAAAAAGTAGATCAAAAAAGCTATACATCATAACGTGATGTATGGGAAAGTTGTTCGTCTGAGCGAAAGCTATAGAATAGCATATAACATGTGGGTATTAGTTCAATCCGCGAGCAATAACAGCCGCGAAAATGTCCCCCCAAAATATTGACTTTTCAACGGATTCCAGGGCACGTTTTCGGTACTCTTACTGATAGAGACATTCTTTATCAGTCACTATTATCTATTCGGCTGGAGTACCGAAAAAGTGCCCTGAAGTGCTTTGAAAAGTAAATTTGTTGGTGATACATTACCGCGGCTGTTATTGCTCGCGGATTGAACTTATCCCCACATGTTAAGTGACATTCTATAGCTTTCCCCCAGACGAACAACTTTCCCATACATCACGTTATGATGAATAGCTTTTTTGATTTACTTTTTTCGGTTCGAATATTTTGGCCACTTACTTGACCTTACCGTCAATTTACACTGTTTGGCGGATATATTTATTTCGATAGAGCGAAAAAATAGCTATCGGTTTATCAATTCATTTTGGCCCATAGATTGTGCACGTCGAATGTCAACTTTTAAGATTGGTTTTGGCATTTTCCAGAAATTAATTTTTTTATGTCATTTTGGCCCATAGATTGTGCACGTCGAATGTCATGGGTCGCAGGTTCGAATCCGCACGCGTGCAAACCATTTTGCGGGCTTTTACCACTTGAAATCTGCAAAACTAATATCGATTCTGACCTTGGTGTGCTTCGTGGAGCAGAATGATATATTGGATGAGTAAGAAACATTAAGATTGCACGAAAAGTTAGAAAATGCGGATCTGTTAGTTTTGACGCGACCGCCTTAGGAAAATCGATACTGTCATTGGTAGGGACGCCCTATCCAGATGTAATGGATGTATGTTGTAGAGAATTTTGTTGCGCGCTGAATAGTACTATCCGCCTTCTGTTCTCACTGAAAACATTGAAAATACAGCGATTCGAATAGTTTTAGGTCATTTTCTGACAATGGCTAAAAAATCGAAAAATGCGTTTTTTCATGGAAGATGATAATTTTATGAAATTTTGATATGGAGCTTTTTTGAAAAGAAGCACGTGCTGAATCGAATGAAATGGTTCATTTTATGTTACAACAAGAATTTAACTTCTTTTCGCGCATTCCTTGAATCCTACATATCTGAGATACCCATATTTGAGCCTATTTTCCACCCCTTAGGGGTAGTGCACACGAAGCGGAAATAATATATGTTATTCAGTTTTTAATGTTCTACATTTTGAGATATAACACCCACACACAAATGAGTATAAGGTACTTAACCGTCAAATTCAAATATTAAAAGTAATTTTTCGATGTGAAAAAAATAGTTGACTGAAAGACATCTGGGTTGTGTTTGTTCAGAATCCAACGTTGATTCCGTTAAAAAAAAGAAAATTGAAAAATATTGAGTTTGAAGCGAGATACATCAATTCAGATATTATCCATACTTTTACCTGTTCACGGAAAAATATTTTTTGAAAACATTTTTTTGCGATTTAATATTGTTACTGGGGCCCAGTGCCATGCCCGACTATGTTTTCACATTCGAAATCCAACGTCTGGATCTGGGGCACGCCCTACTGGAGGCATACAGAAAGGCTCTCTTAAACATTATGACTTATATATTTTTGTGATACATTTCATGAAAAATTTTATTTGTCTACTACTGCAGAGACCAACTATTCTGGTTTAAATTAACACCAATAGAGATTCCCTCATTTGTATTTTTAAACGAGTTACATATTTTTTTGCTCTCATTGTCAGACCAAACGAAGCCGGCGCTTGCCTTCTGGAAGGAGCTGAAGAAACGGACTTGGCACTCGAAGGAGGAAGAAGGGCAGATATTGAGGCGTAGGGGCGCGGGAAGGTCTGGGGAAGCGGAGAGAGAGCCGTTGACGAGCTCGATCTCAAGGCGTACAGAGGACAAGTTAGCAGAGAGAAAGAGGGTAGGGAAAGGGTGAGAGAAGGAAGAGAAGGAGAGATAAGAGCAGAGAGAGAGAGAGAGAGAGAGAGAGAGAGTGAAGCGAGAGAAGGAAGACAATCAGATATATGAACATAGAGGGAGACAGTGAGAGGGAACTCCGAGATAAGAGCAGAGAGGGAGACAGAGAGAAACAAAGATAGAGATAGAGACAGAGAAAGAGAGGTGAGGGTAGGAAGATAACCAGAGATTAGAACAGATAGAGAGAGAGAGAGAGAGAGAGAGAGAGCGAGAGATAATGTTGACAATGAAGGTGACCGTTCTGCTTGGCCACAATGGCGCCGGCAAGAGTACGACCTTCTCCATGATCTGCGGCCTAACTCGCCCAACCTCGGGTGCTGTCAACATTTGCGGAATGAACATGCTTAGTCAACAAACCGAATGTCAGGAGCGAATTGGCTATTGCCCCCAGGGAAATCCCCTTTTCAAGGTTCGTAAAAGTTGAAGAGCATTTCAGATCATTTATCTAGTTTTAAAACATGTAAACATTTTTCTATGAACATTTCACGATTTACATATGCTCTTTTAGCATCTTACTGTACATGAACATCTGGAGTTCTTCGCACGCCTCAAAGGAATTAAGAAAGTGAAATGGCAAGCGGATGCCGACTCGCTCTATCAGACGCTCCAGTTGACCGATAAGAAGGATACGGTATGTAATTTTTATAATCGTTGTGGACCGGGTTTTGGATTGACGGGGCAGTTATAAAAAATAGTGTTTAGAGAGAGAGCGAGAGAGAAAGAGCGAGAGAAAGAGGGAGAGCGTGAGAGAGAGGGAGGGAGAGAGAGAGAGTAAAGAGAAAAAGAAGATTTTACTTCAAACAACTTCAGTTGGCCTCTGCTCTTTCTGGCGGAATGAAGCGTAAGTTGTGCGTGGGAATGGCCCTTATCGGGAACAGTGACGTCATTCTGTTGGATGAGCCTACCGCTGGCATGGATCCAGGCGCCCGCAGGGACATTGAGCAGCTGCTGGAGAAGTACAAGCCAAATGCGTACGTTTTCAGACTTCTCTCGCGTTCTCTCTCTCTCTATCTCGTTCTCAATCGCTCTCCTTCTCTATCTCTCTCCCTCTCCCTCTCCCTCCCTCTCCCCTCTCTCTCCCTCTGCCTCTATCTCCCTCTGCCTCTCTCTCCCTCTGCCTCTCTCTCCCTCTCTATCTCTCGCGCTCAGTCTCTCTCTCCCTCTCTCTCCCTCTCCCTCTCCATCTCTCTCCCTCTCTATCTCTCGCTCTCGCTCTCTCTCCCTCCTTTTCCAGAACAATTCTTATGACAACTCACTACACGGATGAAGCCGAACAACTCGCCGATCGAATTGCAATCATGGCAAAGGGAAAAGTCATCTGCTGTGGAACTCCGCAGTTCTTGAAGAAACGGTGGGAGAGAAAGAGTGATAAAGAGGGAGGGAGAGAGATGGAGAGAGAGAGAGAGGGAGAGAGAGAGAAAGGGAAGGAGGGAGAGGGAGGAAGAGAAAGGGAGAGAGGGAGGGAGAGAGAGAGAGAAAGGGAGAGGGAGGGCGATAATCAGAGTGAGAGTCGAGAGTGAGAGAGAGTGAGAGAGAATAAGGGAGAGAGAAGTAGAGGGAAGGAGAGAATTAAACAGTTCCTACTTTCCAGCTTCGGCACTGGCTATGTCCTCAGTGTTGTATTGACCGAACGGAACAAGGAAGGGGAAGAAAACTTGGTTGGGCAATTAAAAAATACACTTGTTTCCCTACTTTCCTGGGTATCAAAAGAGATCTTTTCTTCGTACAACTACGCGAATAAAACATTGTATTTAGCGTATTAGTCCACTGAACACAAAGTTTCGTGCCCCAATGGCAACTTTTCTAGTAAACTTTTATCCTCACACCAAAACCTAATAAATAGCACCGCTACGCTCGAACAGCCGCCAGTCCTCACACCGCAAACAGAGAGAGAGATCAAGTGAGAGCTTTCTTTCCTTGTCGCAGGCCCGTCTTGCTGTCGAGCACGTCCCGGGCGCCGTGGTCAGTGGACTACACGCTCTACAGATGCAGATCACTCTACCCAAGGAGTTGCACAACAAGTTCGTCGATTAATTTTTTACATAATTTTTTCTTCTAATTTTAAAATAAAATAGCTATTCTTGTGGTGAGCGATGTTCATTATTTTGGTCGCAAAAACGTAGTCATAAAATACGGTTTTTTCCAAGCTTAGCAATCATTACAGAAATGATCAAAGGCCATCAGAGTTCAATTTTTAAATTAAAATTTCAAAATTTTTGAGAAAAGTCTTCTCATTCCACTTTGGCCTCTTCAGCTTTCCGAACCTGTTCGCCGAGCTCGAGAGCAATTCGGACGCGCTAGGAATCGCCAGCTTTGGCCTCTCACTCAACACACTCGAACAAGTCTTTCTCAGGTAATTAATTATTACATTTTTTTTATTAAAATTAAAATTACTATTTTGCTGTGATGTTTGGACTTTTGATTACTTCTATGTATATTGAATGGATTAAAGAGCCGGCGAGCTTGCGGATCCCGTGGATGCTGTCGATACAAATAAACTTGCGGCAGTTCGGGAAATCATCACGAGCAACGGTGATTTAAGGATTGAATTCTATTTAATCTATTTTATCCATAAATTAGTATTTATTTAATAAATATGAATATATGTATGTATAAATAAAATTAAATATCATTAATCCCTTCTTTACAGACGAAAGACTCACGGGATGGCAGCTGACTTTCTCGCGTGCCCGTGCGCTTTTCCGTAAACGTCTCCTCTACACCATCTCGCATGCTACCGTATTCTTCACCCAATTCATTATTCCACTCGGGATCATTTGGCTCGGCGCCAACTTCGTGCGCCTCCTCGCTCTTGCAGTCAACGTTGGTAAGTCAAATATTTCGGCGTCCAGTTTCGATCTTCATCCTTCTTTCACATGTTTTACTCTTTGTTTCATACTTGGTTTTCCTTTCTTCATTTCTCTCTCTCTCCTTCTCTCCTCTTTCTCCCTCTCTTTCCTTCTCTCCTTCATTCCTTCAGATCGTAATCTGATGCCTTCTGCCCTCGGCCGCTCTCGCTTCGCTCTCTTCGATGCTTCACTGCAGCCGACAATCCGAGACATTGCGATGGCCAAGATGTCAAAATACAGCAACATTGAGGTTAATTTATTATTAATTAACAACGTCTTTTTGTCTCATTATAATTTTTAAGTAACATTTGTTTTCCATTTCTATATTTTTCGTAATATATATATTAATTCAAAGGTTGTTAACATCGCAAATAAGACGACTGCCGACGATTGGTGGCTTGCGCAGCCCAGAAGCCGTCCGCCCTTCTTTGGAGGCATCTCCAGATCTGACGTGGACTCTGCGACTATCGCCATCGTCCATAACGAAGTATGACGAGTACCAATCACACAGTTAGACTAACAAGAAGAAAACAGTAATTTGTTGTACTTAAATTTAAAAATTCTTGTAGATTTATCTGCACGCGCTACCGACTCTCATTTCGTTTGCAGATTCCGTGAGATATGACGGTATGTTATTGTTAGACTAAAAGTAAAAGCTTCTTTTTTCTTCATAAAATAATGTAAATTTAAGATAAAATAAGAAACTTGAACAGATGTGAAGGCTACACTATATTTTAGTGAACATCACGACTTCGCTGCATATTTTCTCGTCTCTTCGCGCCAAGAACGACACTTCTGTTCAAGACGGACAAGAGCTAGTAAAGGTTTGGTGGACGACGAATTAATAACGATTGAATTATTAACATTTGAATTGCCGCCTTTTCAGAACTACCTCCTGGGACCCGTGCTAGTATTGATCTTCTCGATGCTCACGACGCCTTTCATTAGTCTGCCGATTGTCGATCGAAAGAGCAACTTTATGCATCAGGTTCGAGATAGTCAATTTGTTCTCTCTGTTTTAATTCGAAATTCTCTAGTACAGAAAGTGTAAATAAGTAGTTTCTTTTTTTTTCTAGTCTAACTAGAGTTATCTAGAGAGAAACTAATGGTGTTTCTCTGATTTATCGCGACTAACCTTCGTCTCTAATGATATTCTTGCTCTAGCAAATGCTGACTGGCGTCTCTCCTCTTCTCTTCTGGCTCTCGAATCTGGCCTATGACTTTGTGATCTACTCCCTTGGCTGCCTGCTCTTTGCTGGAATGTTCGCGATCTGTAACTGGGTTACGGATCGGCTGGCGGCGTAAGCGACTCTTTTCTTTTTGCAATCTACTTTTAGTTTTCTGTTTTATTTTTATTTAAATATCTATTCTCTTTAACCATATTTTAGCAGGGGTTCAAGCATCACACGTTGCAATGATCTGAATGTGTCTCTTTTCCTATAGCTTTATCAAAATTATATTTCACTTTTAAAACTAATTTAATTTTAGTAAGTTCTTTTTTTTCTTTTCAGCCTGTTCGCTCTGTGTATCTGCTTCTACTTTGCGACCATCTTCTTGATCTACACGTTCAGCTACATCTTCGCAACTCCGTCCAAGGGGCAAATGATCCTTTTCTTTTATCAGGTTCTTTGTCTGTCTCTCATTATATTTCCCCATCATTTTATCATTCTTAAGATTATCCATTTAAAGCCAAGTAACATTTATTTTTTTGTTTAGTTCTATAAGACGATACTTTACTCTAATTACTTATTGTTCTTGATGACTGTTATACTTCAGGTGATTGTGACGATTTTCGCGTATGGCCTAACGGTGCTCGCTGATCTCCACATTATGAAAAGCGAGATTTGGGCCAATGTTTTTGAGGTTAAAAACTTTATTCTTATTTTACAAGAAAAAAAGATTCGTCTTAGAATAACATTTTGCGAGACTTGTTAAGAGGAGCCTAAATTGTAGGCTCTCTTCCTGATGCTCGTACCTTCGTTCGCTCTTTGCCGCGGCGGCTATTACATTGCACAATCAGATACAGTCCCAAGAGGGCACGGAGACGGAGTCAATATGTGGGCGTGGAAGAAGCTGGGTACATTTCGTCATCATCAATCATTTTTAAAGATTAAAACACTATTCTTGCCATCTATGTTTTGCATTGTTGCCAAGTGTTTAAAGGAAGTTTCCGGCGAATATTTCTACAGTAGCGCTAGAGAACCAAGTTGAATGAGCGCGCTCATAAAGTTGCCTGTCGCTCGGTCAAGAGAGCATGTGAAATAGGAGGGCGGCTCTGACCTACCGTAGCTAAATCTCTACCCGCCAGTTTTCACGTTACTATAGCTCAGAATGTAATGGACGAAAATCGCTCAAACTTTCTGGATGTGTGTTTTACGCCCAAATGAACTTATCCACATAGAACAAAACATATGTATGTTAACTATTCCCCGAATACCTCCTTTAAAGGAGGACGATCACCAAAAAAAAAATTAATGGAGGTTTGAATTGTCGCGCGTCCACCGTAAGTATGGGCACTCTCATTGTCTTTCGTTTGCTATTTCGCATGTCGTACAAAAAAAAAATCAGCGTATAAAATAGCACGCCAGAATGAGATTGCGTATGGAAGCGGGAATTTGAAATCTGACATACATATTTTTCGGTGATCGCCTCCTTTAAGTTTTCAATATAGCTAATCTGGAAAATAGGAAGGTTTTCCAATTATAACACTTCTAAATAATTGTTAAAAGGATACAAAAAAAAGTTAGCCTCTTTTCCAGGTCCCATCTTCTGCTACATGCTCTCCTTTGGTCTGCTGACGTCGATTGTCTTCATTCTCCTTCAATTCAAGCGAGTCCGCCGCTCCATCTTTCTGCAATGGAGCAAGCTCTCGCGGTGCAGAAGGGCGATTCAGCCGGAGGCTTGTTCTTCATTATTACTATTATTTGATATTTATTATTATTTTTTTTTTTTTATGCTTTGTTGTTTATTTTTATTGTCATGTTATTTTTGGCGTTTCTATAATAAATGAAAGGAACTGATATCAATTTTTGTCCCTTTTCAGAGTGGCGATGACCAGGAGGACTCGGTGGTCTCTCGAGAGAGAACCGAAATGGCAGAGGCCGATGGCAGCGGCCACGCACTCGCCGTCAAGGAACTCACCAAGAAATATGGCAGAATGACCGCGGTAGGTTACTGTACTTTTAGATGATTACGGTAGATGTTGAGAATTCCTCTCTAGTGGTTGGCACAGTGCCCTCGTGATCCCCCTTTATTTCTGTGTTTCTTGGCCCCGTGCTCGAAACTCTTCTAGCTCTCTTTTTATCTCTCTTTCTCTCTCGCCTTCTCTCTCTGTCTCTCTCTCTCTTCTTTCCAGGTTGATCGTCTTTCCTTCGGCGTGCGTCCCAAGGAATGCTTCGGGCTGCTTGGAGTGAACGGCGCCGGAAAGACGACAACATTCGACATAATAACAGGCAGAACATTCGCGAACAGTGGCCATGTCATGATCTACGGAATCGACGTAGCAGAGGAAGTTGTCAGTAGTTACAATTCATATTGGGCCTTTTAAGAATCCCTGAATTTTCTCGGAATTTACAGAACAGTTTTTTTAATGCCAGTTATTTTTATATTTTGTCAACCATTTATAATGAAGAATGTGATAATTAAATTCCGTTGTCGATTCAAAGTCATTTGTGGATTCCTTCGTTGCAAAATGGTCGTTTGAGTTTTGATATTGCAAGGCGCTTTAGATTTTGTCATCGTTCAGTCATTGTTCAGAATCAGCTTGGCGAAAAGTTTTTATTTAGTTTGTTCTTAATATATGTTAGTTGTTACATTAATTATGGTAAATATGTTAAGAATCGGTAATTTTGCAATAACTTTCGTTACTCCTAATCCCGATTAATCTCCTTAATCGCCCTAAGGCCATCGGCTACTGCCCCCAATTCGATGCTCTGCTGCCCGAGCTGAGTGGACGAGCCAATCTCGAACTGCTCGCTGCCATGCATGGATTCAGCGAGCCGAAAAACAAGGTTTATTCAATGTTTGCAGAATTGGCATCGTCGCGAGCGAAATGAAGAACTGCCGCTATTTGGGTGTCGGCATGGGCATCTAATAGTACCGAGTTTCCTGGGTTTACTATAAAGTAATCCTCCCTATGTACCGTTATTTTTGCTCCGGGACCGAAAGTTGTGTTCTAAACATAATTATACATATGTAGTCGAGGTGACCATGAGTAGAACAAAAAAAAAGTAATTAGATCTCAAGGACCGAGATACAGACATTTCTAATGAACTCCCTATTCCTATTCGTGAAACGCTCAGGCCTCTTACTTAATTGCGTCGAAATATAACTGAGCATTGTGTTGAGAAAATTTTGCAAAGTGTTAATTTGCATAAATTAATACATATTTTCAACTCCTATACTGATTGTGAGGCTTAAAAATTGTTGCAGGTGTCAGCCCTTCTTCGTTGTGTCCTTATGGAGCAGCACGCAGCAAAAGTGTCAAAGAGATACAGGTTAAAAATATATTGATTGCATGACTATTTTAATTTCACTGCATTTTACATTTTTTTTTAATACTGAAGCAATATTTCCTACATGTATTTAGAGAATATCATCAATCAATTAGTGTCTAATTAATTAGTTCCTAATTAATTAGTGTCGTTTGCAGTGGCGGCCAGCGCCGCAAGATCAGCGTGGCCGTGGCTCTTCTCGCACAGAATCGCCTTGTAATTCTCGACGAGCCAACGGCTGGCATCGATCCAAAGGTTTGATTTAATATTCATTATGCTAATCAACACTAACTTCTTAAAAATGTACCGTTTGCCGCTCCCTGAAAACGACTAATTAATTAGTCACTAATTAGGCCCGCCGCGAGATCTGGGAGTTGCTGTGCGGAGTGCGAGACTCGGGAGACACGGCCCTTCTGCTCACTTCGCATTCCATGGACGAGTGCGAGGCACTCTGCTCGCGCATTGCCGTTCTCTACAAGGGACGACTACAGGCCATCGGGTCCTCACAGGCACTCAAGAGCAAGTCGGTTTTTGGAGAGGGGCGAGGGGATGGAGCAGAGAGAGAACGAGAGAGAGAGAGAGAAAGAGAGAGGGAGAGAGAGAGAAAGAGGGAGAGAGAGAGAGAGATTCAGGGGCGGAGAAAATTAGATGGTAGGAAATGCAGAGAGAGAGGAGGGAGGAAAAGGAAGAACAGAGAGAGAGGGAAGGTTTCCTTTCAGATACGGCAATAGCTACCAGTTGACCCTCGTCCTTCCCTCTGTGGACAAAACGGGCGAGGCAATCGCCGCGGTCGCTCGCCACTTTCCGGCATCGAAACTCAGCTCCGGCGAAGGCACTCTTACACTCAATTGGGAGGTCAGAGAAGGATCGGGGAGGGGGACGGGTGGGCGGAGCTTAGTTGAACGTCCTGCAAACTGTCATCACTCGCTTTCTCTCTCTCTCTCTCTCTCTCTCTTTCACTTCTCTTTCTCTCTCTCTCTCTCTCTCTCTCTCTCTCTCTTTCTCAATCCCTCTTCATCTCTCTTCTTCTCCCTTTCTCTCTCGTGATAAGAGGTATCTCGTTCTCCTCCTTTCCTCTCTAACTCTCTCGCTGCTCCTCTCTCTCTTCTCTTTCTCTGTCTCTCTCTCTCTCTCTCTCTCTCTCTCTCTCTGTCTTCTCTGTTCAGATCGCCCGACAGCACGGTGACTCATGGTCCACACTTTTCCGCCGTTCCCAAACAGTCTCGCAAGAAGTGGATGCCGTCGACTTCTTCATCTCTCAGTCTTCGCTCGAAACTGTCTTCATGCGCCTTGCCGAGGGAGCAGCCAAGAAAGGCTAAAAACCAAGAGCAGAGAGACAGGGGGGCTGTGCCCCCCCCCCCCTCCATGCAAAACAAAAAAACCCTTTAACCGCTCTTTCTCATCTTCTCCCTGACTCCCACTAACCCTTCCAATTAATCGACTTCCCTGCACATCACTGATAAATATCATTAAATAATTCTCGGGACCATGAATGCATGGCAAACTCTTTGAACTTTTTATTACTGCCTGTTGAGCAACAATTCGGAAAGATATAAATTGAAAGATGCCTAATAATATTTCATCGTCAATTTGGTCCTACAAATATACCGATAGATTTTTTTTTCTTTTCATCAAGTGTTAGACGTGGTAGTGAAATTTAGCAGTGAACATAAATATCATGAATACGAGAACAAGAATGTAGTACAAGAACGGATTGTGGGCGAACGTTGTGAGTGTTTCATACATTGTTATTATTATGCAAATACCCTTTTGGTAGTTTAATCTGCCTTTTTCTTTTAAATAAAATAACCATTGAGTCATTCCATTTATTACAGTAGATTTGTGAGAGGCTAGGGCACTGATTGTGATGTCATGGTGGACAGTGCAAAGGAGCGATTGGAGCTGTGGAGATCCCCGAAGAATGAAGCGGCTCTGACAACGTCAACTTCCGTGGCTGCACGTGACTACTAAATGTAATACTTGGGTAAACTCGTTCAATGTCGGATGCGGCAACACTCACGCCTTTATAGTTCACCGCCGTATAACTCAACACGCCCGGATGATCCTCGGTGGTCCGGGGAGCGGGCTTCAAACCCGTAGACGCTTAGCGGCGTAGTGGTTCGATTCCACCTCCCGGGTGTCTCCAAGACAAATTCTGATTGCATATGGTAATCAACCCACGGAGACTATTTTTTACCTTTATTTTAACATTAGAATACATTTACTTTTCTGATTTTCAGAATTTTTTTATACTGTTAGGAGTCACAATGGAAAAAAATATTTATAAAAAAATTATTTCTCGTCATTAACCTCTTCGGAATTAAAAATTATCGATTTTAACGATGGAATTGCTCATTCTCCTCTATTGTGCATACCGTCCAATACCGAGAAGAAAAAATCCTTTAAAAAAAAGATGAAATAATGCTCAAGTACAGCGATGTGTACCACAGATAGACGTATCGAGTACAGAAAAACAACGAGAGGGGAAGCAAGGGATATAAAACGTGGGAGAAAGACAGAAAAAGAGAGAGAGAGTCAAGTATGACAATTTATTGGTGTTGACAATTTATCAACAATTTATTGTGTGCGTGTTCTTAAAGTGAGAAAGTCTAAGGAATATCCCAAAATTCATCACTAGCGGGTGTGCTCAGGACGTTGTGGTTCACAACTCGCACAGAAGTGGAGGAATGAGCTGTGGTCGAATGCCCTCGCTTCGCAGAGACGGTGCTTGTGCTGCTCGCTCAGCAGCGCGTAGCACGCCGCGCGGCCCGCTTCCTCCAGGCGAGGCAGCGCACCGCCGAAGAAGCCCTCGAAGAACATTTAGTCGAATTCAATTATAATATTGATAGAACTAAAACAATAGCTGATATATAGGCGATTAGGGAAGCCTAATTTAGAATCGTTGGCAAATATTTCACATAAACTTTTTAATTTATTTAAACAAAATCAGTTCGCCAACTGCATGCGATTATGTTACATACATACATATATGTATGAAGACTCGTACAGGTACGGAACCAACCGTATAGACGGTGTTATGGAGATTCGTGACGACTTTTCCAGAACGAGAGGAAGCGGCACTGACGTTTTCTTCGATCGAATTCTTCTTGCTGCTGTTGCGGTCTCTCTTCAGGTCCAACGTGATCACAGTCCGGCCATCCCGTGGCGTAATCAACAATAACGTCAACTCCTCCCAGGATGCCGAATTCGTGAACAGCTTGACAGGCTCGAAAATCCTATTTCCTTGCTGTGGCTTGAATCGCACGCTCTTTTCACAAATCAAACCAAGATCTTCGATGCTGAGAAGGCGTGTTCCCGCCAGTCTGGCAATCTGTTTCGCTGCGTCGCCATCGTGATAGAAACACTCACCAAACTCGACTGGATGTTCCATGACGCATTCGCTTGAAATGACTTCCCCAGTACTTCGAGAGACGAGATAGCTTAACGAACACCTTTTGAAGACGCCGAGCTTGATCCAGCTCTCATAAGAAAGCAGACAGATGTGGTCCGGATCACTCAAGGGACCTGACTCCTCGACCGTCAGCGAGACTTCATAGGGCATAGAATCCGTGAAATGGATGTGCATGGATACTTCGTAGGTGACGTCACCGTCAAAGAGGGGAGAAGAACTGGTGAAGCTCACGATAGCAAGGCTTCTCGAGTACAGGGCGATGGGCACGAAGAGACGCGTTGCGGTCACGAACACGGCTGTAACAATGCATTGATCATGGGTCGGCACTGTCACCGGCAGCACGCATGTGGCATGACTTGCGAGTTGTCGTGATGACATCGGAGTGAGAGGAGTAAGAAAGAGTCGACGGCGGTAACGGCCAGGCGGAGAGTTCGCCTGCCAAGGGTAGCTTTGGTTGGAAAGGGAGTCGTCGCGGAGAAGACGACGTGCGACCGTCGGGCATTCGTTTGAGTTGACGTCGATGTGAGAGTTTTGGCGCCAGAGAACCGCGTGGTCGGAGACGGCGAGAATCTTCGGGACGGTGTACGCATTCTCCATGCGGATGTCACATGGGAAGAAGCCGAGAGGAGACATCGCACGAAAAACCATCGAGCACTCTAAAAAGAAGAACGGATACACAAGAGAGAGAGAAAGAAAGAAATATCTATTAAAAATTTTGTTGAAAAAAGATTCTTGAACACCTTCTTCTCTGCTATGATAGTCGTTCTTGATGTGACATTCATACTACTTATTACTTTCTAAAACAGAGGAATTTTAGCTGTCGCTAATCAAATGAAACGGAAACAAGAAACGAACCAAAAAGACGAGGAGATGCGAATGAATGACGAGAACGTGAGACACATAGGCTTAATTACTTGTGTTTCAAGGCTGTGCTAAATGGATATTGCCTAATTAGCCTATAGTATTCATTTAGCGCAGTTTGAATTGCAACTAATTAAGTGTATAGACATAGACGAAGAAGATACCAGCAATAATAAAACTGAAAGTAATAATAAAAGATTGAATCAGAGAAAGAGAGAGGGGATGAAGTGCTTAAAAATGATTGCAATATTCTAATTCGAATAACCTAAACAATGGAATTCAGGTACGAAATGACAGTGACGCTGACTTATAATAAATTTGTGCTTGGAATCTTATTTAAGGTGCTCATCTTGTACCAAATTTCACCCTCTTTCTTACGACGCATTTTTGGACATGCGGAAATTTTTTGAAGTAGTTTTTTAAGCCTTGTTATTATACAGAGCGAAATTTCCTAGATAGATCGAAACTTTTCGCGTGCGAACAAAAAGATCGTACGTTTCTAATTTTTCTTCAATGATGATTATTTTGCAGCAAATTTAACTCTCTTTCTTCCTGTCTAGGTTCGGTTCCAGAGTGGAGAAATGACCAAAAAGTGGTATGCTAACCATTCAAATTATTTAAAGCAAAATTTCTCTGCCAAAATGAATGCTTAGCAAAACATGTTCCCAGATGAAATTTGAAGGGCTTTCGAAATGCTAATGAATGATATGTACGTGGTTTCTCAAAAAAAGGTTTCTCAAAACAGCTCAATGAATTTTCAGACCTCGGGTGATGTATCCCGACTGGGATTGTAATGAAATTAAACTCATTAAATAGAGCGGGTCGAGTTGTAAAAGACACATGACTTCTGTTAATGAATTCGAAAACAATTTACCGGGGCAGGCAGTGCTCGTAGCTTAATATTACAATTGAACTCGTCTAAATGTTCTTCGAGGGCTTCTTCGGCGGCGCGTTGCCTCGTCTGGAGGAAGCGGGCCGTGCTGCGTGCTTACATGCTGCTGAGCGAGCGGCACCAGCAGCGAGTACCACTTCGGCAGCCCTATACGAAACTGGATGACTCCTCTCTTTGGGCTCTATAACAGCAAAAGACGTTGCTATTGTAGTCCACTTCTCTGCATATCGATGTAGAAGACGAAGGGAGGGATAGGGTTTTCACAGGTTTATCTTCTCAACCAGACCAACAATGATGGGGGTGAAGAAGACACTTTCTCAAAACGATTACTACATCCATCCCGCACTCTGTGCTCCGTATATTTATTTCTCTCTCTCTCTCATTCTATCTTTTATTATTACTTTCATTTTTATTATTGCACGTACCGTTTTCATCTATGTATTCACTACACAGAAGTTTAGTTGTGATTAAAGACAGCGCTTAATGAATATTATTGGCTAATGAGGCTATTCTTTTTAGCGCAGTTTTGAATCACAAGTAATTAAACTTATGTGAAGTGCCTTCTCTTCTTCTTGTCATTCATTCGCATCACCTCATCTTTTTGGATCGTTTTTTTTCTGTTTCATTGGTTAACGACTGCTTGAATTCCTCTCTTTTACAAAATAATATGTATGAATTTCACATCTAGAACGACTTTCATTGTAGACATCAAGGCGTCCACTACCATCTATATTATCCTTTTGTAACAAAAAGTTTAATAGATATTTCTCTCTCTATCTGTTTTTCCTTTTAGAGTAATCGATGGCTCTTCGTGCCCTGTCTCCTCTCGGCTGCTTCTCATGTGACTTCATGATGGGACAGTACATAGACGAATACGATGTCCCGAAGATTCTCGCTGTCTCCGACCACGCGATTCTCTGGCGCCAAAACTCTCACATCGATGTCAACTCAAACGAATTCCCGACGATCGCCCGACGTCTTCTCCGTGACGACTCCCTTTTCAACCCAAGCTACCCTTGGCAGGCGAACTTTCGGTGCTACCTTTACGAACGTCGACTCTTTCTTACTCCTCTTGCTCCGATGTCGTCACGACAACTCGCAAGCCATGCCACATGCTTGTTGCCGGTGGCCGTGCCGATCTATGATCGCTGCATTGCGACTGTCGCGTTCGCGACCGCAACGCGTCTCTTCGTCCCTATCGCCCTGTTCGAAAGAGGCCTTGCTATCGTGAGCTTTACCAGTTCTTCACCGCTCTTTGACTCTGACGTCAGCTACGAAGTATCCATGCACATCAATTTCACGGATTCTCTCCCCAAGGAAGTCTCGCTGACGGCCGAGGACTTAAGCCCCTTGAGTGATCCGGACCACATCTGTCTGCTTTCTTATGAGACCTGGATCACCTACAACACCGCCAAAAAGTGCTCGTTTCGCTATCTTGTCTCTCGAATTACTGGTGAAGTCATTTCAAGCAAATGCGTCATGGAACATCCAGTCGAGTTTGGTGAGCGGTTCTCTCACCAGGGCAACGCAGCGAAACAGATAGCAAGACTGGCAGGAAGGCGCGTTCTCAGAATCGAAGACCTTGGTTTGAATTGCGTGAAGGGCGAGCGATTCAAGCCACAGCAGCGAAATAGGATTTTCGAGACAAGCTTTAGTAACCCATTTTCTGGAATTCTTAACGTTTTCTACAGTATCCTGATACTTGAACAGTATACGGTAGAGTAATAGCTTATTTTCCATCCCGATTACTATAATACTTATTCAGCTGAAATGCCAGTGTGAGCAGCTGCCCCGACAAGCAGCTGCACTCGTAACGGTGGCATCTGAAGACACCCGTCTACCGTACACGGTTGTCGAAAATGTTAATATTTTGCACACATATGCTTTCCCTAACATTATTTTTTACGACTGTGTAGGTTTTGAAAATGCTCTCAGATATAACTGATTTTCGTTTAAAAAATTATAAGATGTCTTTCATATTTAGGCGACTCATGCTCGACGCCTGATCGACATCCTGGGACTGGGTGGAAGCAGTTGAGTCGAAATGCCGAAAAAACGGGTTGGCGATGTGGTCAGCAAATACAATAATATTCTTCTCAACTATTATTCCCATTCATCCCTTATTATAACACCACCTTTTTCCCCAAGAAATTGGCTCTTTTAGGTGCACATGCTGTTGTGTGAGGAGACTTACCCGACTACTCCAATAGTGTGTCTGGCGATGCTTGACGATGACGCGTGGTCGAATGTTCAAGAAGTTACTGTAAGTTTTTTCCCTTTTAGGAAAAAAGTCGTGTATTCATTACGGATTGAGTCATTGGATATTCTTGCCTAAATATGCAAGTGTTCTGCTTATACCAGAGTGAGTTTTATCCGTGTTACAAATAATACTTTTAATTAATAAAAAAAATCATAGACACAATACGAAATTAATTTAGCGGAAATGGGCGGACGAAGTCAACACCACCCGATTATGGAAACTGGTGGTGGACAAGTACTCGAAGAATAAGGAAGGTGTGATTTCTCTCCTGTCAGCACTCGGATCTGCCAAACTCAATCCTGGACAGTTTCAGAAGGTTTGATGATGAATATTTGTTGAAATATTACTTTTCTAAATTGTATTAGTGAAAAAGCATTGCGGATGCGACCACCACATCAATTTTTGAGTGAAGTTTCTTCAATCATTGCAGCAGCTATCAAAAATTGTTCCGTCCGCTTCGCAAGTTCTTCTTGGGCGGGGAATGTGCCGAGAAGAAGTGAAAAGTATTCTTAATGCTCTACCGAAGAACATCGCCTTGTATAAATCACTGCAGTAAGCAATTTGTAAAAGAATTACAGGCTTGAAAATTTCCGTCTTGTTTAATCTCTTTTTTATTTTATTTTTTTATTTTTCGAGGCAACACAATTTAAGATTGGTGTCTGTCCATTCAGGAAAATCCTTCGAGTCCCAAGAAAGCACCCACTGAAGCCTGTCGAGATAAGAGAGCGTCTCCTGAAAAGACTCTCCCGGTCCACTGCGAAGTTCTTCAGCATTGGTTCGCTGGAGAATACTCCAAGATTGGCCATGTTTGCCGAACCGGTTCGTCTTGGCTCTTAAATAATTACGTTGTAAACGAACATACTCAGTGCTAGAATACTTTTTGAAAGTCTCATTACATTAGTATTTAATTTCAGTGCGACAGTGCTGATCTGGAGGGTTTTCTCAGACGTCGATCTTGTGTGGCGATCTTTGTTGGACAGCCTGACAAAGGATTCAGAAAACTCATCGAGACTCGACTTCGTATGAAAGTATGAATTTCACATCTAGAACGACTTTTATTGTACAGAACAAGGCTTACACTATCATCTATATTTTCTTTTTGGAACAAAATGTTTAATAGATATTTCTCTCTCTCTCTTTCTCTCTCTCTCTATGTATATATATATATCTGTTCCTCCTTTTAGAGTAATCGATGGCTCTTCGTGCCTTGTCTCCTCTCGGCTGCTTCCCGTGTGACATCCCCCCGGAGCCACTGTACTCTCGCAAACTCCCGAAGATTCTCGCTGTCTCCGAGCACGTGATTCTCTGGTACCAAATGTCTCCAATCGACATCAACTCAAACGAATTCCCGACGGTCGCCCGACGTCTTCTCAGCCAAGACTCAAACCCAGGCTACCCTTCGCTGCCAGCCGAACTTTACCACCGTCGACTGTTTCTTACTCCTCTTGCTCTGATGTCTTCACTGCAACTCGCACGCCAAGCCACATGCGTGTTGCCGTTGGCAGTGCCGCTAGATGATGGCTGCACCGTTACAGCCGCGTTCGCGACCGCAACGCGTCTGTTCGTGCCGATCGCCTTGTTCGTGAGAGGCCTTGCTATCGTGAGCTTCACCAGTTCTTCTCCCCTCTTTGACGGTGACGTCACATGCGAAGTATCCATGCACATCCATTTCACAAATTATTTCCCCTATGAAGTCTCGCTGTCGGTGGAGGAGTCGGGTCCCTTGAGTGATCCGGACCAGATCTGTCTGCTTTCTTATGAGAACTGGATCTGCTACTACACCACCAAAAAGTGCTCGTTTCGCTATCTTGTCTCACGAAGTACTGGAGAAGTAATTTCAAGCGAATGCGTCATGGAACATCCAGTCCAGTTTCGTAAGCGTTTCTCTCACGATGGCGACGCAGCGAAACAGATTGCCAGACTGGCGGGAACACGCCTTCTCAGCATCGAAGATCTTGGTTTGATTTGTGAAAAGAGCGTGCGATTCAAGCCACAGCAAGGAAATAGGATTTTCGAGCCTGTCAAGCTGTTCACGAATGCCATGTCCTCTGCGGAGTTGACGCTTTTGTTGGTTGCACCTGGTGGTGCAACGATCAGCTTGGACCTGAAGAGAGACGGGAACGGTAGCAAGATGGAATCTCACGAAGTTTGCGTCAGTGCAGCTTCCTCTCGTTCTGGAAAAGTCGTCACGCGTCTCCATAACACCGTCTATACGGTTGGTTCAGCACATATACGAGACTTCATAAACATTCGTAATATAGTCCTATGAAAAAAAATTTTGTTAGAGGAAAAAGTTTATGTGAAATATTTGCCAGCGATTCTAAATCAGATTTTTCGTTCTGTTCGACCTGTGAACCGCAATATACTGAGCACGCCCGCTAGTGATGATATCTCCGAGATTCCTGAGGCTTTCTCAATCTTTGACCGTGAACACCAATAAATTGTCAATGCAATGGGGCACAGAGCAACATGTTGTGATTGCTTGTTTAAGAGTCCTATTGCATTTTGAAAGAAGTATGCCTTATGTTGTTATAGTCTGATCACGAATGGGGATACTTCTCTCTTTCTCTCTCGCTCACTCTCTTTCGTTAGAATTTTCACTTGTCGATAAAAGAGAGGGCCATACATGCGTATTCTACCTGATATCTCCTTTCAATAGATATGGGAAGTGAGAGAAATCAGAGAAATCAACTAAACTGCACACAAGACGGCGTACATCAGAGCCGGTTAATCTATGGCAATGGACTTAGAGATGACCGCGCGCCCGGGTTGCATTTTTTTTCCACAGGAACCACGGAGTCCTGCTGCCCATGCTGCACGTGTCATGGATCACACAATCAAGAGTTGCTGACAGCGTCCCTGCTCGGCCAAGCTCAGCCCGCGTCTGTCGCTCTTCGGTTCGCGAAATGGAGGAGTCGTAATGCTCTGAATTTTCGTCCATCTAGCCTTGAATGAAATTAAAGTGAATGAACCGTTGTTGTCTGTGTCCATTTCTACGATTGATGGTGTACATCATTGTGCGCGAGCATTGTTTCATCTCCACATGCTAGTTTCATGCGCACGTGCTTTTTAAAAGGAGTTTTATTATTATATAAATTGTTTATGAGGCCGCTTCAACACGATCGAAGCTTCAATCATTGTGTTAACATTTCTTTTCGCACTGTTATCAATGAGCTTCTGGTTGCGTAACAGTGTGTACAAGAGATCAGTATTGTGAGCCACGATGTCATCGTGCAAAAAAAAAATCTTTATTTAATTCCTAAGAGTATTCCCAAAATTCTCCGAAAATTTTCATCCCAAAAAACTTTACTAATTTTTTACAAGAAATATTTTCATATATGTAAAGATCTGGGATCGAAATCTGCCTCCGTGACACCCGGAAGGTGGAATCGAACCACTACGCCGCTAAGCGTCTACGGGTTTGAAGCCCGCACCCCGGACCACCGAGGATCATCCGGGCGTGTTGAATCATTTGGGATGTGAACTATAAAGGCGCGATTGGTGCCGCACCCGACATTGAACGGGTTTACCCAAGTGTGCCTCATATAGTATTCACATGCTGCCACGGAAGTTGAGGTTGCCAGAGCCGCTTCATTCTTCTCGCTTCTCCATTTCCGCCGTCGCTTCTTTCCATTCTCCATCCCGATATCAAATCAATTCCAATGTCACAATCTCTAGTCCCGCGTAAATCTGCTGTATTCCTCATTCTGCAGTCCCACACAAAACTGAACGACTCTTTTGAGGCTTCTTCGAATCACCTTATCGTACACATACACACAAAACGCATTGCAAATAGACTTACAGTTGACTTCAAACCCGAGTTCGTCAACCTTTAATTCGTCTATTTTCACATACAATTAATTAGTAAGTGACATTCTGCAAAAGATACTTTCGAACTCTGATACAATGAAATCTGTAAAAAAGCGCAGAAAAGAGTTGGCAAATACTAGTGAAGGACTAAAGAAGACAACGAGTAAGTAACTCATGGGTACTTGGTCCAAATATCAGAATGGTGGGGAAATATCCAGATCTCGCTCTCTACTTCTTGCGGTTGCCACCCATGCCGCCCATGATCATCGCGATTCGGATGAAGATGTTCAGGACGTCCATGTAGATCGACATCTGCCTGGAGAAGGAAAAAAATCAGCTTTAATCTTTTGGCACATTGCCAAATAATATACAGAAGGTAATTTTAATCTCTCAAAACTATCTTCTCTCATTCAGTGTTTCAACACTTCACTGCCTCTCTATCTCTCTCTCTCCGACCAAATTCCTCTCAATTTTGAAAAGAATATAAACAAAAAAATGATGTTAAAAAATCCACTAAAAATGAGCTATGATTTCATGTTTATAAATGTTTTTAAACAGCTGACGCATTGATGGGGTCGAACGACTTGAAGTTGTGCTGCTCCATGCCGTAGGCTCCTGAAGCAAGGAAAAAGATACTTATTTACGACTATATAACATCCACTCCATTTCAAGATTTCGCAATCTATGATAATAATCAAACATTTAAAACATCGACTTCCTCCCATACCATACCATATTGCACTGGCCCTTCTCCACTTGGTGAGCCCATACCACGATTAAAGCAGTCCTCGGTCAGACCCATTGTAAGACCCTCCCTTACCTGGGTACATTCCGTTGGCTGGGTACGCCTGGGCATGCTTCACCACTCGCTGCGTGTCGTGGAGGAGGAAGGCAGAGAAGAGGATGAGGCCACCGTAGAGGACAATCGAAGCGAGACCTGAACATCAAGAGGATCTGTAGGCACCGCAACTAGGAAGAATTAGAACTAAGAACTTCGCCCTCACACGATTTTCTCCCCTCTCTACTTTCCGCCTGTCTTCACTTTCCTTCGTCCTCTCTCTCTCTCTCTCTCTCTCTCAGTCTCTGATCTCTCTCCACTCCTCCTCGCTCTCTTTCTCACCTCTTCTATTACTTCCCCTTCGCTCTCTCACCTTCTCCGCTCTGTTTCTTTTCCTCATTTCTCTTTCTCTCATCCGTACTCCTCTCTCTCTCTCTCTCTCTGATATCTCTCTCTTACTCCCCCTCGCTCGCTCTCTCCCTATCTCTCTCTTTCCCGCTTTACTCTCTCTTTTTCCTCTCTCTATCTCCTGCCAGACTTTCTCTCGCTCTTTCTCTGCTCTGTCCCTCACTCTACTCTTTCACTATCTCATCTCTCTCTCCCTCTCTCTCACCTGCTCCAAGTGCCGTGCCAGGATGGAAGAAGAGGCCGGCAATGTTTGCCACGAAGACGACTCCGAATCCCATGGCAAGAGGCCCTCCCATGTAGAGGAACTTCTCGGACGGCGCCGTGATCGCCACGCTGGAGAGGCCTTAAAACATCTCAGCTTTAAAAACAAATTTTAAATTATTGTTTTTTAAACATTTATCTTTTTAAAGCATTTATCTTTCTAAAACTAAAAAACCTAATCATCTAAATTGATGAACAAACAATCTCCTCCAAATCTGATCTACGAAAGGATTCATTGATAGCCCACACTTGGCTATATCATGGCTCAAAGCTACCGTACCCGCGACGACTCCGGCCGTGTACCATGCGGCCCTCATGAGGATCGGCCCGCCGAGCATGCAGAGGGGCGCGAGGACGGCGCCCATCGTTGCCGCGTGCACCAGCCAAGCAGAGTGCTGGAAAGAGAAGGAAGGGATGAGGTTCTCTCAAGTCTACAGTACCCCACAATTAACTCTACAATAACCACATTCTACAACTCTACGGTAACCACATTCTTCAACTCCACAGACTCACTTCTTCAACTCCACAGCACCACACTTCAGTCTCTACTCTTGCAAGCAGCTACCATTTCCACTCGCAATTGTATATTCAATCAACATATTTTTACGCGAGCAGATAAAGTGAGAATATCAACTGCTGTCGTATTTCGTTCTATATTCAATTAATTCTTCATGCATTTGGCTTTGGCGTCAAGCCTCTTCGCCATGAAGACACCACCGTATAATGCCAGCCTGTCAACTAATATAAACAGTGAATAGTAAGGATAGCTGCCCCTTTCCCTCCCTCCTCCACCCACCTTGAGCAGCGTGTTGTCATAGTCGATGGCGCGTGCGACGTAGCCAGTCGCGATGATGGCGCCGAGAGTCACGGCGAAGGCCTCAAGGAAAGGAAAAGTAGTGTACCTTTGAATATGAACTTATAAAAGGCTCGGATCTAGATTCCCACCAAAAGATTCTTGAAGATACTCATAATAAGAATAATCGAAAAAAATCGCTCTCTCTCTCTCTCTGCCATCTCTCTTCTTTCTCACTATCTCCTCTCCGCCCTCTCTTTCACTCCATCACTCTCCCCTCCTCTCCGTCATTCTCCTCTCTCTCCCCCTCCGTCATTCTCCTCTCTCTCTCTCTCGCGCTCTCTCTCCAACCATGAGTCCTCCACCCGAAGTGAGTCGCATGATGGTGGGCGACCTGGAGGCGGCGACTCCGGATGCTGCCGTGACTCCGAGTGACGCGGCCAGGTACGAGTACGTCGAAGACAGACGCTCGCGCACGTACGACGGCCAGATCCTGAAATGTTTCTTTTTAATGACAAATAAGGGTATCTTCTCAAATAAGAAATTAGTCTTTTAAACAGAGAAAAAGATATATACAACATTGCTGCACTCCTTTCTTTCCAATCATGTCAATTCTTCGGGAAGAAAACACACTTTTCGAAACAAATGTTTCTTTTTAATGACAAATAAGGGTATCTTCTCAAATAAGAAATTAGTCTTTTAAACAGAGAAAAAGATATATACAACATTGCTGCACTCCTTTCTTTCCAATCATGTCAATTCTTCGGGAAGAAAACACACTTTTCGAACAAGCAAATCTCGTTGATGTTCGGGGATTACTGTATGTAAGTTTCTTTTTTTACATTCATTCGTAAGAGTATAATACGTTTCTTCTCTCCCATTTAGCCCTAAAAGAGTACTATTACTCTACTAACGCAGAGTCGCGGAGAATGCTGCTCTCCTTGGACATGCCCGCACCGTAGTAGACAAGGGAGCCAATGCCGAAGAGAGAAGCGCCTGCCAGTGCGTACGTCCCGTAGATGTACGCTTAAAGTGTTGCAATCATTCAATTTTATTTTATCCATTTTCATTTACCACTTTTTGAGACTACAAAAGTCTAGAATGCGCTCTGGAATTGGAAACAAAAAAGATTACTTAACAAAAAAATCTGTTTGACCAAGACTCCGGGAACTTTAATCAAATCACTAATTAAAAACAAATTGCGTAATGCACAAGAGTACTTCCACAAAAACCATTGAGTTCAAAGTATGGAACATTTCGCAATGGTATTTTCCCGAGCCATTTCATCACGTACGCTTTCCAGTCGTCGGTCCAAGGAGGCGCTCCTTCAGCGTGGGGCCGGCTTGAGAGCGAAGGTTGAATCCCTGGAAAATGGCCATTCTTGCGATTAACCCCCTATTTCAAGAGTAATCCGATATTCCAATCATTACACTAGCTTTTAAATCTAGCTGTTTCCGTTAGATTTTCAGGCCAAACACTGGAAAATAACATCAAAAATATATTTAAAAAGAAAAATAGAGCTTTAAAATGAATAAAGATAATATTGATTTAAAAAAAAGAATAAAAGGAGCTATTTATTATTTTACTGACGGTCTGCTGTGCGAATCGGGAGCCAAATCCGCTGGCACCGCTGCCACTCGTGGAGGGGCCACCGAAGCGAGCGGCTCGTGCAGCAGTGTTCGTGAAGCCGCGGCAGTTCTGGACTGCGAGGCGCGAGAGCATCTTTGATGCTAAAGTCTCTTTCTGCAAGACAGAGACACAGGGAATAAAGTAAGTTGGATGAAAGAAGACGAAGAAGAAGAAGATTCAGAGAAAGAAAGCAACAACGGCGACTTGCATTTTGAGCGGTGGCTTCAGATGGAAAGAAAAGAATGCAAGCGAAAAAGTTAAGTACTACTAGATATTACTTCACGCGTACACTACAAAATGATAGAAAAAGACGCAACTTCTGCATTTCATCATGGGAATCCTAATTAAAATCCACAGATAAAAATAAGAAGCTCAATGATATGTCAATATGTAAATTCAGTCGCAACTAACCCTACTAGGCTTCCATCAAAAGAAATCAGTAACAAGCACTCACGATTTTAGAAAGCGACTGCCAGGCATGAAACGCGGAAAGGAAACAACAAGACGAAAACCAAATGAGACCACTTAACTTTAAAACTGTTTTTAGATATCTAAACGTCCATTTCCATTCCAAAATCAAAAAGGCAAGAGATCACAGCAGCAAACCGACCTACCGTTCCGCGATCAGCTAATACTAATAACAATCTTAACACTCTCCGCCCGACCACTTCCTCGCCTCATTAGCTTTCGCAATGCAACCGAAAGTCGCAAGACCGGGATGAAAACTGAAAAATGATGACGTAAAGCACGCAAACTCCACCACAGCCTCGCGAGAAGAAGCAGTGTTCGCGAATGTTCGGGGAATTTCGCAATGCTCTACTCTCATCCCCGACTCACGGGGGGTACCCGCCCTTAAACAATTCCGGAAATTTGACACAGCAAATACCGTACTTTTCCGCGTTGCGCCCGTTTCATGCGTCGCGGCAAGGCACAGCATCAGCTCGCCTCCAAATGCATCGATCGAAGTGATTTAAACTCCCTCCAAAAGTTACCGTAATATTTGCTTATATTCGAGCAACTGGCAATTTGCCAGCAGGTTCACCTTAGCTCTAATGATTTTTAAGTCCCACTCCAAATTGCGATCTGGTAAATCTCGGCGAAAACTTCGACCAATCTAATTCACAACTACACTCGTTCACCATAACGAACATGGATACCCCCCGTGCCGACTTGAATGCCAGACTACAAAGTACAACAACGGCCGTGCACTCGCATATACATAATTCTTCCTCGCTCAAATACTCTTCTTTATCTATTTATATCAGTTATTCTTCATGAATCACACATTTAAATCATAAACAAAATTAATCCGAACCACGCATGCCAGCAACATGTTAAAGGCGATGAAAAATTGCAACAAATCAGAGAAGAAGACAAAAACAAACATTTTATTCGCTCTTTCTCTTAATTGCTGCCAACAACTTCCTATATGAAATTACTAGAAATGTACATTTTAATCGTTCACATGAGGTGAAGTCCTCTAAAGAAGGAAAGGGAAGGGGCAATTCTGGTTCTCAAAAGACGGATATAGATGATAGTTCACTCATTAATACGTCTTCTTGAAGGGGGGGGGGGGGAAGGGAAGTCGTTCTGGGACCCAAAATTCAAATATAATGACGTCATCTCTTCTCATCTCTTGGCTCCCCCGAGGCATTTGGGTGCTTCTGCTGCCTGCTGCCCTTCGTACTTGGACGTCGGAATTGCGTCTATGCGAAGAGCATGGACGCCATTTGCGAGCTCGTGCGCCAGGCACTCGTTCACCAGGCGATGCCGCTGCAAAGTCAGACAGAAAAGTATATCGGGGAGAGAGAGAGAGAGAGACGGAGAGAGAGAGTGATAGACAGACAGAGAACGAGGGAGAGAGCGAAAGAGAGAGACAGAGAGAGAGACAGAGAAAGTGAGAGAGAGAGAGAGAGAAAGAGAAAGAGAGAATATGAAGCGATTGGCGAGAAAATCAACGAGGACCGGATCCAAGGCTTCACATTCCTGGTGATTTTCTCGCAAATCGTCTCACTCATTGTCAGTGGGATTTCTCTATATATCTATCTCTCTATTCTTTTTCTTTTTTCTCTCAGTCTGATTTCTGTCTCTCTCTCTCTCTCACTCACTCTCACTCTACTCATCCAACCTGTAGCACTGTCTTTCCTTCAAACTCGTCAGAAACAATCTGCACGAGGAAGTGCTTCTCTGCTCCCTTGGGCACATTGTGGAACTGGCTCTCGCAGACAACATTTAGATAGTGCGGCTGCAAATACTTTGGAATGTCATATATATAAAGATGGTTTTTTTTGTTCGTTAAAGCACCTTCACTTTTAAATAGAATATCCCGCAACCATTTTTCTTTTTTTTCTCATTTTTTTCAATATATCTTCCTGATTGTGAGAAGAGCGAAAGCTAAAACAGAGTCGATAAGATATTCATGCAATAACGGTATAAGTCCCAGGAGATCCCTAATACAAACTCTAACAAGCATTTTCTAATTCTATTTTATCTTTTTGCTAAAAATATTTTCTTAACAACTACATAATGACTACATTATCCATTAAACTCAATGGATATCTGTTGATTCCATCTGATTCCAACCTTGAAAGCCTCGCTAAGCTTCTGCCTAATGGTCGCTCCCACTGGTCCTTCAGACGCCGTCGCTTCGGCAACCGATGACATCATGCGTAATGCGCTCCGGACACCAGAAATCAGGCGCATCCACCTATCATTACAGAATCAAGAGCTTACAATCTACCGTAACCTTTACAGTAGTCACATTTCAGCTGTTGTCACCATAAGTACCATCTTCCCGTATAGTCGTTCGCCACAGAAAGAATTCCATCCTACCGAACCAATCTAAGCTATCCATGACAGTGCTGACCTTCTAGCAGTTACAACTATATAATTACAATATTCTCCTCCGGCCCAAGGCCACACCCAAACAACTGAAGGTGGTCCTTCAAGAATCCATAACTACACCTTTAGCATCTAATTCAGCACACCTAATAGCATCAATTAAAGCGCAATCCTTTTTTCTACATCTAGGCTAGATCATCACAATAATGATATTACCCAAGCATACCATGAAAGAACCCTTTCACGCTCCTTCCATAAATGGCCGACTTTCCCTGCTCTTCAATGCGACTCTTCGGTAATCAAATCATCAGTACTTCTTAACAGTCCCGCGAATACTTCCTGGAGAGTAACCAGAGCAAAACACAGTCAACTCTGCTAAAACTCAAAAGGAACAGTAACAGAATGAATATTTTATAAAGCCATAGGTATAAAACATTAAAGCAACCCTACTGTCGTGAACCAGTATCGCAAAGAATTTCTCATATGCACGAAGAAGTGCGTGGTGGATATGTGGACCGGATTTTGCGTTGAGATTCGGGGCAAAAGCACCATGAAACATGTGTGATATCACAACCATAAATCAGCTAGAGCAGCTCACGTACTCGTCAAGCAAAATAATATCTACAGTAACCACTCCCTATAAATATGAATCATTTACAGTATGCTGACTCCAATAAGCTGTTTGTGATATTCAAAGAGGATGATGTATCACAAAAGAATAATAAATGATATGAACAAGTTTAGCAGATATGAGGAAGGGGTCTAAGGTGTTCTAGCAAAGGGGTCTAAAAGCCTTCTAGAAAAAGTGGTCTAACTCTTCTAGCAAAAGAATCAAGGGAGTGGGGAGGGAGGTGGGAGCAGGATTCATCATCTTCACCACTCCTTGACCACCTCGAGATGCCAAGTCCACGCGAGAAACTCTTGCTTATCGTCATCCACCAGACGAGACTTCACCTTGTACCTGAATGAAAAACCTTGGTCGATACTTGCTCACCTTGCTAGCGAAATCGGTTACACAGTATTTTTGCATGGCATGAAAGGGGGCTTACAGGGTATAGATCCACTTTCCGGGCGCTATAAATCTCGAATCTTCCCGATTTTTTTTCCATTCGGGCTTGAAATCCACGTCTTCTTGGCTGTAGATGGCTATATCTTTCAGTGAGGGTAGTATGAACGGCTTTTGAGAGTTGGGAGGCCAATTAGTTGGGTACTAATTAATTAATTAATTAATTAATTATTTATTTAAAAAAACCCCACTTTCCCCTGCCGATCATGCCACTTGGTGCCGTGTCCGCGGGGGTGGAGTAGTGCTGGAGAGCGGGGCGAGGCGGGTACGACCCGAGCATGCAGCGGTCCGACTCCACCGGAATGCCCTTGCGGCTCACCTTGTAGATGTACCTCAAAAATATATATTTTTTATTTATTTAATTAATCTTTTTTTTATATTAATATTTATTTTTACCCTAAAGCTAAAAGCAATGCTTTTTATTTTTTACAAGTCTAAAAGCATCGAATATAAAGCCCTTTCCACATAAAATCATTCGAAATTTGCTGGCCAAATAACATGCTTAGCATCCGCTCATTGCTCAATAGTACAGTATTCCATGTGGGGAATACAACAAACTACCGTACTTGAGTCCGCTGACAATCTCGCGTTGGACGTAGAAGGAGAGGCGAAGCTGATAGGTCGCGCCTTCCTTCAGACGAAGACTCAGCTCGTCGCCACCGCTGCCGCCGAGCTGTTGAAAGAGAAGTTCATTCTCGAAATACTTTGTTAAGGCCAAGTCAAAGTTAAAGACTACACGAGTTTCCCGGCAGTGTTCTTCCGCATCATTTCTTCTCGCACATCCTTGGATAAAATTTTTGTTCCATGTTCACTTCCATATGCCCTACTCGCCTATCTCCATAATTATAGTTGGATGATGCAATAGCCAATAATAATAACAATAACAACTCTTCCAAAAAAACTCCCTTATCTCCCCTCATCAATATTCTCCACTTGTATCTGCCTATGACTCTTCAACGCCCCAACCCCAACCCAAAACCCAGCCCCAATCCAAACCTTGGTGAGATCAATCTCGTCGCGGACTGCGCCGTCAACGAGTAGCTCCAGCTTCATCGGCACCACGACGCGCTCGTCCCCGCTGTCGAAGATGAATGGGGCGCCGTCGCCTACAAAATACTTTTTTATTACTCTTTTAAATCGCCAATAAAACGGGAAACTAAATGCCATTTTAACTGAACTTTTTTTTTGTTAAAAAACATCACTTTCATGAAGCAATCTTTTTTTTCTTTTCCACTTATTACGCCAATAGAAAGAGTTAAATCAATGAATCCCTTTGATTTACCTGCCAAAACGACCCCATCTTCTTATGTTTTCCCACTAACCAGAAGTGGGAGCTGCGGCCGCGCCAAGCAGCGTCTCCTTGTAGCGTGCGAGTGCTTCATCTCCAGAATCCGCGCTAAATAATAGAATTCATAATAAATCAAAAAAAAACATATGCCAATTAATGATAGCGACAACTTGTCTTTTATCAATTGAGAAACAAAAGAGCACCTCAATATCTCCATGACAGACTTCTTCTCAGGCAGTTTGTACTGCTCATCCTGAGGATCTTCCAAGATGGTGACATCCGTTGCCGACATCTTCACTCTCTCACCTGCCTCATCATTCATTCTTCTCCGTGTTCTTTCCTCCTTTCTCAAGATAGCTCAATTCATGGCCAATTAACCTTATTCACATTCAATCTTTCATGTACTTCAAGCAAATCAACTTATTAGAGAAACTTCTCTTATTCTCGCAACAAACACACAACAACAGAGAACAATAGAGAGATGTGAGTGCTCGGGGCAAAGAGCAAGAGACACATGAGCAGCCGCGGATGGAATGGACTGCCGGCAGCAACCGAGATTGGATGAGTTTAACGCTTGCGACGGAAGATCTTGGTGTTCTTGCGCAGCCAGTTCTTGGCGTAGGAGCCACCGCGGGTCTGGCAGTAGTGGTGTCCCTTGCCGAGACCGCGGGATCTGCGGCCGGCCGAGGTGAGACCGCGCAGCTCGCGATGCTTGTGCACCGGCTTCGTGATCCATTGAGTGTCCGGGTTGCGGCGGATGGCCTGGAAACAGTTTTTTTTTAAATAAATTTTCACCTGTTTAATATTAAACTTCCCCATAATTCACAATCAAAATTACCATAAAACCTCTGCCCCATACAACTAAGTAGCCTTCTCCTTTTTTGATGGTCTACTATCAAACGCCGGTAATATCAACAGTACACGGTGCTAGCGAAATCCATCAAATACGATGAGTTCCTTTCTGCGCCTTCCCGAAACTGAGCGGATATAGAAGGGAAACGCTCAGAGCAGATGGACGCAATAGTTATCGTGAACTTTCTCCCAAATGTTGGCACATTGCCAACATTTACAATAGTTTCCTTTTATCACCACAACAAACCTTGTGTGCGGGGTCGACGAGGATGACCTCGAAGAACTTGTAGGTCGAGTCCTCGCCCACCCAGTACGAGTTCATGACGCGGAGGGCGCCGCAACGACGGCCAACACGCTCCTACAACGAAAATTACAGTAATATATATATATATTATTATTATTATAATTGTGGGCTTCTTAAGATTCATAACATGTTCTTATATGGACAAATGTCCGATGGGCTACTATCAAACGCCGGTGACACTTACACACGGTGCTAGCGAAAACCATCGAAAAATGCTTTTGCGTGGCATGGAAACAAGTGGCAGTTGATAAGCTGCCAACTGGATAGATTCACGCTTAGAAAGGATGTTAGCTTCTTCCACTGATTAACGGTACCTCGGGGTTCAAAGTAACTACCCGTAAGGGAGGATCAAAAAAGTCAAGCCAAAAGGGATGACAACGGGAGCGTTAGTCCGTCCGTGTCATAATAATGCAACTTCTGTCATTCTACATTTCCAAAAGAGGCTTTAGTCGTAGCTCAAACGGGCGGAAGAACGAGAGCAGAGAATAGACAAATTCCCTGATAATTCGGCATATACATATTTTGCGCGCTCCAACCTCAGCAACGGACTGCTGGTTGCGCTTGAACTTGAGCTCGTTGACGCCGTGCGTCTTGGGCTTGCCGTAGGTCTGACCCTTGGTGACCGGGCGCTTGCGGCCACCACGGCGGATGCGCACGCGGTAGACGACGTAGCCTGAATGAGAAATCAATCAACCGTTAATTCACACGAAAATATAATGTCGCATCTTTGGCTAAACTAATAAAATGCTTGTCAAATAAAGCCAAAAACTCAACAGAACGTCATCGTATCTCTAACGCCATCCCAATTATATACTTTGTTGAGAGAACAGCCTTGGCTTAAATCAAGCAAAAAATATAGAGAAACATGTCCGATGGGCTACTATCAAACGCCGGTGATTAAAAGTGCACACGGTGCTAGCGAAATCCATCAGCCAGAGGATGCTTTTGCGTGGCATGGAAACGACAAGCGGGCGGAATCCACTTGCCGGATAGATTCACGCTATTTGGATGACCAGAAGTGGTCTTTATCGACCGGGAAAACACGTCAATTTTCACCTTGGTTAGCTTAAATTCGAGCAAGAAAAGCCAGTGATCCGAACCCTGCTTGGCGCGGTAGCCGAGGCGGCGCGCCTTCTCGGGGCGCGTGGGGCGCGTGACGCGATGGACGGCCGACAGCTGGCGGTACTGCCAGCAGCGGACGCGCAGCAGATAACGCATGACGTCCGACTGCTTCTTGCGCCACAGCTCTTGCATGTATTTGTAGGCACCCATGTTTGGCTGGAAAATGAGAAGAAAAAAATGGTGGCAAGAAAATATCATTTTATTGAGAAAACAAACGCGTTTTACAACGACAAGCGCCAAAACAAGTTGATAATCAGTCAAGGAAAGAAGCAATCAGCACCCCCGGACACAGATAACTACTGCAATTCCCCAAAAATATGTGTAAACAAGTCATAGTCACCGGGTGATTTAAAAAATTAAAAAGATTTAGGCCCAAAAGTAAAATAGTGCGAGCTCTGAAGAAAATCTTGCGGACAGCACAAATCTCCTGCACATCACTACTGGAATACAGTAGTATGTTTGAATTTTGGCAATTTGCCAACTTTAAAGATTTGTAGTTTGTCCAAGGTTTACGAAGGGTTCTAACAATAAGCGCAGAAGCATTTTTACCCTTATTTCGGAGCAATTTTTTTCTAAACTTTTTTTTTTTTAATTTCACGTACATAACTTTATCCAGATGAAGGCTAGACAAATGTGTAGAATAAGCTTGTGAGTACTGAGTTTCTATGATTGTCCATTAGTGTGTTACATGAAAGATGGTTTATATAAATTCATTTTTGTTTCATGCAATTCTTGCGTTTTCATTTTATTTTTATATTCCTTCACATTGTTTTTTTGCTCTCGAATTCACTTTCGGGAATTTGATTGCGTTTAATTAAATAATTATTACTACATTAATTATCAAGACAAAATTGTCCATTTTTTACTGATGTTTTACTCGCAGACTTTTTCTAATAATAAATTAATTACGAAATTAATAATTAGAGATGTCGCTATCGCGCGTCCTCGTGGTTGGCGGACGCGGCGCACTCGGCGCCAATCTCGTGGAGCACTTCAAGGCCAGCGGCTTTTGGGTGCTCTCGGTCGACGTGGCCGAGAGCGAGGAGGCTCACGCCAATGTTGTCGTGGATGCCAAGGCGGACCTCGTCCAACAGGTATCGTTTGACGAGTTTCAATATTCCCGTTTTTTCTTCAAATTATTTTATTGAAACAGCTCAAGGAATATATTTCTATATTCAGTTCGGATGCCTTCTTTTTTTTAACTATATGCTTTTCTTTTTCTACAAAAGCTGTTATGTTAAATGATTGCGTCGTAAATATGGAACCGGGCAGGCTAATCTTTGAAAGAGCAAAATTTTAATAGGTTTTTTTCTTCAAAATTTTAATTGCCTGTATTCATTCCCTTTGGATTGGTTCGCTTTAGTTAGGTGTTTAGAAAGTTAATTCTGTTTCTATTCTCAGATCATGAATCTTGGAATATTCTTGTTTTTTTTTTCTATGTTCCTATTGCCATACTTGTTTCCCTTTTTGGTTAGAGTACTTCAGTAGTTGTCCCATTTAATTACTAACAAACCACTGAGCTGTTCTTTTTTTATTCGAAAAAGCTATAATTAGTGAAAATATTGTTTTACCTCATCCAATTTTTTTGAGTCTGGTCACTGACATGAGCTTCTTTACCCTCTTACCTGGTTCAATAACTTTTCTTTCTTTTCTTGAGGAGTCCTCCCTCCTCGCCGACGTGGGCCGCCACCTGGATGGAGGCCACTCACTCACCGCCGTCCTCTGCGTCGCGGGCGGTTGGGCCGGCGGCAATATCGCTGCCGAGGTTGCTCTCTGTCCGCATTATAATTAGGCTATACAAGAGGGGAGTCCATCATCAATTTCTAAAGCCGTATTTACAAGGCTTTACGTTGCATTTGAATTAATAGAAAAAATACACTAAAATTTGGATACTGCCTGTTTTAGAGCAGCGTAAATTCAGAGGAAAAAATAACAACAATATTATTCAGGCATCTTTGAATTTGTTTTCTTTTCTTTCTTTCTCATAAAAAGTCGAGACTATTTATTTAAGCACCTTATGAATTTGCTGTAAATACATAATATGCTTCTCTCAAAGGGATATTTCGGTATAATTTATTCCATATACAATTCTTTTCCTCCACGTCCTTCTCTTTCCATTTCAGAATTCGCTGAAGAACGCGAATCTGATGCTACAACAGTCGGTGTGGACGAGTCTGCTGGCGGCGCGCCTCGCTTCTCTTCATCTCGCACCCACCGGCCTTCTCCAACTCACGGGAGCCGCCGCGGTACGGTAGCACTAGAAATCAATCGGGATATACGGTAGCACTAAAAAACCCGAGGTATACGGTAGCACTAAAAAGCCGAGGTATACGGTAGCACTAAAAATCAGTCGAGATATACGGTAGCACTAAAAAGAGTACCATCTCACACTGTAGTTACTTAGTATATTTATATTTTCGGTAGATTAAAAGTACCCTTACAATAAGAAGCCATCTTTAAAAATAATTTAAAGATTCTCTACCGTTTAAATCTTTCATTTATTAAGAAGCTTACCTGACATTTACTCTTTGCTTCACTGAATTAATTCTTCGCTTTTATAAGGCCACATTCACGATAAGAACAGGAATATTACAGTAGACAAATTAATGTTTCTCTTTGCCTTGTCTACTCTTTTTTATCTCTTTCTTGAACTATCTTTCACTTCTTCCTTTACTTAATAATTTCCTGTTTATATTTCAAATAGAGAGCTATCCTCACGGTGATATTAAAAAGATAGTGTCAGGGGCTCGAAAAAACCCAGTAGTGTGAGTAACCAAAAAAAACCCTTTTTCTCAGCAACCAAAAACCCTTATTCTCAGCAACCAAAAACCCTTATTCTCAGCAACCAAAAACCCTTATTCTCAGCAACCAAAAACCCTTTTTCTCAGCAACCAAAAACCCTTATTCTCAGCAACCAAAAACCCTTTTTCTCAGCAACCAAAAACCCTTATTCTCAGCAACCAAAAACCCTTATTCTCAGCAACCAAAAACCCTTATTCTCAGCAACCAAAAACCCTTATTCTCAGCAACCAAAAACCCTTTTTCTCAGCAACCAAAAACCCTTTTTCTCAGCAACCAAAAACCCTTTTTCTCAGCAACCAAAAACCCTTATTCTCAGCAACCAAAAACCCTTTTTCTCAGCAACCAAAAACCCTTATTCTCAGCAACCAAAAACCCTTATTCCCAGCAACCAAAAACCCTTTTTCTCAGCAACCAAAAACCCTTATTCTCAGCAACCAAAAACCCTTATTCTCAGCAACCAAAAACCCTTTTTCTCAGCAACCAAAAACCCTTATTCTCAGCAACCAAAAACCCTTATTCTCAGCAACCAAAAACCCTTATTCTCAGCAACCAAAAACCCTTATTCTCAGCAACCAAAAACTCTTTTTCTCAGCAACCAAAAACCCTTATTCTCAGCAACCAAAAACCCTTTTTCTCAGCAACCAAAAACCCTTATTCTCAGCAACCAAAAACCCTTTTTCTCAGCAACCAAAAACCCTTATTCTCAGCAACCAAAAAACCGGAGTCTCAGCAACAGCAGAAAACCCACTTTTATTTGCAACTGAAAACCCCCCATTAGTGTCAACAACCAATCCCCTTATAGGCAACGTCGCCGACTCCAAGTATGCTCGGCTACGGCCTCGCCAAGGCTGCCGTCCACCAGCTGGCGGCGAGTCTCGCGGCAAAGGGATCCGGCCTTCCGACAGAGTCCACCGTCATCGCACTCCTTCCAGTGACACTGGACACGCCGATGAATAGAAAGGTATATTAGCAGAATAGATCAGAAGAAAGAAATTGTATTCTATCTTCATTTTATCTTACATCTCAATGTTCCATTTCTAGAATTTGTGGAAAGTATTTTTTTTTTCATTTCTTGAAGTGGTGAAAAATATGTTAATATTATAATTATAATACGTACAATAAATATGTATGTAGACATATTTTCAGTGGATGCCCAAGGCCGATCACTCCAAGTGGACTCCGCTAGAATGGATCGCTAAGCAACTGCTCGAGTACGTCAAAGAGCCCAGCTCCCGTCCGCCCTCAGGAACACTGCTCACGTTATCAACGGAGAACGGAGAGACCAAGGCGATCCCAGCCAGGCTCTAGAAAGACGTTTCGTGGAGGCTTATGCCCCCTGTTTTAAATGTTATCCTACATTTTGCCTAAATACTGCTCACAATGAGTGCTATATCTCCTTTAGAGTACGGTAGAATACACAGCCAAAGCTTATTAAATTAATTTTGTTTCTGAATTATTTTTTATTCACTGTGAATATTGCACAAAACTTTGTAAAAAAAAAAGTATCGGCATTCCACATTCGATTTTATACGCGTTACTGATTACTACACGGTTTGATTGAATATCAGGTTTTTGTTGAATAAAGTATTGATTTATAATATATCAAGTCGCACAGAGAAGGAACACATTGGTGATTAGGCTACTGATTACGCCTGTTATGATGAACATAACCATTCAGGGTCGGATGTGAGAGAATAATCTACAGGCGAAACTGGGTTTTTCGGAACCCAGTGTTAATTGTGAGAAAGAGAGACAAAGGGGAGATCGCATGTGATGTTGTGTTACCTCATACGCACATACATATGTTCAGGTAATTCCTGGCCGATTTATGAGTAATATAATTTATGTAACTAGGAGAGCATTTTAAGGCGTAATGTGACTCGTTAGTAACCTATTTTTAGGAACATGGATTGTTTGGATACCTATATTTTCTCACTGGCTCATCTTCGCTATACTTCTCCCTTGTTCCATGAAATTTCAGACACTGATAAACGAAAGAAGACTTTATATACAAATATACAAATTCAACAAAAATTTGAAAAGGAAAGAAACTCATAACGCCTAGATAAAAATCGCGGAAAAATAATAGAGGAAGAAACAGATTCAAGGGGAACTAATTATAAGTGGAAATATTGAAATTGTTCAGTACGAATCGACAAGCTCCTTTGCCTTCTTCGCTGCCGCCTCAAACGCCCGAGTATAAGCGGGTTTGCCCGTCGACTTGAGGCCATCGAGGACTCCCTTGAGTTCGAGTGAAGCGGTTGGGTGGCCTTCCGGAGAGAGCACGGTATCGAAAGAGAATGAAAAGAGACGAGAGCAGCGACCGATACTCAAGGCTAGCGTTGTCGGCGAATGCCGAAATTAGAAATGAATCATCCTCTTTCATGGCCTTGCTCGATTGTTTTGTAGCAACTTTGCCGAGTCTATTTTTCCTTTCTTCCTTTCGTTAAGATGAATCATATGAACAGGCGCCATCTCGACTCGAGAAAGAGCACCGCGCTTATTCATTTCTTTCCCGGAATTGCGCCAAGTCTCTCGCTATGTCTCTCAACCCTCCTTTCCTCAAATAATCTCTTTATATTTCCATGAGTAATATTGACGTCTAGAAGCCTGTGATTTCTCGCCTTGTATGATATATAAGGAGAAGCAAACGCTTGTTAATCATTTCATTTCTCTTTCCATTTAGAATTTGTGCTAAGAGGAATTGGTTTAATTACCCAAGTTTGAGGATGATAAAGAAGAAGTCTGCTCAACAAGTGGTGCGTCGAATCGGATCGAACGCCCGGTACCACGTCACGAGCTCAGAGGTTGATCAGGGCGGCCGCTAGACTACAAATGGCGGCGACCATTCGATCGTCGCTGATAGGCGTCTCTCTCAAAGATCAAGAAGAAGATCGCAGAAGCAGAAAGCACCGACTTCGAAGTCGGTGCCGAAGACGAGAGCGGCAAGAACGAGCTGCTCAAAACGACATGCTCCCTAATCGCTTCATTGGAGCTGATGCGAGCAGAGCTGACCAAGACCTTGAGCGAGTACGACGAATTCATCTTGAGGCGATGAGCAGCAAGAGCAAGCAAGACAAGACAAGGAACAACGGGAGAAAGGCGTCGACGGCACCGATGCCCTGATGAGCAAGGCATTCGACGCCCTCATCCGTCTCAAATCAAACGAACGACTGCTGCAAGTAGCAACAGGGAAGTTGCAACCACCAAATCAAGGTCAAGACAATCCTGCAGAACAAAGCCATCATGCCAATCCCGCAGCAGTCAACCAACAAGCCGCCAAATAACAAGCCGCCACTCGAACAGACAATGAGTCGGTCAATGGTTTCAATTTACTCTCGCCGCGACCGCCGGTCCAAACGCTACCAAGCTTCGATGGTAACGTCACTGAGTGGCCAAGTTTCATCCAGTTATTCCGTGCCTCTATCGATAGCCAACCTCTCACTGACATCGATAAGCTCCGCTACCTCGGACGTGCTCAAGACCCTGGAAGAGGAGTACGGAGACACGATGCTAAACAAATCAAGGCTACATGCAATGCTTAGGCGGATAAGCAAGCCCGACGAATCCATTGCAAACACGCAAGTTGCAGTAAGAGAAATGACGAAGATTTGTCGGCAGCTGGGAGAGTTGGGAGAGGACATCGAGCACGAACAAATGGCAATGGCAATCCAAGAACGGCTTCCCTCCTGGCTTCTAACAAGCTGTGTTCGCGAGAAGAGAAGAACACAGACACGACAGGAGAGCTGGAACGTCACGCGGATGCTCCAGTTCTGCCAAGAGGAAATCAAGGACAGACGAGCCGTCAGTGAGATCGAGAATCAACTCCGAGTCAAAGTCAATGCAGTGACAATCAATGCAAGAGGCCAAGAAAGGAAATCGGTGTTCCAGAAGACGGAAATAAAGCCAAGAATGAAGGTAGGCAAGCAGTGCCGCCTCTGTGGCGATTCACACTTCGAAACTGCTTGCGACAAATACAAAACAGCCAAATAACGCCGCGAACACGCCAAGATGAAGAAGCTCTGCTTCAAATGTCTGAGCAACAGACACATGTCAACCGAGTGCACCAGCAAGTTTCGATGTAGGCAGTGTGGCGACAGCTCACATCAGTCCTCTATCTGCTCAAACAACAAACCACCAATCCATAACAGACCCGCGTGGCAGGCACCGAACGTAACAGCAGCAATCACAAGAGAAGAGAAAGATGTCGTGTTACTCACCGCACCAGTGTGCCTCATCAACTTAGAGACGGGAGAGGAGATTCAAGCAACAGCATTTTTGGATTTCGGAAGTCAAAGTTCCTTCATTTCCGAAGAAGCAGCCAACATGTTGAAGCTGCAACCTGAAGAGGAAAAACGCATTGTGGTAACCACCTTTGCTTCTTCCCAGACAACCGACATTCCAAGCCAACTCTTCAAAATCGGCATGCAACAAGAGGACGGATCTATCCTGCAGATAGAAGTGAAGAGCGTGAAGTCGATCATCGGCAGCGTCCAGAGTGTCACTCCAGAAGAATTCGAGAAGCAAGTTCCGAAGGGAGAACTCACAACTCCATCAATGCTCATCGGAAGCGACTACTTCTGGGAGATAGTCCAAGAGAAGGAACAAACACTGCCGTCCGGACTGACCCTCTTAAAGACAACACTTGGCAAGCTAGCAACAGGAACGGCAGTAGTCGCAGCAATCACTGGCGCGACTCCGACAAAGTCAACGAAGAAGACTGCGGCTGAGAAGAGACTAGACGATCTCATGCGAGAAATGCACAGCCTCGAATGTCTTGGCATTTATGACGATCCATGGGAACAGGATGACGAAACGGCGAAACGAAAGTTCCAAGAATCCATGACGATATCCAACGAGCCGGGAGACGAAGGGAGAGTCGTGGTTGGATGGCCATGGAAATCTGAGCAGCCACAACTTCCCAATAATCGTGCCCTTTGCTTTGGAAGACTGAAGTCAAACCTTCGACATCTGAAGGAACAAGGTCGTCTAGAGATGTACGATCATGCCATCCAGGAGCAACTCCAAGCTGGAATTGTCGAAGAGGTTCCAAGGGCGACTCCAGATGATGACCGCCTCATTCACTACATCCCGCACCACGGGGTGTACAATCCAGCCAAGAAGACGACGAAATTGCGTATCGTCTTTGATGCTTCAGCAGGTCCACGGGGAAGATCTCTAAACGAAAGCATGTTTCCCGGACCGTCAATGATTGCAAATCTGACGGGCATGCTCCTCCGAATGCGATGCCACAAGATTGTGGTGACAGCGGACATTCAAAAGGCTTTCCTGCAACTGGGGCTACACGAGAAAGATAGAGATGTCACAAGGTTTCTCTGGCTGAAGGATCCTGGCAAGGAGGCTACGGATGACAACATCCGCGAGTTGAGATTCACCAGAGTGCTCTTCGGAGTCATTGCATCTCCCTTTCTCCTCGCAGCCAGCCTCGACAACCTCCTTAGCGAAGAAGACAGCCCACTCGCAAAGGAACTACGTGCCAACCTCTACGCCGACAACTTCATGTTCTTCGCGGAGACAACAGAAGAAGCCAAATCAAAATGCGAAGAAGCCAAACGAATTCTTGCAAAACGAAGAATGGTGCTCAGAGAATTCACCTGCAACAACAAAGCTGTCCACGAGGAATTCGCAGATGAGCCTGCAGAGAAGACAGCCAAGTTCCTCGGTCTAGTCTGGGACACAGAAAAGGACACTCTGACAATCAAGTCAGGAAGGAAGCGCGGAGAAGTGACGACAAAGACAATTGTGAGCTCTGAAGTAGCCGCAGGCTTTGATCCTTGTGGTCTCATTAGCCCTGCCGTACTTCCCGCTCGCCAGTTCCTCCAGAAGTTGAATGCAAAATACAACTGGAAGCAGACTCTTAAAGCAGACGATCAATTGGAATGGCAGAGACTCTCAGAGGACCTTCTCGACCAGCAAGTCACCATCGAACGACAAATCGAGATCAACGAGACAACTCAAATCCATGTCTTCTCTGATGCAAGCGCCACAGGAATCGGAGCAGTGGTCTATCTTCGGACAAAAACTGAGCACGGATACAAGGTCGTACCAGTATTCGCAAAGGCGCGCGTGACTCCAAGATCCGAGAAGGCGGACAAGGTAACAATTCCGCGGCTGGAGCTGACTTCCGCGCAGATCGGGTCAAAGCTCGCCACTTTCGTAAAACGAGAGCTACACATTCAACCACAGAAGACCTTGCTCTGGAGCGACAGCAAGTGCGTCCTATATATCTTTATTCGCATACATGATGTTACTTAATGCGAGAACATTACAATGGCATAGATGCACTTACATGTAAAGCTAAAGACAATGACAGAATAAAATGCAAAACGAAGGAAAAGAAAAGAAAAGAAAATTACGAGAGAAAAGGAAAAACGAGAAAGAATAAAGGGAGGAGAAAACAGGTAAATCGAATGTATGATGACAAACAAATTATTTGCGAACCATTAAAGCCTTGTTTTTAAATGAATCAAAAGAGAGAGAAAAATCGCAATCGGATAGACCATTAAGCACCTTGAATGTTTTATGAACAATTGAATTTTTAAGCGTATTGTCACTAGCCTTAAAAGTTGGATATAGCTTGAAAGATCTACCCCTGGTTCGGGAGGGAACAATGTAGAAAAATACTGACAAAGGCAAGTCAGACTGACCAGAACATAGCGAGAACATAATTTTATAACATGCAATTTCCCTGCGAAGTGTGAGCGATTGGAGGGAGAATTTGGAGCATGCATTTTCATATGACAAGAACTTAAATCGACAGCGTGCATACAGACGTCTAAGGAAATATTTCTGGACATTTTCGATCAAGTTAACTTCTCGAATCAGATGGGGGTCATAAACTGGAGATGCATACTCTATAATTGATCTAACATATGCTATATATGCAGCTACAAGAGCTTTGGCACTGCGAGAGCGTATGCAGAGGAAAAGAAAATTGGTGCGCTTGTTTGCCTTCTTAACAATATCCATAATATGTGGTCGAAAAGAAAGATTGCTTGCAAAAAGTACACCTAGATCCCTAACATATTGCGGGTTTGAAATTGGAGAACCAAATATAGAAAACTGTAGCCTTGGGTTAGTACTTCCGAAATGGAGGAGAGCGCATTTATCTGCATTGATGGAAAGCTGCCATATTTTCACCCCGTCTTCAATGCAAGATATGGCATAATCGAGGGGAGAGGAAGTGGGATGCCTAGTTGGAAAGATGCTGATAACCTTCAGATCATCAGCAAAAAGGAAAGGAATGAATTTATTGGAATCAGTAAAATTATCACAAATATCATTAATAAAAATCAGGAACAGAAGAGGACCTAGTACGGTGCCCTGTCCTATTCCAGACAGAACTGTGGAGGGCGGGGAAAGAACATTTTCTAACGAAACAGATTGAGTGCGATCATGCAGCCAGCTAGAGAGCCAATGATGCAGGTTGCCACAAATACCATACGAAGTAAGCTTTGAGAGCAACTTAGGATGAGAGACAGTATCAAATGCCTTTGCAAAATCTATGTGCAAAACATAAAAATTATATTTCTTAGCATGGAGTTCTAGGAGCTTATTTTTATACAACAGGAGTTGCAAGGTCGAGCTGCGATTCCGACGAAAACCAAATTGGCTGTCGGAGAGAAGCCTATTCTCGGAGAGAAATTTATATACAGAAAACTTTACAATACGTTCAATGCACTTAGAAATGGAACTAGTAAGGGAAATAATTGCACGGTTGGTCTCGTGCGCCTTTCTTGAATAATGGCCTAATTATTGCCTGCTTCCAGGCTAATGAAACTTCACCAGATATAAATGATGATTCAAAGATAAGCGAGAGAGGGAGAGCAAGAGACGTTGCGCATTTCTTAAAAAACAAAGATGGAATTAACTCAGGACCATGCGAAGTTTTAGATGGCATACCACGCAGGAATCGCTCGACAATATATGGAGAAAAGTCCAGATCACTGAGAGAGAGGGATGTACGGGGGGAGAAAGGAGGAAGAATACCATTATCATGTGTGAAAACAGAATCAAACTGTGCAGCCAGAGCTGCCGACTTTTCAGCAGGAGCTGAAGCAATCGAGGAATCACTCAGTCGTCATCTCCACATCGGAAGAGATTTGCGAGACGATAGCAGGAATCACGAGCTGCACCAGCCAGGCAGTCAGCAATTTCAAGGAAGCAGCAACTGGTGGAACTCTTTGTCTCCAAGTGAAGGATCAAGAAGGACGTGCCACCGCAACAATTGAGGCGTCTGTCCAGAAGATCGCTCTAAGATGCGAGAAGATTTCCCACTTCTACACCAAAGCTGTTGACATCGACACCACCTCGATCAAGAGATGCTCATCCTACGGAAGTTGTGTAGAAGACCGCTGCCGCACAATCAGGCCAAATCAATCAATCACCGAGCTCGGAACACTGAATGACCTACCAGGAGTATCAGGCTGCCTCCCATCGTCAGGATGCTTGTGGAATGGCTGCCTGACATGCAATTCGGCCTGCACATTCTACCGCTCGGTAGCTCGACCTCGAGAGAATGGAGTACACGAAGTCTTCACATGCAACTCCCGTCGTCACTCTGAAAATCGACATCTCGACAAACAACAGCACCGAAACAAGGACGCTCAAGATGACAAACGACTTCAGCGAGACGGTGCAAGGAGTAAAGTTCGTACTTAACTACGTGGTCAGCCTGCCAATGCCAAGTCTAGTCGATTCCTTCGTATTTGACGGGACGAAGATCGGAAGGCTGACTCCAGAAGAAGTTCAAGAGGCTGAACAATTCAAGTGTAACCCAAACGAACTCGAACAATGCCAACTCGATCCAAATGCATGCCAATGTCATCTAATAGACGACGACCAAGTATCATGCAGATGCCCCACAGGAGCAGCAACGACCAAGGCCCTGCATGAACGACCGCTACCACAGCGATCAGGTTGTCTTTGGCTTGAAACCGAAGGGACAACGGTCCAAGCAGTGGCGCTCAAGGCGGTCGGCGACGTCTCAATCACAATCGAAGGGTTCCAATTTGCCCAAATCCAAGAAAGCGACAAATGTGAACTGCTTTCCAGCAAGTTGCAAGGGTGCCACAGCTGCTCTACTGGAGCACAAATGTCGTACATTTGCACAGGTGCAAACGACCATATCATCGGGCACCTGAACTGCAAGAGCGGTCTAGCAATCGCAATACAATGCTCTCCAGATGCAACAACGAGAATGGCCGTCTTCCAAGCCACTAGCGCTCAAGTGAATGAGGATTGCAACCTCAGCTGCGGAGTCTCAAGCACAACGACCCAAATTCAAGGACAACTCGAGACGCTCCTCTCTGACAACACAATCCAAGGCTCCAACTCAAGATTCAGTCAACTGAAGGCATTCAAATCCAATTTCATAGCCTTAATCAAGGAAAATCTTGAATTCACAGTAGTAATGATGCTGTCCTCATTTGTCATAGTTTCAATGCTTTTGAAACTCTGCTTCTAGACATTCATTTGGCCCCCCGAGTGTCGGCGAATGCCGAAATTAGAAATGAATCATCCTCTTTCATTGCCTTGCTCGATTGTTTTGTAGCAACTTTGCCGAGTCTATTTTTCCTTTCTTCCTTTCGTTAAGATGAATCATATGAACAGGCGCCATCTCGACTCGAGAAAGAGCACCGCGCTTATTCATTTCTTTCCCGGAATTGCGCCAAGTCTCTCGCTATGTCTCTCAACCCTCCTTTCCTCAAATAATCTCTTTATATTTCCATGAGTAATATTGACGTCTAGAAGCCTGTGATTTCTCGCCTTGTATGATATATAAGGAGAAGCAAACGCTTGTTAATCATTTCATTTCTCTTTCCATTTAGAATTTGTGTTAAGAGGAATTGGTTTAATTACCCAAGCTTGAGGCCGATAAAGAAGAAGTCGGCTCAACAAGCGTGTCTGCGGCAAGTTCGGGAAGATTCGAACGGATCCTCTCAGGGACTTCTTCGTTCTTTGTCTGGAAAGCGCCGCGCTTGTAAGCGTGATAGTAAGCAAGAAGCTCCTCGTAGTCACCAGCCAGCTGAGGAGCAATGCTTTGGAAAGGAAGAAACTGATCGATTTCCTCGATCATGTTCAGATGAGCTTGTCCAAAGAACTCAAAGTCCTCTGCAAACTGAGCGTAAAGCTCTGCATATATATCAGGCCTGTAGAGGAAATGGTAGACGGTCGCCCAGAGGATGACGTCTTTGAGCTGGTTGAAGCCGTAGCTGAACGTGCTGAGCGTGTCGCGGCCAGGAGACGAGCAGTCGGAGGAGGCCGAAGAGAAGTCTGCTGGCCGCTTGGTCAGCAGGCGTAGAAGCGACATGAGTGTTGGAATCCGCTCCTCGCCGTTGCCGACGCGGATAAGCTCCTCGGCAATATCGTTCGTAACGCCGGTCAGTACCGTGCTCAGAGCATCCTTCAGGTCCTCAGCACTTTCGTTTGAAGTAAGGTAAGGAATCTTATTAAACAAGGTATTAGAGATTATAAACTCTTTTGGAGCGCAAAAGAATCCGAGCTTTGCTTGCATGTCCTGAGGATTCAGCACCAAAGGGCAGACGCCGCGAATCTGGTAGGCTTTCAAGAGTACGGCGCAAAACGCCATACCATTTCTTTTGTGCGCAGACTGACGAAGGAATGTCGCTTCTCTTGAGTAATATAGTGCCCCAGGCACGCCTGCACTAAAATCACACCGGGTGCACCACTCTTGCACCAAATGTTCTGGCATTGCTCATTTCAATTGTACTTTCTATTTTTACTTATTAAAATTATTTACATTTTTATTAACTTTAATCATTTTTTAATCTATTATGAATAATAATACATCTTTCTAGTGGTACTTTTGTGCGAGGAACACGAATCTGCCTGACTTTCACACACGCACACACTTTCTCTCATTCTCTCCCTCTCTCTTTTTCTCATTCTCTCCCTCTTTCTTACTTTCTCTCTCTATCTCTCTCTCTCTCTCGCTCTCTGTAAAGACATATCTCTGCTGACCTTCAGTCAGTTATTGCGCGGTTGCCCTCCGTAGCTTGGCATCTCCGAGGTCATCACAACGAGAAAAGAGATATTCAGTCGTCACTTGCAAGTGCACTTGGTTATCCCTGAATCTACAGCTTCAAATGGTTCTTCAGCTAAATTAATGTTCAATAATGATAAAGCAAACATATTTTAAGCGGATGCCTGTTGTGAAGTTATGTGTATTTCAGTAGAAGGAGTCAAAGATCAAGGAGGATAAACAATTTCGAAATGGCTGTTCTTACATTATTACGCTGTAAGAGAGGTCTCTTTGAAAGAACCAATATTCTTTCAAAGAGGCTTTTGTCGTCGCCATTATTTCTCTACCTCTCTGTCTCTGTATCTCTCTGTCTCTCACCCTCTCTCTTTCTCCTGTACTCTCCTACCCCTCTTTCTCCATCTAATTCATCGTTTTGCACAGCTCATTTCCACCTCCTTCGTTCGAAAATTAATGCCAAACGATTGGGGGGGGGGGGGGAATGAACGACTAACACTAAATGAGTTTCCATAATAATACGAGGTGAGTATAAATCTGAAATTATGGTATGAATTACCTCGTGCTATCCCTGATTATGAGGTTCGACGCCGCGACGTCTCATTTCCACCTTCTATCCTCATCAGAGATGCTAACGGGCACAAATATCTGGTAAATAATGCCCTACGGGTCATGCAGGGCCGGCCACTTTGCAACTCCTCAATACACTTCTACCTAACACAAGCTCCCGAATATTTTGAGGCACTGATAAACGAATGGAGACATTTATCAAAATAAATACAAGAAAAAAATTCAAAAAAAAATTTCAAAATAAAGCAACTCACAAAGCGTAGATAAAATTCGTTGAAAAATTTAAGGAAAAAGCAATAAATGCATGTTGAAATACTGCAAAAAGTAAGAGAACAAGTGAATGTTCACATTCCTGTTCTGTTTAGGACGACCCGGCAAGCTCTTTTGCCATCTTCGCTGCCGCCTCAAACGCCCGAGTATAAGTGGGTTTGACCGTCGGCTTGAGGCCGTCGAGGACTCCCTTGAGTTCGAGTGAAGCTGTTGGGTGGCCTTCCGGAGAGAGCACGGTATCGAAGGAGAGTGAGAAGAGACGAGAGAAGCGACCGATACTAAGGGCTTGGGTGTCGTCTGCATGTTCGGGAAGAATCGTATGGATCATCTGACAGCCTTCTTGACCTTTCTTCTGGGAAGCGCCGCGCTTGTATGCGTGATAGTAAGCGAGAAGCTCATCGTAATCACCAGCCAGCTGAGGAGTGATGCTTGGGAAAGGAAGGATCTTCTCGATTTCCTCGATTATCTTGAGATGAGGTTGTCCAAAAACTCAAAGTCCTCTGCAAACTGAGCGTAAAGCTCTGCATATATATCAGGCCTGAAGAGGAAATGGTAGACGGTCGCCCAGAGGATGACGTCTTTGAGCTGGTTGAAGCCGTAGCTGAACGTGCTGAGCGTGTCGCGGCCAGGAAATGAGCAATCGGAGGAGGCCGACGTGTTGAGGCTGGCAAAGTCTGGCTGCTTGGCCAGGAGCCGGAATACGCTTGGAATACGCTCCTTGGCGTTGCCGATATGGAAAAGTTCCTCAGCAATCTCGACCGTCACGCCGGTAAGCACCTTGCTGAGAACCTCTTTCAGCCGCGCGGCTTCTCCATGTGAAGAAAGATAAAGAAACGTATCAGTGGATTGAGAGACAAAAAATTCTTTCGGAACCCAAGAGAGTCCGAGCTTCGCCTTCATGTCCTGAGGATTCAGCACGACGGTCTGCAATGAGCGGGTTGATGAATTTGTTCGCTCCCTCAGAAACGTCAGCGCTGCCGAGGGCATCACAGCCAGACAAAAGCTGCGAAAATCACCGCGACTCCTTGAGGCACTCATCCACTTCTTGGGGTCATAGTTTACTCACTATTGGATGAAAACGACTGGTTAAACTCACTACAAATAACATGCTCACATCTGCATACTCTAAAATGATTGTTAAAGTGAGGCGTTGAAGTATTCATTGTCCTTCTCCAGGTACTCTTCATGATGTGGCAGCACTTCTTTGTCTCCTCAAAATGTATAATTCATTTAGGCGATTCAACGACCCTGAGCCGGCCAATATCAAGCCAAGGGAGAGAGCGAGTGAGACAGGCGAATGAGAATGCCGCCTTGAATGATACGCTCAGGAGCAGTGATTACGGTACCATCGGAGGAGGATACACCAGCCAGGTCAGGAGAACGAACGCAAAGAGGGCGAGAAATGGGAGATTGAGATCGAGAGAGAGGGAGAGGAAAGAGAGAGAAAGAGAGAGAGAGAGAGAAGAGGAGAGAATAAGAATAGATTAGCTAGTAGATAGAAGTGATGGTGGACTGAAGTTGGTTCCTTGGCACAGAGCAACTCCGAGTCATCGCGTGCACCCCCCGCCACATGTCCTCAACGGGAAACACGTTAATGGAGCTGGCAACGGGCCAAGATATGATGAGGTTCCTTTTCTCTTCGTTTCTTTCGTATCTGGGTGCACACTCTTCATGTACTCTTGTTATAAACAGCTGACAGATGGTTAACTGGTTACAGGTTCCGACGGAGCCCCTCTACGCGTCGGTCCGTAAAGGTGGAGTAGACGACAGTTGGGTATAGCCGAGGGAACAGCTTCTGCCTACGATGTACCCTTCACTCTTTGACATTTCACTTCTGCTCGCGTAGCACTTCACACCACGAATCATTCCTCAGTCTTATTTGTAAATAGTGTTTTGCTTCGAGCGCAAAAGGACACCACCAACCACGGGTAGCTTTTGGCTCTTCTTCTCTTTCCACGTTCTGGTGCTTGTCTTCAGGCTTATCCAACAGCACTTCTTCAGATTTCGCAGCTTAATGTTCATCGTATTGTGTTTATTATTCCTTGTTTTCAAATGTAAATTTCCTTTCTCGTGCATATCATCCGGTTCAGTGCTCTCCTCTTCCCCCAATCGTGCAAAAGTTGCTAAATCGCCTTCTTCGCTACCGTATGCCAAGTAACTTACCATGCCGTGAACCAACTATTTTATGTCGTTTTTAAGAATCACATTTAGCTTTTGAGGGCTGTGCTTCGTTGTGTTCAACTTGATATTTACTTACCTTTGCTACACTTTCCAAAAGTTGCCTAGAGGTCATATAGATCGTGTTAAATATTCAGTGCTACAAGAGAGATGAAAGAAATGAAACATTCTCCCTCTCTTCTTGTTTACACATCTTTTATGTGAAAGGACGAAGAAAGCTTGGCCAAAGGGGCACTTTATTGGAAGGGGGCAGAGAGGGGAGCCGGCCCTTCAGGGATTGTAGCCGATCGCGATGTTCTTGCGCACCTTCATTCCGCTCTCCTAAATAGAGTTCGTTACTCTCTCTACTTCGTTCTCTCCTTCTCTCCCTGTCTCTCTCATACACACTCCTCTCTCTCTCTCTCTCTCTCTCTCTCTCTGTCATACAGTTCTCTCATACACACTCCCTCTCTCTCTCTCTCTCTCTCTCTCTCTCTCTCTCTAACCTGGAGTAGGCTGAATGAGAACTTGTCGGTGTCGCATCGCACGTACTCGATGCTGAAGCGATCCCTGTCCGTGTTGACCATCTCGTTGAATGCCTGGGAAGGAATGACTAATTCGACTCTCTAGTCATTCCTGGGTCGCCATGATCGGGGAAGATCAAAAAGGCGACCTTGAGCGTGACGGCGATGTCGAGCTTCTTGCCGGGAAGGAGGACGCCGGTGGGCGGGAAGACGGAGACGCGCGGAATCGCGTTCGACTTCACGGCAAAGGCCACGTTGTGCTGGCTCACGTTGCGGATTCGCATGTGGTACGTCAGGTCAGCGTAGTCGAAGGGGGCATTGAAGATCTGCAGAGGGAGAGGGGATGAGAGACAAAGGGAAAGGGAGAGCGAGGGTAGAGAATCAAGTAGGCAGGAAGGATTGGCTGACAATGCGCTTTGCCGGCATGAACTCCAGGTCGTAGGCACCGACCGGAATCTCCGCTCCATGAGAAGGAGACAAGGGAGTCGAGGCAGACGGAGAGAAGGCGTAGGGGGAGCCACCCGACAACATCGGATTCGCCTTACGGGCTGCACGGCCATCCGCGTTCTCTGCAAAGGGAGAGAGAGAGAGAGAGAGAGAGAGAGAGAGAGAGAGAAAATAGGAAGAGATGAGGATACAGAAAAATAACCAGTGATGTCGACGAGCGAAGTCGCAGGCATGGGAGCGACGCTGTCATGAGAAGCGACAGGAGCCGCCTGGAAATGGTAAGCTTTTAGATGAGTATATAGGTCTTCTATTCACATAAGGAAATAAATCTGACGGTCTTGGGAGCGGGCGTAACGGGGACACTGCGCAGAGAGGAAGACGTCGGCCAATTAGGAGTCGACGACGGAGCCGAGGACGGAGTCGATTGGATGGCGTGGACCGTGCGGGCAGAGGAACGGGCAGTCCGAGGCGTAGCAGCATCGCCAGGCTCTGTGGGGCCACTGAACAGGAGAAGAGAACTTCAGATTGATCGAGAGAGGGGAGATAGGGGGAGAGAGAGACAGATAGAAAGGGAGATGTAAATGCTGGAATCGCTCCTTATTTTAACGGCTTATTTCACTGCAAAACATATGCGATGGGAAAAGAGATTCTGACTGCTTCTCTCCCTCCGGCTTCTCTGGCGGGGGTGACTTCTTGTTCGTGTCCAGCAGAATGGACAGCTCCTCTCGGCTAGATATGAAAAGATCTAAGTTCAGCAAAGGGAAGAAAGCGAGAAATAGAGAGCAGGGGTGAGAGAGATAGCAGGGATACGAGAGAGAGAGAGAGAGAGAGAGAGAGAGAGAGATGCGTGATTACCTGAGAGAGAGAGAGAGAGAGAGAGAGAGAGATGCGTGATTACCTGAAGATGCGTCTGAGTGGTTCCTCTCCGGAGAGCCCCTTCTCCCTCTTGCTGCTGCCTGCCTTTCTCTCCTCGAGTGCTGCGAGAATCTTCTCAGCCGCGCAATACGGCCGGAGCAGCAGAATGATGTGGACGACTACCTGGACAATTTCATTTTGTACGATTTCAGTTGGTGGGGTGGGTAGGGGCACACTTTCACCTATTTTCGTGCAACAATAAGCCTCATTTAATCATTTATTACTCCAAAAGATTCCATCCCTCTCGTGGTGTTCCTCTACATCCCGGTGGGAAATGTCCAGTTTGTGGCGGCTTTTATAATTTGAGCATATTTTGTGTTTATGCTAAGCACCTTGATGAAGAAGTACTGGGGAATGCTGTCCTTGAGCTTCGAGTCGAAGACGGAATAGACGACGAAGATGCCGCTGAACATGTTTAATGGTTATTATTATCTCTCCGTCATTCTTTTGAATTTTCCGCAGAATTCAGTCCGCCGCACCAGAAGAATCGGAAGTGTGCTTCAGGAGTCGGACGCTCTTCGGGGAGGAAGATGAAGACTGCGATGGTCGAGGAGATCAGGAGATTAGCGAAGAAGCCGGCGGACGAGCCAAGCAGGAGGTAGGCTGCACTCAGAGACACCACCGCCAGCGCCAGCTGGAATCGAGGGAATTGATCGGGCTGACGTGATATGTCAAAGGACAATTGAGCATTGTCATAGTTCCTTGGTCTCAAGCTCACCGTCTCAGCATCGACTCCGCTTTTCGTGGACGCCCACTCAAGGATGCGTGCCGATAGTCGCTTCTAAATTAAAAATTATATTCTATTTGTCTACTTTCATATTTGTTGTTTAGAAGATTATTTTGCATGTATTAGTTTGCTATAAAAAATTCAAACTGTTAAAAAAGGGAAAGAAGTCTCCCTTGCCTTGTCATGGACGAGCTCGTCGAGATGCTCAACGGTGTCAGCGTCCATCGAACGGAAACGGCGCAACGGAAATTGACGACGAGCAGAAGAAAGGAGAAAGCGGAGGGGAGGCAACCGCCGTCCGCGATGTAAAACGATGGGAATGACTGGGAATGGGGGAACTTCATTTCCCATTCTTCATTTGCAAATTGATTTCCTCTATTTCATCATCTTCCCTCGCCAGTCTCATGTTGAAGTTGGCTTAAAAATTTTATAGTTAAATTTAGTATCTTTAGATTATTCAAATCTAATTAGTCTGAGAAAAAAAATATAGAATTGAAGAACAAAGTATTTCATATTCATGTCCACAACATTTCAGAAATGCGTGCAGTTTATTATTCAAAAGAGACAAAGTGCAAAACATTTCGTATAAAAGGGGTGAAATGGAGAACTCTTCGCATTCTCTTCTTCCTCACTCACCATCGAACGGTCGACAATGGCTACTGCTGCTGGTCCTCGCGTCAGTGTTCTCTTCACTCTCTCACTCTCTTCACTCCCTGTTTCTCTGTCCCTCTCAATTCGCACTCTTCTTTTCTCCATCCTCTTCATTCCTGCTTTCTCTTCCCTTCCCACTCCCTACATATGTAGTCCCTACATCTCTCTCCCTTGTTCTCTTTCCTCCTCTTCTCTCCCCTTTCTCCTCTCTCTCTCTCTCTCTCTCTCTCTCTCTCTCTCTCTTTCTCTTTCTGCAGGAACTCGTGGTGGAGATTACGATGGAAGAGGGCGACCCTCTTGGCGCCGTGCCAAATGACAAGATGGTCATCGTGCGTATCCAGGCCGGAACCATTTCGGAGGGGAAGCTCGAGGTCGGCAGCGAGTCGTGGCTGTGCTCTTTTCATAAGACCTAATAATTCATTGGAGTTGAGAAAAGCTCCTCGATTCAAAACAACGACGTGAAATAATGATAATTTCCTCTTCTTTCCTTCCCTCGTCTTTTTCCTCCTCTCTCATATCTCTGTCTTCAGATCGGTGACCAGGTGCTGAAGGTGAACAATATCAATATCCGCGACGGAAACCACTTTTACGAGCTTCTCCGCTTCGCTCCGCCCGTTGCTGCGTTAGGATTCAGTCAATAATCAATAATGAGAAATGAGAGAATAAAGGACAAGGGAAAAGGAGCAAGAAGCTGCCTCATTTGATGATAAATCCAGATTCAGGCTGGCAATCCGCCGCGACGACGCGAAGGCCGCGGAAGTGCAGAACCAAGTGCACATTCCGCCCGAGCGCGAGCGCAACGTCACGCGCCGCGATGGCTACGAGTACTTGGTCAGCACTGCGAAGCGCTATCTCATTTATGAGAGTCTAACAATTATTAATCTCACACTAATTGCAGCTGACGTCTCTGGAGTGGAAGGCCACCAAACAGGCGGGAATTATATTCGCAAGAAGAGAAGAAAGGATCCCTTTATCCCCCAGAAAGCTGGGTAAACAAGATTTTTTCTGCTTCTAGAACGGTTAATGTAGAAAAGTATATTAACCTTGATCACGTCCCGGATAAAAGTATAACTCAACATAATTCCTGAAATATAGCAACAGAAATCGGAAATGCCCTCGTTTTCATGAGAACTTTTCAGTTCAATATTTCACAACCTACTGAACTTGTGACGTGCAAATTCAAAATAATTCTAAAATTAACTCGATGTGTTGTATTTCGCCTTTTCTAGCTCATTTCCACTGCGATCAGCGGCTGAAGCTGGCCGGAACTCCAATCGACGCAATCTGCTCGCAATCAGGTTGAAGAACCAAGGACTAGATCTTCCCCTCCGACTTTCATTTCTCTCTTCTCCCCCTCTCTTTTCTCTCTCTCTCTTATACCTTTAGAACAACAATATTAATAAAATAAATATTAAAATATGCAGCTGGCCATGGCGCTGTTTCCCCCGTCGCTCTTCTCTCCTTTTCTTCTTCACGCGGCCTCCACTCTTTTCGTTCTCCTTGCTCTCGTTGCCTGCGCTGTAAGGAAGATTTGGAATTAAAAAAAAGATTTTGGTTTCTACAGTTGATTAATTATCAATTGTGAACAATTTCAATAATAATAGCATTTCAGAAGAAGAAGAAGGTGGCCGTTGCGAAGGGGGCCCCGACCCCAAGAAGCCAGCTCAACCCCCTTCGAATGCTGCCCCGACTGCTGCTAAAGCGGCCGAAGTGAAGGAGGCGAAGAAGGAAGGAGCAAAAGAGGAGAAGGAGGTGGCCAAGCAGGATAAGAAGGAAGAGGGAAAAGAGGGGAAGAAGGAAGAGGGAAAAGAGGGGAAGAAGGAAGAGGGAAAAGAGGGGAAGAAGGAAGAGGGAAAAGAGGATAAGAAGGGAGAGGGAAAGGATAAGAAGGAAGGAGAAGAGAAGAAAGAAGAGGAAGAGAAGAAAGAAGAGGAGGAGAAGGAAGAGGAGGGAAACGAGGCAGAGAAGAAGGAAGAGGAGAAGGAGGAGGGAAAGGACAAAGACGAGAAGAAAGAAGCCGAGGGCGCTGAGGAAGGAGGGTTGCAAACTATCATATGAAAATATAAGTACTTGTAAAAAAAAAAGCTGGTTTAAATAATATTTTCAATTCATTTTTATTCAGAAATGGCGGAGAAGAGCGCGAAGAGCGGAAAGACCGGCAAAAGCAAGAAAAGTGAGAAAACAAGCAGTCGAAGAAGGATAAGGCATCGATGAAGGAGAAGGACGGAGGAAAGGAGAAAGAGAAGGGAGAGGATTGAGAGGCCAAGAAGGAAGGAGCCAACTCCAAGAAGGAAGGCGCCAATTCCAAGAAGGACGGAGCCAAGTCGAAGAATGAGGGAGGAAAGGAGAAAGAGAAAGGAGAGGAGGGAGAGGCTAAGAAGGAAAAAAGACGAGGGCGCAAAGCCAGCCGAGAAGCCAGCGGAGAAGCCAGCGGAGAAGCCATTCGTGGTCGAGCCCGCCGAGGTCAAGTGGCCCAAGGAGAAGGGAGTGCGGACCGTCAAGGTAAAAATATATTCTATATCTTTAAAGAAGGGTGATCATTGAAAGATAATGAAAGAAGGCTCGAATTGCTGCGTCTGCCTTGGGAGTCTTATTCTAACTTATATTTAAAAAATTCGCAGCTCACGAACAATTCGCCGGGCCGTGTCGCTGTGAAGGTGAAGTGCTCGAACAACGCGGCCTACCAGGTCAACCCGGTCTTCTCGTTCATCCCGCCAGGCGGCGAAGGACAGATTAGGGTTTGTGGCCTTAATACTTATATTATATTATTATATAATTATATTATTAAATATTATATTATAATTAAATATTAATGCCTCTATCGAGTCAAGCTAATTCCTCTTCTTCATTGAAGGTGGACCGCGTCCTGAAAACAATGAATCAGGACAAGATCGTCATTGTCTTCTACGAGACGGTCGATGCTGACAAGGTGTTTTTTTAAAATATGGTTCCTTCTGGTTATATGTTTAGTAAAAAAAATAATAAATTAAAAATTACGGTGATATTTTGCAGAGCGCCAAGACGGCTTGCGCTCGCCAGGGACCGGCCAGCAAGCAGACCATCACCGTGCCCTTCCTCATCGACAAGGCATAAGAAGAGCCACTCCCAGGAGCCCTTCCCCTCACCTGCTTCCCACTCCCTTCAGCACTATGGTCCCAACGCGATAAAGCACACTATGGAAGAATATTAATGTTCAAACATATGTATGTATGTAAATAAAATCTTGGAATCGAACTGGCCGCTATAATTAAAAAAAAGGCTTGCGAAAACGATTAGGTAAAAGCGTAAAACGTTACAAATATTTAATTGGGACAAAGTGTAAAACAGGGTTTGTAAGGCTGATTGTGAATTGGCAGATAGGTCATGTTTCTTTCTTGTCCCGATTTGCTTTGCAGTTGGAACATTCAGAACATTATTCGAAACATTCCATAAAATAAAATTTTTGATATATTTTTTCTTGTTTTTCGCTCAATTCGACAATATCGATATAGTTTGTATGTAACATCGTAAGTTTTACATGTTCAACTCATGTTCCTGGAAATATCGCAAAAACAAATCGGAAGTGTCCTTTGTTATAACTTTGTCATAACTAATAAAGTGCAAGTTCGAAATAAGTGCCAGGTAAAGTCGATGTGTTGGATTTCGCCTTTTCTAGCTCATTTCCCCTGCCATCAGCGGCCGAAGTTGGCCGAAGCTCCAATCGACGCAATCTGCGCGCAATCAGGTTGAAGATTTAAGGAACTTGTGTGGGGGGATCTTCCCCTCCCACACAAGTTCTCTCCTTTCTCCCTTTATCTCTTTCTCTCTCTCTCTCTCGCTCTCTCTCTTTCTCGTTCTCTCTCTCTCTCTGTCCCTCCTATGCTCAATCACTCAATCAGACCTGGTTGTGCCCTGCATCTACAGCTTCAAATGTTTTTTTTTCAATTTAATCAGAGACCAAGTCATAATTAATGTGACTAAATGAGTTATGGATAAAGTGAAGAATCTCATAGAAAAAGAAATATATATATATATACAAGAGTACGAGAAATTCCACTATGAGATAGTCTTGTAGGGATATACTTTTTGGGACAATAGAAAGTTAAAAATAGAGAGGAAGCGACCAAAGTTCAATTTGATAGTTTTGAAGGAGGACGGCGATCACGACATGACGGGAAAACTCTCTTCAATCGCTCCGTATACCTCCACGAACTCGTGGTGATTTATAGTCTCTCGAGTGCTGCGATAAAACCAGGGGGACATAAGATAATTTCCCGCTGGACATCGATTTCCTCAGCATCGCTCTCATCAGTCGTACACACAAAACGGAATGTTCGTAACATTCACTTCTCGGCATGAATGTTTTTTTGGATGTTCTTCTGATGTGAGCAGAAGATTCCAACCGACCCAACCCAAACATTGCCCTCGGCAGCGCCACTGGCGCCGAATGTTACGCTGCCCTCGGGAGGAATGTTACGAACATTGCGCGGTCGTCGCGAAAGAAGACGAAGCAGAGCGAGCGGCTTCCACGAATGAATCTCACGTATTCGTGAGATTCATTCGTGGATCTCACGAATACGTGAGATTGAAGTGTGAAGGGGAAGACGAAGCAGCTCGCTCTACTTCGTCTTCCCCTTCACACTTCTTCTTCCATTTGCACACCTTCACGATTGCCAAGACGCGCTTCTTCGACGTCTCTGCAGGGCGCTACCGATTCAGATGGCGCTTGAATTTTCCGGGTTGACGACTTCGTGGATCTTTTACGCCATCCGCTCAGTCACATCTCGCATATCCTCTTCTGTGCTGAGGTGAATTCCCTCATTTGCGCAGCATGTACATACTTTTTTGTAAATATATTGTACAAAAAAAAAATTAAGCTTATTTCTCACCGCTTCGAAGGGACTTTTTCTCTCTTTGCGATTCATTCTTCACTGTCTAGCTGTTTATCAATTCCTCTTCCTCTCGACTCGCATATCGTTTCTCTGTCTATCTCTGATTCTTTCTCTCTCTCTCTCGCTCTCTCTTCACGCATACTGTATATAACACACTTCTGTATGTTTCAATTAGTACAAATTACATCACCACTGAACACTTAGCTGCACTGATTTGTCTTCCACAATTATGAATGGAACAATTATTGCCCATTTATCCTCAGAAGAGATTAAATAACAAAAGTAATACACGCGTGAGCTAATAAATATTGCGAATGGCGTGGAAATGGAGCAAAAAAAAAACAAACATACTGGGCATCATGTTCACCAGAAGCTATTTAGAAAAGAACATGAGCAGTTCTAAAATGGATTCTTCTTAGACCTTGAAGAGCTGCTGAGGGGATAATATGTAAACTTACTCTCCGGCATATATTTTTTGGTTGTTCTAAAAAAACCGACCGGAAAGCTCCTTTAAAGTTCAAAATCATTTGGTCTAGCAAAAAAAAAACCGCAATTAACCTCCTATGAGTTAACAATAATATTCGTTGTATAACCGTAGCTCTACTATTGTGTATAATAAGGACACCTGTAATAACGGCTTTTCAATTGGAATTTGGCTATTTGGTGAGAGAGCGAGAGAGAGAGAGAGAGACAGAGAAAGAGAGCGAAAGTGAAGCTTATTATCACAGATTTGAGACGCGTGCAATAGGCGCATTAAAAAGAACAACAACAACGAAAGGATTCGATCCAGAGCAAAGGCGAACAAAAAAATAAGAATAAATATGGGATTTAAAAAAAACAAGGCAATAAATATATATTATATCCCTGCCAAAGACCACGGCAATGCTCACACTACGGTACACCCTAGCTAGAAATCCCAGTTTCTTTTGGCTGCAATTAGGAGTAGAAATACTTGTAAAAAGAAGCATATAACAAATAAGATTACTTTTATGTCTATCCTAACAATTAGGAATGGAAATGAATAAAAAGAAGCAGATAGCAAGCAAAATTATTGCTATATCTATCCTAGAGAATAACGCCAAGACTTAACAGAATCTTTGGTGAGGAAACAGAAGAGAGAAAAAAAGTTGGCACTGTTCCAATATTCTCTTTGCCCCAAATCACGGCCCCCATTTTATGGATCTCCATCTTTCACTTCTTGCGCTTGACGCTCCTTGAGAAGTTCCTTGTCCATCACCTGGCAAATAATACATAAACTGAGCCTCATTTAACGTTAACATTTTCATTACATTTTTATGAAGGAAATCTTAACTTTATAAATTTTTTTCTAATATATATATATATATATATATATATATATATATATATATTTTAATTAAGTAGTAAAAAAATTAAGAAAATATTTCTTACCTGCCACTTCCACTTCTGATCCTTCCGATCGTTATCACAACGTTGCATGAAAACTTCGCCTGGCGCATTGACATCCACCGTAAGGCACATGTTACTCACCTGTAAACATTATTCATTAATTCTCACTAACAAATCCGCGTAAGCTTAAGTATCCACTAAAGCCCAAGCACTTAATTCACAATAGGTTGTACATATTCCACATAAGCTCAAGTTAAGAAAATGACAGTGAATAAAGATTAACCTAATACGTTAAATACCATTGTGCAAAAAGAAATATATATTGAAGACTAATACCAGGCATTTGTTACATTGTATCAGATCGTAGCAATTAATAAATAAATAAACAAATAAAGAAGCAATCTAGCAAAACATACCGGATGGTAGACCTGCTCCTCTTCAAACTTCCACTTGAAGAGCTGATTTCCCTTCATTGAGTGGCTGCAATGATCCATAGGTTTCTGTTATTCATAACTTTTTAAATAATTATTCCAAATGTTCTTTATAAATTATTCATTGTCAGTGATATTCACAAACATTATTTTTGAAAAAAAAAAGTTTAAAAAATTGGAATTTTACCTTAAAAAATAAAATAAAGTTTAATAAGAAAAAAAAACTCTGTAAAAATAAAAGAACTGCAAGATACCAATTGAAGAGGACAACTGGAGCCTTGTCCGTGGAAGTGCTGACATCGAAGCAGATTTGGCGCTCCTTTGGTCGAATGTCATGCCAGCGAGTCAGGTGAATGTTCTGAAATGAAGACGGGGGAATATTGAGATAGGGATTTTTAAAACAGTATTTGGTATATCTTCTAAAATATCAAATACTGTAAAAAAAAATTCTACAATAATCACAGAACTAATTCTCCATGATTAGAGTTATATACATGTCGTACTTGCGGCGCCACAGTATGGTTGCTTACCTGTTCTCCGCCACCGTTTGGATCGTCGCTGATGCACTTTCTGACGCCGAATCTCTGCCCGGATGATCGAAATTGCGTGTCGATGCACAGGCCGGAGCCCACGTTCTTCAGCTCACCTGGAGAAAAAGAAAAGCTAATTGTTAGGGAAAGCGTATCTTTCTTATCTCTTTTGAAGATAGTTGAGCAAGGGAGAGAGTGATTTATGATTCGCCACTCTTTACACGCCACGCTTACCACCTTACCTCTCGTTCTCACCCTTTCCCTATCTCTCTCCCACTCTCTCTTACTTTCTCTCTCTCACTCTCTCTCTCTCTCTCTCTCTCTTCCCCTTCTCTCGCTCCCCATCTCTCTCTCTTCACCTTCTCTCTCTCTCTCCTCTCTCTCTTCTCTCTCTCTCTCTCTCTCTCTCATCCTCACCACTTGCTGACGGTGGTGGCTCGACCGCTGGATAATACTTGTCCTGATCGAATGCGATCTCCTTCATGAACCAGTCGAAGCTCTTGCACTGGAGACGCTCGCGCACTGCCTTTTGCTTTGTAAGGTCGCCTGTGAATTAGTTATTAATATTATTTTTTTAACTTATAATTATATATGTATATATAATTATATATGCTTTTTTAAATACATTTCTAAATTAAATAGCAAAAAGAATACTTTGTTTCCCTAATACAATTACTAAAAACAAAAACCAAATCCTAACCAGGATCCGCATCATGGACGCCTTGTCGCTTCTTGTACAGAATCTCCGCGTACTCGTCCATCCAAACCTGTTCAGAGAGTATTTTAATTACTCACTAATAAAAATAGTATTTTAATTAATTATTACTAATAAATATAGAAAAGGGAGAAAAACACATATTCTAGTAAACCCATTCTATCGTGGTGAGAGTTTTTTTAATATTTACATTTCTCATAAAAAGGAAATTTTATTGGTTAAAAATATAAAACCCCCCAACCTCTGCAACTCGTCTGTAGTTGCGAGAGACAAAGTCGCCCATGCCTGCATTCTTGAACGGCATATATTTGCATCTGAAAAAAATGTTTTCCTTCTTCTTCCCATTTCATCTAGATTCCTCTTGTATCCCTCAATATCAATATTGTTAATTCTGAAATTTTTTTCTAATTCTACATTTCTTTTTTTCCTTCCATTCACATTTTCTTGCATAGTGTCTCTCCTTTTCTACTATTTTCTTAGCTATCTCTATCCCTCCCTCTCTTTCTATTTCCATTTCGTGCTCTCTCTCTCGCTATTTCCATCTCTCTCTCTCTCTCTCTCGCTCTTTCTCCGTCCTCTCCAAACCTGTAAATGTGTCCTACACGTGAGCACGGTGCATCTACCATTCGTCCGTGGCATTGCCAAACCTGGAAATAGCTTCTTCTCCTTCTGCTAACAAGAGATATTATCGATCCCGAAATATCAGTCAGTAAACTTTTTATTACGCTAAGCATGAGGCTCTTTGTTCCTTCTTTAGTAAAAAAATTTTTTTTTAATGTAAAAAAAAAACAACTAAAAGATCGATGATCTATGGAAGAGAGAATAAAAGTATGCTAACCTTGAAGCTAAGTTCGTACTGCTCTCCGCCCCAAATGTCCAGTCCTTCATCGTAACCTCCCAGCTCCCAGAACCTGCGAAATGAAACAAATATACTTGTCTGCATGATCGATAAAAAAATGTTTACGAGCTAAAGCTATTATAAAAAATATAACACATTATTTCTCGTTTCACTGCTGCCATTTCTAAACATTATATATGCAAATATATGTTTTTTTTATCACTTTTACTCCTTTTTCGAATTGGGTCTACAAATCGCCTCCTTTTCCAATTGGGTCCTCGTATGCCCCCCCCCCCCTCCTAACCAATCCTTGCTGATAGCAAAATAGCCGCCAGCCATGACCGGGCTGTCGAAGGGGCGAGTCGGATGCAGGCGGTCTTCCTTGGTCAGCGGGAGACGCTTGTAGTTGAAAATCCTCAACATATTATTATTATTATTAATTATTACTAATAACAATAGTTATTATTGATTAGGAAAACAAAATCCATTTCTGATATTTAACTTTACTTTATTATTCGTTGCTACGGTACCAACCGAAAGATTCAATTTAATAGAAAAATAATTTTACAACTATCAAGTGAACTCACTATTCTCTCTCTCTCTCGCTCTCTCTTTCTCTCTCTCTCTTTCTCTCTCTCTCTCCGCTCTCTCTCTCTCGCTAACCAATCAAACGAGCCGCGAGCGCCTTCATCCTGTGGCCGAATCTCATAAGTCTCGCAGTCGATAACATCCACGAAGGGGCACACGACGGTCCTGCGCATGAGATAATGATAGGAGCCATCGCGAAACTTATTATCATTCATCTTTCCATCTTCTTTAAGGCCAAAATCTACTTGGTCAAGTTCCTTTTTTTTTCGCATTTTCAATACATTCAGCTTATTCTTCTTAGCGTCTAGTCCTTCAGCCACAAAGACCCTTAATAATTAGATTTTTTCTGACGGTTTTGACGGCAGCGCTTCATAGACAGACCCTCCCCCCGGTATGTCACCTGTTATTGTTAGCGATTTATCCTAGTAAGATAAGCAGTCCCAAAGACTAAGACCTTAATGTTAGAGATAGACTTAACCTTAAGGACTTAAGAGCCTAAAGCAGTGCTGAAATAGTGAGTGTCTCTGAACTTGGACCGGGGGGTTACAATGTGAAAAATAGATAAATTCGGGGGGTTATAAAGTGAAAAAGGCCATCCCGGGGGGTTACAAAGTGTTCCGTGCCTACGGCCCGGGGGGTTACAACCCTGTCATGGGTGAGACCTATTTCAGCTCTGGCCTAAAGCCTAATGTAAGTTACCTGTAATCGTTAGCGATCGGCTCCAGCAGCGGTGGCAGCCATCCGTAGTTCGCCTCCGAGTGCGCGTCCAGAAAGATGAGAACCTGGAATGAATTATTTTTATTACCTGGAATTAATTGTTAAATTTTTTTTCCTTATTTTAATAAAAATAACAACATTCATATCATTTTCATCGTGCTAATTTGGACAGATATAGTTCATAAAAAGTAATACTAAAAGAAATATTTCTTCAACTAAATATATTAAACAGATATACAGCATACAAATTGTAAATCAATCGATTAATTCATTAATTTAATAACCTCTCCAGTCGCTTGCTCCGCACCGAGTTGACGTGCGCGAATGAGTCCTTCACGTTTTCTGTTAACAAATTATTTTCATTTTCAAAAATATCTGCCTTGTTAGATAAAAAATAAATACATTTGTTAAGTGAGATAGCAAGTTACGCTAGCAAAGCGTTAAAATTTTTTTATAAAAGTAAACTAGGGCAAACTGTCTTATGGTTAGAATCAGACAATTAGTCTTCATTTCAAACCAACTTTGTCCTGACCACCTTGACAATGTGGTCAAGGCCGACCGACTTCCAGTAGTCATCCAGAGGCTTGCGCAGGAAGGGCTTCTCGCTAAAGTCGTCCACCAGGATGACCTCCTTAATAAAATAAAAAAAATAAAGTCGATAATGATTAAAATTGAGCAATTTCCGTCACAAAAACAGAAAGGAATACGTAGCCAAATTACATATATTTTTTTAAATATATTTATTTAAAAAAAAAACAATCACCTTGAGAAGTTCTGGCGGACTTCGATTCACAACAGACATTGCACTACGTAGAAGGGTCGAATTGTGCTGTAAGAAATATGTTTTTTTAATGAATAAATAAGAAAAAACGTGCATAAATAACTGTTTAAATTTTTTTAAGATGATACAAGTTCATTGTTTTTTTTTTAAACCCAAATCCAATCCAACCTCTTCATGGAATGGAAAGATGACTGAGACTGTAGGCAACTTCGCGAGATATTGCATATTCATGCAGTCCTTGTGCCTGAATTTAGTAAGCATTAATGCATATTCTTTCCTTATACAAATCATCAACAAGTCAATTCTGTTCTATAAACCGTCAGTAATAATCCTCATCCTCAGATGCAAGCATAAATGGCAACTTTTACAATCGCTGTTCTATTTTATCTCCATTTTTTTTCTTTCCGTCTGCTACCCCCGTTCTCCTTTCTCTCCCTCTCTCTCTCCCACTCTCTCTCTCAATCTCTCACTCCCATTCTCTCTCTCACTCACTCTCTCTCTCTCTATTCCTCTCTCTCTTTCTCCTCATCCTCCAACCTCAAATCCTTGATCGATCGATTCAGCGGAATCAGATCGGAGACGTACGCGTTGTAGCCATTCGCCTTGTACAGTTCAAGCTGCAATTTAGTTCATATATATATATATATATATATATATATATATATATATATTTCAATTAGATTAAACTTTTTTTAAAGGTTTGAAACTTATCTCATGTTAGCATCAAATACAAGTCTCAACAATAATAAAAATGTAAAGCTTGTTTTAGAGGTGGATCGGATATAATACATTAAAATCCTTTTTTCCGTTGTCTTGTCCTAACGTGGTACTGTAGAAGAGAAATTATTCGGTTTTGAACTTCGATGTCATATCAATGAATAGATAAATTAATTCATCAATTAAACAAGTTAATGAGTAATTAAATTAATAAAATTGGGATGAAAAAATAAAACCAACAGCTTGCTTCGCAACGACTTCATCCTTCTCATCAAGTTGGACGGGTTTACCTTGCTCGCCTGGGCCGGTTTTCTGAAAGCGACGAGGGTTTTTTTCTTTCGGAAACAAAAAAAAAATATATATATATTAAAATATTAAAAAAAAAATTACATGAATATTAAAAAATTAAAATTAAATAAAATTAAAATAAACCTTGAGATCGGCTGCAATCTCCGCATGTGGCTCCCAGTCTTTTTTGGGAATGCCGATGAAGCGCTTGAAGTTCTCCGGAATCGATGCTACAATGGCAATGGTTCAATAGGAAGGTGATGATTGAGAGAGATAAAGAGATAGAGAGAAATAAAGAGATAGAGAGAGGTAGAGAAAGAGAGATAGAAATAGTGATTCAGATGAAGAGGGAAAGAGAGGAGAGAGAGAGAGAAGGCAGGAGAAAGCGATTCAGATGAAGAGAGAAAGAGAAAAGGAAGAGAGAGAGAGAGAGAGAGAGAAATAGACAGAGAGTACGAGCAGTGAGTTGCACAATTTGTTCTTTCTTCTTTCTGTTACCAAAAAAGAGGACGAATAGAACTACCATCTGCTCTATTTAGGTCAATCACCAATTGACGAAATGTACGGGGAATGAAATCGAATGGTGAAAAAAACGGAAAGGGCGCAAGCGGATGTCGAACGATCTCGGGCGAAACCTTGAAACATATAAAGAGGAAATGAGAACGCGCAGAGCACAGGCAAATGCGCTAGTAAAGGATGCGGGAAAGAGAGAGAGAGAGAGAGAGAGAGAGAGAGAAAGTAAGTGAGAGAATTAGAGAAAGAGAGAGAGAGAAAGAAAGTAAGAGAGAGTGAGAGAGGGACAGCAGGTAAGAGAGAGAGAAAGTAAGAGAGAGAGAGAGAAAGTAAGAGAGCGAGAGAGAGAGAGAGAGAGAGAGAGAGAGAGAGAATTAGAGAGAAAGTAAGAGAGAGAGAGAGAAAGAGAGAGAGAGAGTAAGAGAGAGAGAGAGAGAGAGAGAGAGAGAGAGAGTGAGTTCTCCTCTTACGCTTCTTCGGCTGTGGCTGAATCTCTGCTTCCCTCTTCGCCTCGTCTGCCTTCTTTGCAGCGTCCTCTGCGCCGCCACCAGCTGGTGGCTGCTGCTCTTGGTGAAGAGGAGCAGCTTCTCCTGTAAAGTGATAGGGATGTCTTTCCTCTCTCTCTCTCTCTCTCTCTCTTCCTCTCTCTCTCTTCTTCTCTCTCCCCTCTCACTTTCTCTCTCTCTCTTCCTCTCTCTCTCTCTCTCTCCCTCTCTCTTCTTTTCCTCTCTCTCTTCCTCCCTCACTCACTCTCTCTCGTCCTCTCTCAACTTGCTCTCTTCATATTCTCCAGGTAATTAGTGAATGCCACAGGGGGCTAGTATTATTATTATTATTATTATGTCCAACCGTTCTTCTCCTAAAAGCCCCCAGTGCGATCTGTTCATTCTCTGAGCTCTGATTTGGTTTAGAAAATAGGAAAACATGGGCTTAACAAATCAGAGAGAAAGAATTGCTTTTCCATGTCGTGATATCAGAATGACAGTCTCTAGGTGGAGATTGCGTGACGATTTCGAATTCAATGTCGCTAACTATGAAATGGAAAAGAAAGGGTGCATGGATTAGTGATGACACGTAGCAGGAAATATTATGACAGAGCACTGGTAGCAGAGTAATGGTACTAGAGTGAAAGAGAGCGGAGAGATAGAGAGGAGGTTGAGTGTGGGATTGAGAGGGAGATAGAGGGAGAGAGAGAGAAAGAGAGAGGAATCCGAATTGAGCTGTAGTTGCCACGCCAGCGGGAGAGCATCGGAAAAGACGTGCAGTGAGCTGCGCAAATAGACATTAAAAGAAGGGAGAGAGAGAGAGATAGAGAAAGAGATAGAGAGAGAGACAGAGAGAGACAGAGATAGACACCCAGACAAGCACACAATTGAAGAATCCACTATGCACTGGTGTCTGTTAGCTTTTCATCAAAAGCGTTGTCTTCCAACCCTTATTTTTCCACGTCAATTGCAGGGAGGCCTGCAATTCTGCTCAAGAAAAGTAGGTGAAGGATGGGAAAGGAGAGAGAGAAAGAGAGAGAGAGAGAGAGAGAGAGAGAGAGAGAGGGAGAGAGAGAGAGATAGAGAGCGGAGACAGGGAGAGAGGAGAGAGAGAGATAGAGAGCGGAGACAGCGAGAGAGGAGAGAGAGAGAGAGAGGATAGTGAGAGAACGGAGAGAGAGAGAGAGAGAGAGAGAGAGAGAGAGAGAGGAAGAGAAATCCAAGGAAGTGAGACTATGAGATCAGTAGACAAATGAGACAGCAACTTGCACTATAGTAGCAGCCTGACCATATTTCAAGTACTGCTCAAGCAAGGAAATCCAAACACAGTAGTTATGCACCCAATTTCTACCGTATCACATTCTCCGTTTTGAGGTTTCGGATTACCAGAAAGGAAAAATTAGTGCATTTCTTTTTCTTTGCATAACTCTCTCTCTCTCTTTCTCTTCCTCTCTCGCTTCTCTGTCTGTAGTAGAGTTAATATATAAAAATATAAAAAATTATAATAAAAAGTAATAAATTAAATAATAAAATAATAATAATAAAATAAAAACTATAAAAAAAATACAACCGTAACCCACCAGGGAAGGCGTCAACACGTGCCGCTAGACTCTCATCGCTGCTTGGTCTCGTTGCGATCACGAAGAGTAGATAGAGCCCGCCAATGACGACAACGTACTGGAGGAGGCTCGAGAAGCGCCGGCTCACGTAGCGGCGAAGCTGCATGCTTCTTAAATAAATAAATAAATAAATAAACAAATAAATAAATAAATATATATATATATAAAATATAAACATATATGTAAAAAAAATATTTTCCTCTTCTAGCTTGAAAAGCCTCACTAGCAGCTCTACAAAGAAAAGAAACCAATATTTAAAAAAAATAATTATATTTACTTAATAAAATATTAAAATAAATAGATAAACATTATAACTTTAACACAAGTATCTCTATACGATAGTAATGGTCTCTATAGCTCTTAAAATGAGGACTCCCAAAACCACCGAGGAAGGATGAGTGAGGGAAAGACGGAGACAGTTAATTAATTTTAAATGTTCCTAATGTGATCGATGCTATATCGCTTATCTTTTTTCTTAACCGGGAATTTGTGTACTGCAAATTATTATTTGTCTAGAGAGTCGACTTTTAAGCTATGGAAGAAACCATATGAATTCACACTTTCTATCACTTTTCTATACCATAGTAATGGTGTCTCACCCAAGAAACACATAAAGCGATGCAGAAAACGGCTTTTATATAAGATATCCGTTCACTGCTATGACCATTAAAACGAAACAAACAGAGAGAAAAAGAAGTGCAATCACCTAAACCGACCACTTTTCTTGATGAACTATTTGTAGCGCGGTTCTTCTTTCCGCACCACGGGACGAGTGAATCCGCCCGCGTGGAGGTGGAGACCCTTTTGAGAAAAATGTAACCAACAAAAAAAAACAAATTCCCATCATGGCCCCAACTGAAACCACGCGCGTGAAAGACATTGAAAAATGAGCGACACGAGAGATGAGCGAAATCAGGTTAAAAGAGAGAGAGAGAGACACAGAGAGAGAGAGAGATGAGAGAGAGACACAGAGAGAGAGATGAGAGAGAGACAGAGAGAGAGAGAGATGAGAGAGAGAGAGAATAATACCACGTCGGCTTAAACAACCGATGGAAACAATGTTGTTCTCTTCTCTGCAAAAAAAAACGAAAAGCTCGCTCTCACATTCAAATCGATTCCAATTTCCAATTCAGGTCATTTCCTCGTGTTCAATGACAGAAGATACTCATCTTTTTGTTGTTTAAAAAAGCTCATGTTAGACCGGAAAAGGCTACAACGATAAAACAACAACAAAAAAGTCACGCCGCGACAGCAAACAGAAATTAAGGAACAAGAAGCACAAGATAGATATCGGAGACACTTTCTCTTTCTTGGGAAGAATCGCGAGTATTGCAGGGAAATCGCACGAGAAAGAAAGAAAGGACTAGAGCGGATCCACCAAATCTCTATCCCAACGAGAGCAGAGCAGACACCTCCCAAGTGCAACGTATATTTCGTGCGTTTGACGTGGCGCGGTACGGTGGCGTTCATATTTTAATCTCATTTTAAGGTCCCGGCATACCTATAGCTGATGTACAAACTCACCATCAGCGTATAACAAAAACGTGTATCTTCGTCGTCTTTTTAAATTTTTCTTTATTGCTATATTATTATAGTAATATAACTGGAATTTAACCAATTCATCAACTCAAAAATAGAAGAATCTTGTCCTCTCACTCAGCCAAACCGAATTCAGATGTTGAAGTACAAATTCTCTTTTTATTCTCCACCTTGGTTTCCTTTGGCCGAACCCAGCCAGTTTTCCCCAAGAAAGATAGTCGCAGACAAAACCCGTTTAGCAAACAAAAAGTACTGAAAATAACAGGATTATTTTATCCAACAGTCAACAGAATTGTAACAGCGATTAGGGAAATTAAGCATTCTTCTAGCTCCAAGGGAGAAATGAAACAGTGTGTAATCAAACAACGTAGCACATGAGAAACAATTCTGTTAGCAGAGCATAGAGCAGTAACAGTAACATGAATGGGCAACTTGCCAAACTCCCAATTCGTAATGCATTCAACAAAATTTTAGTTGTAAATAATGGACGATTTTAATGGACTATAAAAGCCAAAGAATGTAGACCAAGATTCAGTTTTGGGCTCCTTTAAGAGATCAAGAGAAGAGGGTTATATGAGAAAACATTTACAAAAAGCAGAGATTAAAGATGACAAACTTCAGAGTAAATTACATTTCTCAATAGCGGGAAAATCATTTTAAGTAGAGCAGAGACAATATTGATTGTCAGTAACCAATTACTCATCTTGAATGCGATCTTGAAAAATTAAGAAAAAAGTGAAAGAGAGGGGGTGTTTGTAAATAATTAGCACTATAAGTCTTCAAAAACATGATCGTAAATTTCAGAGGGAGTGAGAATTATTGATAGAAAAAAAAATTCCAAAGCAAAGCAGATAATATTCCTTCAGTAACTGATAGTCAGTAGGACCTAATACTGTTCTTGAATGCGACCTGGATATAAATTACGTAAGCGGGGGTTTGAGGGTGCTAGTAAATAACTAGCATTAGTTGTCAAAAAAGACGCGAATTCCAGAGTAAACAACAATTAGGGATGGAGGAAATGGCATTTATAAGCAATGCAGACAATATCCCTTATGGAACTGATAGTCGATAGGACCCATTGCTCATCATGAATGTGATTTGGAATGAAGATTAGGCAAAAACGGTGTTTACGAGTGAATAACAGATTATTGATTGTCAAATAGTACAATAAATAATGCACTTGGTATCGCTACAATAACGTTAAAAGAGAGTTATGAAATTGAAAAAGATCTGATTCTAGATCAATAAAAGGGGTCTAATTCTAGACCCTTAAAAGGGGGTCTAATTCTATACCCTTAAAAGGGGTCTCATATAGGACACCATTCGCTTTCATCCACCAACTAGAACGGTGTCTTGACAGAGAAGCAGATGATGCTCTCCAAGAGCCAGTTGTAGGGGACTTTGTGGAGAGAGGACATGGCCTGAACCTGGTCGGGTACAAGCTGTAAAGAGAGGCAGAAATAGAGAAAGAGAGAGAGAGAGAAAGAGAGCGAAAATAAAGAGAGAGAGAGAAAGAGAGAGAGAGTGAGTGAGAGAGGAAGAGAGAGAGAGAAGAAAGAGAGAGAGAGAGAGATTACTGGACAGTATTCATATAATCCCAATTACCCAATGCAGCTATTTTCGTGCACGTGACGAAAACACATACATAAATCTGAATTTGTAAATAAATACAAATTAAAAAAAAAAGTATTCAGTAGATTTAAAAAACCCATTTCTGAAACCATACCATGAACGGGTTGTAGACTACAAAGTAGGGTGAGGAGAGCTGTCTGGCGTGGAAGGGAGAAAGAGTGGGCTCCAATGACGACGAGGACCTCGGCTTGCGAGCGAGGATTGTGCCTGAAAAGTTTTGTTTGAGATAGATTTAAATTTTAATATTTTACAAGAAAAATAAATCTTGCATATCTACAAAAAATATAGAAACTATTTAAGTAATTCATGTTCATCTCTAAAAAAAAACACTCACACACATACACCATTTAAGCAATTTATAGAAAATTATATACATTAAATTTCAATTTATATTTTTTTTAAAGTCTGAGGAAGTAGACGATTTTTTCAACAACTCCAAAACTCATACACCATTTAAGCAATTTATAGAAAATTATATACATTAAATTTCAATTTATATATTTTTTAAAAGTCTGAGGAAGTAGACGATTTTTTCAACAACTCCAAAACTATCTCCTACATTTTATAAAAAAAACAACTTGGCAATCATTTTTTTTTTACAGCAGAGTAAATTTTCACGCAAATTATAAATAACAAACAATATAATCTAATTATATGTTTTAATCTAATTATATGATCGATTAATTAGATTAAAAAAATTAATAAATACTTAATCTAAACTCTACAAACCTCCTCCAATTTGGATGAGGGAAGCGAGGTCGGCCTTGGTGTACTTGCCATACATCTTGTTGCAGAGTAGAAATTGCGCGCCGCAGAAGAGAGGAGGCAACTGAATAAGAGAAAAGCCATTTTTTTAAATCTAAATATTTGTTACATATAACTTGACCTTGCCACTCCGTGATGGTGGGATAAACTTGTTTAACATATATTGCAGTTTTTTTTGTATTTACTTTGTCACATTTAATGTTGTTTTTTTTACTTTGTTACAGTTAATGCAGTTTTGGTTTTACTTTGTTACATTTAATGTACGTTTTTTTTTACATTAACAAAAACGAAAACTTCAAAAGAATAACTTGAAATAAAATATAGACTCCCACCATTCTCTCTGCATTCTTCCTCGCCACCACGCAACGCGCATCGTAGACGACTTCTTCATCTTCAATGTGTGTGACCTCAAAGGTCGGAACCTTCTCGACGTCAACTTCAATTTCCTTCAGCCACGCCGAGGACACCTGAATAGGAATATAATTTATTTTTAATAGTTATTTTAAAATTCTGATTTCCTTTTTAGAAATAGCAATATCGTTAGCAAGACACACTAGCACTAGGTTTTTTTCATAAAAATAAGCCCAGAAATAAATAAAAAAAACAATATGCGCGAAACACCAAATCTAGTCAGGTTATCTAGTATTTAAATTCAGTGATATATGGTCCCACCACGAAAAGGCCTCGCAGAATAGCCTCTAGCAGTTGCATGCTCATCTTGCCCGTTTTCTTCGTCTTGCTGCCTGAATATCTTCTCGCCAGCTCCTCAGCCTCCTCCTGAGAATGAGAATTATTATTCTACAATTATTGTTCACACCCATTTTTGCAGCGGAGCCGAAGAATTTTATTTTACATATTGGCATGATGTCTAAAAATGTATGTCGTATGACGTGACAAATTGACAACACTTTCTATGACTGAATATAGGCAAAATTAATTTTTTCTAAAATTTTGCCCAATAATTAAATTCAAAAACCTTCGAAGCTGGCGGACTCTCTTCGGCGTCCACGATGAAGTGCGAGCACTCGGAGAGCGAATTCATTATCTGCAGAGAGAGAGAGAGAGAGAGACAGACAGACAGAACAGATGTAGAAAGAGAGGGAAAGAGAGAGAGAGAGAGACAGACAGACAGAACAGATGTAGAAAGAGAGGGAAAGAAAGAGAGAGAGAGAGAGAGAGAGAGAGAGATAGAGAGAGAGAGAGAGACAGACAGAACAGATGTAGAAAGAGAGGGAAAGAAAGTGAGAGAACGGAGAGAGAGAGATAGAGAGAGAGAGAGAGAGAGAGAGAGATTGACAGAAAGAAAAGGCAAAACGAAGCGAACCGACCAGCACATTTGCCTCGCCTGCCACGCTTTTCTTCAACGCATTCGCTATTCCGTTTGCAAAGAAGAGCGTGAGTTGGTCTCGCTTCGGATTCACTGGATAGTAATACAATTTATTTTTTAAAGGGAAGATGTTTTTTCCCCTTATTTCCGTATAGAACTCCCTCTCTCTCTCGCTCGCTCTTCTTCCCTTCTCTTCTGCCCCCTCTCCCCCCCCCCCCTCTTTTTACCCCCTACTCTCGCCCTCACTCACTCATCCTTCTTCGGGGTTAGAAGCGCCCCATTGTAAGCTTTGCGACTCTCCTTCGATGCTTTACCTATCCTTGCTCTCCCTCATTTTATCTCTCTCTCTCTTCCTTCTTTCTCTCTCACTCTCACTCTCTCTCTCTCTCCTCTCTCTCCCTCTCTCTCTCTCCACCATACCAATCTGGAGTGGCACACTGGTGGCCCTCTTGATGACTTCTGCCACTTCCTTCGTCTTGGCCACTTCCTCTGGTCTCTTGCCTTCCGCATCCAACGCACGGCGATTGGCACCACGAGAGAGGAGAAGGCGGACACAGTCGAGGGCACCGACATGAGAGGCAGCGTGGAGGGCCGTCCAGCAGATGGGGGTCCCTGGAGAGAGAGAGAGCGAGAGAGAGAGAGAGAGAGAGTGATAGAGAGAAGAAGGGAGAGAGAGAGAGAGTGAGTGTGTGTGTGAGAGAGAAAGAGAGAGAGAGAGAGTGAGTGAGAGAGGAAGAGAGAGAGAGAGAGAAAGAGAGAGAGAGAGAGAGAGAGAGAGTAATATCCAAGAACTATTCAAACGCTTCTTGGTCCTGCCACGACCTTGTTGGGAGAAAAAGCTTACAGTATGCATTGACGACAGCGCCAGCATCGATGAGGAGTGTGCAAAAGTCGACGAGGTTCCTCTCGGCCGCCATAAAGAGCGCCGTCTTTCCTTCTGGTGCTCGCTCGTTCACATCCATGCCATTCTGAAAGAAATGGGAGAATGATTACGGTAGCCAAAAGAAGCAATCAATAAGGGGAAAAAAACAAAGTTTATGACAGTATATAAATAAATAACTAAGTAAATAAACATATAAATAAATAAGTAAATAAGTAAATAAATAAATAAATAAATAAGTAAATAACATTATAAATTGATAAGTAAATAAGCATATAAATAAATAAGTAAATAAGCATATAAATAAATAAGTAAGTAACAATATAAATATATAAGTAAATAACATATAAATACATAAATCGCAGTAAACAAAAAACCTTCAATGCCTCCTTAAGCTTCTCAATGTCTTCCGCGATCACAGCATTCACTACTGCTGCAGGATATCCTGGAGGAATCTTATCTGAAATAGATTAATCATATTCTTTCGACTCGAAAATTAGATATATTTAAAATACCTTTAGAAAAATAAAGAAAAAAGCATTCTAAAATCGATCGTATTCTTACAATGATCTATCTGACATTTTCATAAAATTCAATAAAAAAAAGATAACAGCAGGCTTCTCCTTCGCCTAATTAAGCTTAAAGAGGCTGTCTCGCGGGATCTTAAAATCTATCGTAATCCTCAAGAAAAGAGCATAATATACAGTGCTGAACAAGGTCCGGGGAAAGAATCCTGGCCGGGGGGGGGGGGGGGGTACAAAGCCGAAAAAATGACTTTTTCTGTCAAAAATCACCTTCTTTGTGGAAAAAGTGCCATTTTTCAAAGCAAAAAATGTTTCATCCGGGGGGGGGGGGGGTTCAACGGGATTTTGAGCAGGCCGGGGGGGGGGGGGGAGGGGTACAACACGGCGCATGCGCCGCCATCCCTCTCCAGCTATTTCAATTTCTTTCCCTGTCCCTTTTCTCCCCCCCCCCAACTTTCTCTAGCTCCCTCTCAATTTCTCGTTTGTTATCTCTCTCTCTCTCGCTCTTTCTCTCTCTCTCTCTCACCTCTTTTTACTGTCGCCCTCGTTCCCGATGTGCTGGTGCTGTTCGTTGTCGAGAGGGCGTCTTCCTAAAAAAAATTCTTTTTTTCCACAGATTATTATAAACTTTCTTTTTCATTTCTTATTCTCTCTCTCTCTTGCGCTCACTTTCTCTCCCTCTCCCTATCTCTCTCACCTTCTCTGTCTCTCACTCTCTCTAAACTTCCTCAAAAAAGTCATCGACAACTAGACATATTCAAGCTATTTTTTTTTAATCACTAGTCTTCACACTGCTTTTTGCAGCTCAACTTAACACCATCGCTACTGCAAATAGCGGATCGTAACAAAAAACTATTTAAGACAAATAAATATAAAACATAGGTAAAATATTTTTATACGATTAAAATTTTCGCTAATAAAAAAAATCTTTAAAAAAGAAATATAGCTACTAGTTCAAACCTGGTCTATGTCAGTCTCGACGGGAATCGCAACAGTCCGCTGCTTCTGTTCAAGAATCGTTTCTTCTCCAGTTACCGTATCCTTCCGTGATCCTCCTGCCGTATTCCTGCCTCCTCTCGCTCTTCCTACCGTATCCTTCCTTGAGAGTCTTACCGCATTCCTCCTTCCTCCTCCAACCGTGTACACCACTGCACTTCCTACAGTATCCTTCCCTCCTCCTCCTTCTTCCTCTGCTACCGCACTCTTTGCCCTCTCCTCGGCCGCCTTCAGTCTGCCCGAATGTCTCCTTGTCAGCTGCATGTTCTCTCTTCCTTCTGCTGACTTCTTGCTTCGCACCGACTCATTCTTTTCTTCTTCATCCTGTAATTTCTTTTCACTACCAAGCTTTCTAACTGTCTTTCTCTCTCACTCTCTCTCTGTCTCTCGCTCTCTCTGTCTCAATAAACTTCCTAGGGTACAGTAATAAATCAAAAATTTGATAAAATATTTATAGGCCAAAACCTTTTCTTGATAAAAAAAATAAAAGTAAAAAAATAAAAATATATAAACACTTTCGAACCTCTTCTCGGATAGTCTCAAGGTGATTCTCAGTCGTCTTCTGTGCCTTCCGCCCAATCGGCCGCTTCATCCCCTCTCTCGCTTTCGTTTCCTTGACTTGTGCTTCCTTCTTGCCGTTGCTGCCTCGTGCCATCGTTTCTTCTCCAGCTACCGTAACCTTCCTTCCTCCTCTTCCTACCGTATCCTTCGACTCTTCTTCTTCTGCTACCGTACTCTTCGCCTTCTCCTCAGCCGGCTTCAGGCAGCTCAGGCGTGTTCTTGGCCGCTCGTACATCTCTCGTCCTTTTACTGCTTTCTTCTCAATTTCTTCTTCAGTCTGCAATTTTTTCCTCTTCTTCTCTACCAAATTTGCTGTCTCTCTCTAATTTTCTTTATTTTGATATAAAAGGGTAGTAATTTTGGCTGTATAAAGTAAGCATCTCTTTAAAACGTACGGTCATGGTAGTACGAGCCCGTGTATTCGGTGGGGTTCCACGTGCAGCCAAAACGACTGCGACTGCGAGTGGGCTCTTCTTTGAGTTGCAGCCCATCTCTGGCTCGTGGCGTTCCTAAATACAATTATTATGACATTCTCATACTTCTCTCTCTTTCTCTCTCTCTCTCTCTCTCTTCCTACCGAATCCCTTGCTTCTCCTCGTTTCACCGTGTTCTTGGTTTCTCCACTCGCTACCGTATCCTTCGTAGTTCCTCTTACCATATCCACCACTCCACTTCCTACCGTATCCTTCCTAGTTCCTCTTACCATATCCACCACTCCACTTCCTACCGTATCCTTCGCGTCTCCTCCTTCTTCTGCTACCGTACTCTTCGCCTTCTCCTCTTTTGCCTTCATTCTGCCCGAGCGTCTACCAGCGGTAGCCATCAGCGACATTTTCTCTTCTCCTCCCTCCGCGATCTTCTCTTTCTTCTCAACACGAGCAGCCATCACACTCTCTCCAGATTCTTCCTGTTCAGCCTGTAATTTTTTTTCCTATGTCACCTCTACCTCTAAAAATACACAATAAAAATCGAGATATATCTCTCAGCATAATCTTTAGATATCTAAAATCAAGATATCTAAAGATTCGCGCTTAGCGATATTTTAGGTTATTTTTTTATGTTACACAATAGTGATATTTTAGATAATTTAATGATAGTTCATTGTCGGCATAGAATTAAATGAAGACCGAATATGAGAAGGAAGAGATACTTTAAAAGACCATGGCGAAGATGTTCACAGCACATAATAGTTATAATTATTAATGAATAGCAACAACAAGTTTTTGTTTGGACTACTGATGGTAGTAGGGTAAGGGCATGCTTGCTGTATATGAACTGACTCTGTTGCTGGCAGGCGGTTGTAAATTTTTGTTTAAACGCGCCAACTGCGCGGCTAAATGCCCCGCAAGCAGTGCTGAACAAGGTCGGCGGATGCGCTGTGCTGAACTCTCCCTCAGGGCAACTCATAGAAAAAATTTTTTGGATTGAAAATAGGCATTCTTCCCTCAGCAGATATTATTTTGACAAAAAGTGGCTTTTTTTCGCTCCTAGTAACTATAATTTTGACCACCGGAAAACAATGGCATTGACTGTGTACCCTTCCCTGAACTTGTTCAGCTTTTCACTGGCTGTGTGCAATCATAGCTTAAATTGAGACGCCTTAAACCCCAAGGAAGGATGAGTGAGAGGACGGCGCGGAAGCAGTTAATTCATACTAAACATTGTGAGTACATTCGATAATATGTCGCTAACGCTCGCTCGAATTTTCGATTTCTTTAACCAGGAAGGAGACTGAAACTTTGTTGTCTAAGTCAGTCGTCTTTTAAGCAAAATGTGTGTGCAACAACTCAAATTGCTCTCTTACCATGTAAGCAGCGAGTTCTTCGGCGTATCGCTGCTTGTCTTGCTCTGCCTGCTGTTCCCAGCCTGATTTGTCATCGACTTTCGCCCACTCCACTGCAGCTGCCTTGAGAATGTCGTCGACGCTCATGCCTGGCTTCTTCAGGCGCGACCGGTTCGCGACCAGCCAAAAGTAGTAGGCGGACATTGCGATCTCCGGCTTCTTCTTCTTCGTCGTCGGCTCCTAAACTCAAGGTACAGTCCTTATACGTTTCCTTTTCCATCCCTTTCTAAGCCCCGTTCTAAATATTCTTCGTCGGCCGAATTAGTTGAGGTGTAATAAATTATTATTAATATTATTAATATAAAGACAGATATTTCAAGCCTTTTTACTACGTTGGTTCAAGTCATAAAGGAATGGTCAACGATATATATATATATATATATATATATATATATATATAACATCTAATGCGTCATTAGGCTTCTTCATCTCTCCAGTTGTCACGGCATTGACTACAGCTGATGACTCACCTGTAAGCGAATAGGTCATACTAATCTTCCGAATGACACCCCCTCTCTCTCTTTCTCTCTCTCCCCTTCCCTCTTCCTCTCTCTCTCCCTTCCCTCTTTTTTTTCTCTCTCTCTCTCCCCCCGTGTATCTCTCTCTCTCCTCTCTCTCTCTCTCACTCTCTCTTTCTTTCTCACCTCTTGTCGCCATCAGTGCCCTTCCTCTTCTCTTTGCTTTTGCCATTGGCCTCGTTGTGCTGGTGGTGTTCGCTGTAGGCAAGACCTCCTTGAACAAAAAAAGCAAATTATTTTTTTTGTCCTACACTTGTTATATAAAGTTAATATATTTCTCATTCACTCTCTCTCCCCCGCAACTTCCTCAGATCATCAAAAATAAAGAGTTTATTCAAAAATCCAAAAAAAAATATAATAGTTACCAGTTCAGTACATAGTTCGTGGAAACATATACATCTTGCCAGTTCGAACCTCTTCTAGTGTCGCGCTTGCAAAGTAAATGCAGTGCTGAACAAGGTCCGGTGCACACGATTCCAGGCTGCGGCCAAATAAAGCCAAAAAACAAATCAAAATAGTGCCAATGCTCCGCGCTGGCGCCAATTTGTTGAGGAGGAAAATGCTGCTTTTTCAAGCGCAAACAACTTTCTTTTCCTCGGGGGGGGGGGGGGGAGGGGGGATTAAACCACGGTGCATGCACCGGCCTTGTTCAACGCGCTAAGTAAATGTCACTTTAAAACGCATACGGCATTGGTAGTACGGGCAACTGCAGTCGCCGCTGGAGGGCCAAGTGCAGCCAAAACGACCGAGAGTCCACCACTCTTCGCTGAGCCCGCCTCGGGTTCCTGAAAACAACATCATTTTCATCAATTTCATCATATTAAACTTTTTTTGTTAACTAATTAATTAATTTTACTTTTTAGAGTTCTCTAATTTCTAATTAGTAAATAAGTTCCCGGTCTGTCCTTCTCTCGCCCACCTTCCTAATCCCCTTTACATAAACTGCACGGCTTGATATCATACCAAATATTATATGCTATATGTCGTCACATCATTTTTGATGTATGAATAAATAAATAAAATAAAATAAAATGTAATTATTGCAAGGCGATTTGTAATGCACAAAGTTTTCAATTTTGTTCATAGGTATATCTTATAAGGCGGCTATCGCATTCTGATTTACAATGCTCGTATTGATTCAAGAATGGCGACAAAGAAAATAGGTAAAAGGCTTAACTCGACAGTAATCGGCTTTAATCTTGACATTTATCTTATGAAAGGAAAGAACAATATAATCTTGAATCGGACAAAAAAAGGCTTGTAATAAAAATAAATAGATAAATGAAACCTCAATATTGCGAGGAGGAGGAGCAGGACGACCATCAGATTCATTTGGCCTCGGAATGAACAGACCATCATGAGAAGCGACAACGTCTCCGACCACTTGACCAACCTAAATCGAATATTGAATATCAATTTCTCTTTATAAATCGCTTTCCATGCTTCTCTACTTTAAATTTGGTTATGAATTCTGGAAAAGACTAAAAAAAAAAATAAGAAGAATAACAAGACAAACAATCGTGGCAAACGACACAATGTTCAATGTAATGAAGCCATACCAAATTATGCTGGTTTATAGACAACAAATTTGCTTGACACGTCCGGGAAAAAATAAACAGGAAAAAACACAGGCCAAAAGTAGCACACCGGAGTTGATTGTGCCTGCGGAGCTCCAATAGAAACGTCGGTCGTAGGGAGCTGGATGTCATCGTAAGAGAAGCCCAGTTCTGACGACAGCGCCGCAGACGCGGACTCCCATTCGAACTCTGAAGAATAAGATGACTTTGAACAACAACAACAACAAAAAGAATTTCGTGATTTGAAAGCCACAAAAAATGTTCAAAAGAAGTTTTAGGCAAAAGTTAAGTGTTTCTTTATAATCAGAAAAAGTCTAACAAAGTTTAGTTTAGTCAACTTAGTTAACTAGCTCGAACTCTGAAGAATAAATAAGACTTTGAACAACAACAAACAAGCAAACATGTCGTAGCCTTCTAGTATTCCTTCGACCTCTTGTTTCTTTCTTTCCTTTTCTCTCTATCCCTCTCAATTTCTTGTCTTCTCCCACCCTATCCTCCCCAAGCCGCTCTATTTCTTCCTCTCTCCGTCTTTCTCTCTTGCTCGCTCTCTAACTCTTTACCTATCTCTCTCTCGTTCAAGGTAAATAGTTCCATATATTCCACAAAAACGCCAAGGCCCCCATCCATATTTTGACGTACAAATTCTGTTCTGACTCTTCCGCACATAACACCGTACCCCAGAGAGAAAAAAGGGTGGTCCGAGGGTCACACAAAACTGTGTGGGTAAGACCTCCGAAGGCCTCAAAAAAAGGGCGGGAAAGCCAAAAATGTAATTTTTACGTAAAAAATAGAGTGTGTAAGCGAAAAATTTTAATTTTCGGGTCTCAAAAATTGCGTGGGCAGCCAGGTTCGGACCCCCCTTTTATTCCATGGTAGCCCATTCTGCTTTTCCAAGCAATCGATAGTGGTTTTTGATT